>VXBI01007022.1:589145-698756 GCA_013397375.1 Toxostoma redivivum | reverse complement strand
TTTCTTTTTTTTTTTTTTTTTGCTAAGAACTTTAAATTCTCTTTTCTCACCTGAGCCTTTTAGAAACCAGTATATTTTTAGCTCAAAGTTGGAGACAAGGACCAAATGGCCTTGGCATTAAATGTTTCAGTTGTCCAAAAACAGGTGGAGAGGTATTTCCATTTCCCTCCTGGTATTCAGGACTGGGTGACTGACCTTGGAAACGTGGGGGAAGTCAAGGTAAGCCATTGGGCTTTTTTCCTACCATTTTAAATTGGAGTTTTTAATCACCACTGCCACACATCCAGTTGTACTTTATACCCTCTACTCACTTTGTGTGCTTAATTTAGAAGGGCAAAATTCTGTGGCACCAAAATATTACACCATGATTGCAGCAGTCAGTTCATCCTTGCTGTGTGTGGGTGGGATGGGCCATGTGGACCTCTAGTGGGAGGTGTTCCATGGCAGGGGAAATGGAACTGGATGATCTTTGAGGTCCTGTACAGCCCAAACCATTCTAAGTTTCTGTGTTTGCAGTCCTGTTTGCACGCCCAGGAGTGACTGTTCACATTCATGCTCAAGTGCTTGTTCATCCAAAGGTTCAAACCTTGCTGGTGCAAGTGGCATTTAACAGGGTAGGTGGGTCAGCCAGCCACAAACGTCAGAAATTCAGGCTTCTGAAATACAGACACACACAGTCTGAGGGAGGAAATTAGCAATCATGTTAAGGTTGAGTTGATAAAATGTCCCCCGTCCCTTGTGCTGTGCTGTGAGAAGAATAAGAAATGTGTGCTCTGCAGGTGGGCAGAGGCCTGGGAAGATGCTGGTGGGCAATCCATTTGCACAGTCCTGTGCTGGAAAAGTGATGGTAATGCATCAGTGAGAGGGAAATATTACTTTGTGGGTATGTAGTGTCCTCCCACTGCTCCTGAGGCTCCTCATTTCCCAAGGTGCTATGAATAAATAATGCAGTATGAAAATATAGGCAAGGTGTTTATCAGGGCTGTTAGATAGAAACCTATCTGGAGCTGATTTAGACTGGCTATTTTGCCTATAGGTTAATGCAGTGGCTTTTGGGAACCTCACTTCTCTGGAAAACCATGCATCCTGGTGGGGAGAGGGCATCATGCTGGTCCCATGCTTATCTTTAGGAAAGAGTCCTGGGAAATCTTTCTTCACATTGGTGAAATGATTACTGCCTTATCATTCAGAGCTTGAGGGATATATCCATGCTGTTATTATAACGTTATTTCTTCACAGTTCCTCATATAAATGGCGGAGGCTGTGATGTCTGTGTGTGTATGTGCAGGAGAGAGAGAGAGCCTTGTACCTCTGTAAATGAAAATCCATCTGTTTTCTGTTTTCTGAGGTGGATGCTCAGTTCTGGGCAGAGGCTGCTTGCTCTGGTGGTCACAGTGAGCAGAGGTCAGTTGAAGGTGTAAATCTGCAGGCACCAGGAGGGAGAAACTTGCTTGAGGACAGAGATGTGGCTCCTCTGGCAACCTCCCAGATCCTAAAGCTGCCCAAAGAGCAGCTCAGGGTACCTGGGAGGTTCCTTGTTTCTGCAGCAGAGTTTGTTACTGGTTCTGTGGGGACAGGACCTTGGGCAGCCTCCTCGCACTGGCTTGTGGGAAAACACTGGCCCCAGGACAGATGCTCAAACCAGTTTCTTTATTCCCAGCAAACCTGGGGATGTGAACTCCACTTCGATGCCAACAGTCAGGGAACCTGCTGATGGTGCTGGAGGAGATCCAAAGATGTACCAGCACATCCCAGTCCTCCCAGTCTTTATCCAGGTGTGGAGCTGGAGGTGCCTTTTTTGTTGGTGGCTGCACTAAAGTCTTTCAGGCTTTAGTGACTTCCTCAATGACAAGTGAGTGGGTGAATGGGGATTTATTGGGAGATGGAACCTTCTCTGCCAAGAGCAGAGTGCCAGCCCCTCACAGAGACCCAGAAGAACACTGTGAGCTCTCCATCTAGCAGGTTGTTAAAAAATCATTTTCATGAGAAAGCAGAAATCCTTCTCTTAGAAAGACTGTGTCACTTGCTAACCAGTGTTTTCCACTTCCAGCCAACCTGTGTCACATGGAGGATGCTTTGATTGTCTTGCCAAAAGGCCCAGGCCACACCAAGGGGTAAGTGTTCCTGTAGGCACCAGCCCTTTTTTGTTTTTATAATGAACAAAACCTCAGACTTCCGGCGTTCACATGTGCTGGGACAATGGCACATTTTCCTCTCTGGACAGAGGATTTACCTCTTGGAGAGGACCCTATTCCCAAGCACTTGGTGCTTACAGCATCTCTGGAAGTGTTTGATCTTGGAGCCTCACTTGCTGCCTTCAAGCCTTGGCACAAGCTCCTGCTCAATTTTCTGTTATTTTTGCCCATTCTTTAGCTTGTTTCATTCCTTATCCCACTTTTCTCCTGTACATGTGATTGAATCAAATACTGCTTCCTGCCCGATTATGGAGATCTGGAATATTGCATTGAACTCTGATTTTAAAACTGTCACCTGTGAAAAAAAGTTGCATTACGTGTGGAAATAAAATCAAAATTTAAATTTCATTGAAAGGAAAAATGAGGTTTGAACAATTTTCCTTGTAATCTTCATGTCTTAAACCCATCTCAGTATTCTAGCAATAATTTTGGGTTGTTTTGACCTGAAAGAATCAAAGTCTTTCTTTTCTGACAAGACTGACAGATGCTTTGACTGATGATAGCAAAATTCAGGTCTTGTAGTCTAAGAAATGTTACAACATGATTTGCATACAAACAGGGATTGAGACAAGCTCTTGAAAATCTCTTGCACTTGCAAATCCTGACACTGGAGATGAATAAAAGGAATTTTATTTCCTGAGCCCAGTGGATGCTCAGCAATAATGACATTGTCATAAACATTGGTTTGAAACTCCAAATTATGAAAGTGAAACTGGGAGATTTTTGCCTTTTTCCCCCTAGACAGGCTTTCCCCACCCTCTCCCAGCTGTTAACAATCCAGGAGCATTAAAGGCAGAGATCTCTGGGGCTGCAGTGAAGCCCTGTGGGGAGCCAGGCTTGTTTGCTCCAGTTCTCTGTGCATCCCAAATCAACTTCTCTCCTTTGTATCTTTTGCCACAAACAGTTATGTTCATAAATATGCAAAGATTCGCTTCCTCTGAGCAAAACTCTCTTCCATCACAACTGGGCCAGGTAGTGAAGCCAGGCACACTTATTCCCAGCACTGTGAATTCCAAAATGAGCTGCTAGAAGACCAAGTGTTGGGAGAAGAAGCTGCTCTAGTGTGCCTGCCCAGGGGGCTGCCCACTGCCTTGCTGTGTGCCCAGTGAGGAGAAAGCTTCTCCCCTTCCCCTTTCCCTTCCTTTTCTCCTTTGCCTTTCTGCTTTTCCCTTTCCCATTTATTTTCCCTTTCCCCCTTTGCATTTCCCTTTATTTACCCTTTCCCTTTTCTTTTTCTTTTCCTTTTCCTTTTTTCCTTTTCCTTTTTTCCTTACCTTTCAGGCTGACAGACCCCAACAGTGCTGAGCCATCTCCATCCCAGGCTGGGGCCATGCCAGCACTTTTGGAGGGTCTCACTGAGGTTCCCCACATTCAAACGCTACCTGGCCTTCCTGGCATATAAAAAATTTTCCATTTCACCCATTTGTTACCCAAGGACAAAGTTTTAATTTAATTCCTCAGTGATGAGTGAGCAGAGAGGCATAGAGCCGCAGTGGGGGCACAAGGCAGCATTGCATCTGCTCGACCAAAATCTTGAAAATTTTCATCTAAGCCACAAGGATTTTGCAGTGACTCTCCCTGGCTCTCCTTTCCTCCCCTGTGGCCACATGAACAGTGAGCAGTGTGAAATGCAAGTGTTTCTTTGAACATTTTAAAACTGTTTGCTACAAGAGTCTATGAATTTAGTAAAACTTCCTAAATATTCACAAACTGCTCAGCAAGCACATGATGAAGGATGGAGTGGATTGAGGGAGCAGGATTTACTATTTTGAAGAGTCATCACATGAATTATTCAGCAGCCCTAATGTGCCCAGCTGTGTTTACTGTCCTGGGCCAGGAGCTCCAGAGGCTGCTGCTCCCAACAGCAAGCAATTTTGCTGCTTTGGCTTTTGGTGGGGAGTCAAGGACAGACCGAAGCCAGGCAGATGGGGCAGGAGGACTGGGGTGCTCACTGGAAGCATCTGACAGGAAAAATCTCCATTGGGCCAGCACATGAACGGCCTTTCCAAGAGGCACGCTGTGCATTGTGAACAAGCAGTGGTAATTATGGAATTGCAGCGGCTCCAGATGTTTTGTGTATGTTTCAGTCTTCATTTACTTGTTTTCTGTGCCGAGTTACTTGGGATACTGAAAAATGTAAATAATGAATATGTGATGAGCAGCAAGAATGAATCCCTGCCCTGCCTCCCTCTTCCAATAAAGCTAATTAATCCAAGTACCAAAATAAAAACTGCTTGAGTCTGCTCCAGCACTAGCCATGAAAGCGTTCTCATGAGCAAATAATTCACAATTAAGGCCCAGCTTACGGAAAAGAAGAAAAAAACCAAGTTGTATAGAGCTAAAACTGTATAGCAGCAAGGATCTAAGGAGGAAACAACTCTGATAGAAATTGCTGGCATGCACTGCCAACAAAGCTGGCTCAAATCCTGAGGCACTGGTTTAAATCAGAACTCTTTTGCTAGCCTCCTTCACCCCAGATTTTAAAGTTCCTTGTTGTTAAAAGCATCATGGTGGTGGAGGTTTGGAGATTGGGAGACTGAGGCACAGAGCACACGCAGGGCTGGCAGCTGAAGGGATCCCTGTGTTTGGGGTGGGACTGGATTGCCTGACTGGGTTTGTTCAAGAGCAGGGCATGTGCTGATATATTCATTGCCTAATACACACCTAGCCTAGCTCAGGGCTGGCTTTCTCCTGGGTGTTGATATGGGATCCCAGTCCAGAGGACTGCGCTTTTGACTGCAGGAATTACATGGGATATATATACATATACATACATACTGTGATCTGATGTGTGCTCTTCAGAGTTTAATGCTTTATTTAGACTGAATTAACTTGCTTCACAAGGCTTTGTTTATCCATTTTAATAAATCATCTCTTTCAGCTAAATCTTGCCTTAAGAGTTGATCATATCCAGAGCCTCTAAGAGCACAGCAGATATAAATATTTGCTTTTACAAGGGGAAAACTCTCCTGAGAATGCTTTAGCAACTGAGTTTGCCTAGAACAGGGAAAGTGGTAATCTGCTGAGTGCTTAATAAGAAGTGAAGAAGCAGAAAGGTGGAGCTGCCTTTGGTCACTGACCTAAGGACCAGTGTCCCATAGGTGGGTAAAGCCTGTGACCTGGCTTCCTTTGCTCCTCCCAGCTGAGGGTGAAGCCTGGACACAGAGGAAGCTGATGCTTTAACAGGGAGGGAATGCACAGCACAACACTGGAGTCCATTGTTGATGGGCAGAGGCAGCAAATTCAAGTAATTTGAACTTTAATTTTTTTTTCCCTCGTCAGAGACAAGCATTCTTGGCATTAAAAATGACTATAATAGTGTCTTCCTTCCTTCCTTCCTTCCTTCCTTCCTTCCTTCCTTCCTTCCTTCCTTTCCCTTGAACTGATATGTCACAACGGGTGAATGCTTTTGGAAAGGGGCCCCAGCTCGCCAGTGACTCCCCTTTGTACTCAGACTGGATCTGAATTTCTAAATAGTTTTAAGGATCTAGGTTGGAAGTGCATTGCATTTAGAAAAAAAAAATAATCTTTAAAATAAAATCCTCTGGAATTGCACTTAGTTAATGAGCTTTTCCAGATGTGGAGGATGGTCATCTAATAGGTGGCAGATAATCTTCAGGAGAACGAGGACAGCCTAGATTTCAAGAATAGCAAAGTTGTATGTAAATGCAAGGAACTGGGAGCTTTTTTTAGTCTGAAAGAGCAAAGTTCATCAGATAAGAGGGCAGTTCAAAGTCCAGGAGCCCAGACTAGCTGAGAGCTGGGGAGGGTGCACAGCTCCCAGGTGGGTGCTGCCAGCCCCAGACTGCATAGGCATGGATTTTTGGGCTATTAAATTGTGAGGATAAATGTGTGCCTGCACTCAGTCTTTGTCAAACTGATGTAATTTATTAACCCCCCACCCAGCAATGTTGTCCTTCCTTTCATAGGCAACTGGGTTTTCAAAGCCACTGAGTGCTTTGGACTATGCCAGAGCCACTTGGGACTTCAGAAAATGTGGGATTATCTGTGGATGATAATTTCCAGACAAGGTGAATATTTCTAACTTCTGATCTTTCTGCAGAGGCTTTGCTCATCTCATTGTGATGTATCTGGCAGGTTCAAGGCTGTGTGGCTTTTGGTTTCCTGAAAAACAAGCCTTAGTGCGCTGGAAGCTTCCCTGCACAGCTCTAGTGGCTTTTGAGCCAACATGTTGTCATGGTGGGGCATTTCAGGTGTTGCAGAAACCTTAAGGAGCCAACCATGTCTGTTGGGGAACATGGATGTGAAGGATGCTGTGCTCCCACATCACACAAGTCGTGGCCAAGTGTGTGATGTGAACCTTGGCTTTGCAAAGGAGGTTAACACCAGCCCAACCCCTGGTAACACTGGGTGGGTTTAGCCAAGGACTTTTTGCAGAAAAAAAGGGGAGAAAAAAGAGATTATTTTATAGAAAACTGTGGTAGCAATAGACCTGATCAGATTTAATTACTTTTGTAAGTGATAGTGGCAGTGTGCCAGGCTGGCTCCGGCAGCACAGCTGTCTAGAGGAGCCCAGCAAAAAACTTCCTGCTTGGCCAAGCCTGGGGAACTGCAGGTGACCCCAGGGAACCTGGGAGCCACTGACACCCACCCTAAGCTTTAGGTGGTGTCACCTTCACTCAGTTCTGGAGACGCAAAAGCAAACGTCAGCACGTGTGCCCCGCTTCCGAGTGCAGTGGGCACAGAGAGGGGAATCAGCAGGGCCAGATGGCAATGGAGCAAGATTTTACAGACTTGTAGCTCCATCCCTCAAGCTCAGTGAGTTTGTCAGAAATGGTTAATCATACTCCAACTGGGCTAAGCAGAAAAAAAAATCACTTCTTATTTATTTTTTAATCATGTGCCTCAAAGTATACTGGACTTCTGGAGCCCATATGAAAAATCAAAAGGGTTTGGAAGCTGCATTTGCATTTATTGCTGAAATTTGTACCAACTCTGACTTTCCTAGAAAAAGTGGTCTGACACCTTACTGTGGTGCTGGTGAAAGGTCCATCAGAGGGGAGCATTATCCCAGAGACTCTTTTCTCCCCCGTTTGTTACCCATCTGTTCAAATTCCAGCAGTGCATTAAAACTGGGGTGCATTGCAGGGATGCAGAGATGCCCTGCAGCAAGAACCAAATTTTGAAGAGTTGCTTCCAGCAGCAAAACCATCATGTGAACAGAGGTACTGTGACTGGGATTTTAGTAGAGAAATTGCATGTGCAGAGTGCTGCAATCCTGCTGCAAGGAGTCTCTAAACTTGTTCTGTCACCCCTGGGGAGAGGCAGCAAGCAGGGGAAGGGGAAAGGCTGGGGATTAGTTTTTTACCATTTGCTGAGCAATCCAAGCTCGTGCTGCACAAGAACAGCTCAGCTGTACTGGAGCTGACAGACATTTGTTGTGCTTTTAATCACTGACAATGAATTAAACTGTACATATTAAATTCCAATTATATAATAACCTGTAGTTACAGCGTCATATTTGTAGCTGTAAGCAATACCCCTACCCAGCTTAGCAGGTCTGTTTTGGAAAACATGGAAAAATCTGTGAACTTCTAAGAAAAGGCTGTATTTAGACATTACAGATTGACAGTCTCCCCCAGTATGCCACAGGCCCAGCAGGGCTTTCAGGTGAAGATTTCAAGATAACCTGGAAATATTCAAAAGCTGTGTGAGTATGGCTCTTGGGAATATTCTTTAGTGGTGAACATGGTAGTATTGGGTTGTTCTTGCTCAATAATTTTTTTCCAACCTTAATGAATCTATGATGCGGCTTTTTTAACAATAAGTAATGGGTCTAGGTGTTACCACACCAGGTCACCAACCCTGGGGAAGGCGTGTGGTGTGCAGGAGATGCTCCTCCACCAGCTTTCCCTGCTCACCAAAATCATGTCAACGATGGAGCTGAGCTGATTCTTTGCTTTTATTGCAAGACCAGCTCAGTAAAAATCAAGTTTTCTAGTCACAATTAACCAACACTCCTTAAGAGCAAAAAACATACACGAGACTCTTCCCTTTGGATGAATATTTCCATTTATTCCAACTGGAAAAAACATTTTTTTAAATATATTTAAGTATCATTTCTTTTTTTTTTTCTTTTTAAAGGAATAATAATTATCACATTGTCCTTTACAAACAACAAAAAAAATCCTAGCAATAGTCTGTGGTATGGAGACATCCATCTTCCAGATTTTTCTGCATCTGCTGCTTTGAGTAGGCATGGGGGTGTCCCTGTGTGTGCCCAGGGCTGCCAGTGCCATCTCTGCAGTGGGATCCACATTCCCAGGGTGCAGGGAGGGGCTGGCCTCAAGGTGCAGGGACACCCTGAGGTGCCAGCAGCACATGGGGCGAGGGCAATGCAGCTGGTTAAGCTCCCAGCCTTCCTGTGGCTCAAAGCCCAGCTTGATCTTAACCCCCACAGGTGCTTTGGGTGCCAGGAGCCCCTTTTGCAAACTTGCTCCTTTTCTAGGAAGCACTGGGACAACCTGGCCTTGGCTTGCAGCTGGGACACGCTGGGATAGCAGAACCCCAATGGGTTAAAGCACACAGAGAACAAACTCACATCCACCAGAATACAACACAGCTGAGCCCTATGTAGAGGCCCTCTGCCATGGCAAGGGGCTGTCCTGGCCTTGGGGCTGAGCCCCCCAGGGGACAAACCCTGGCCACAAACAGCCCCAGAGGGGCGAGGGCATCTTGCCGGGCAGGAGGGGCCCATGGGGAGCAATTTGCAGGTGTTCTCTTACATCTTAGGCAGGAGGCAATACTGAGACTTCCACTTGGTAATGAACAGCAGTTAACATAACCCAGGAGACTAGAGCACCATAAGACAAGTCTATATTCAAAACAACGTCATGCTGACATCACACAATTGCACCATTTACACTTTATTTACTCCAAATAATAGTTCAATGTTTAGTAACTTCAGCGTTCTCTACAGAGGTGTGAAATTCCTTCTCCAGCTTTGGTAATTTACAATGTTGCAGACATTTCGTAGTTCTGGTCTTTCCTATTTAATAATAATAATAATAATAATTAAAGAAAAAGTCCCTTTTGCAGCTGTCAGGGGTTCCTGTATCTGACTGATGGAGTGTACCTGGAAATCACAGGCTTCAAAATGCCACTGAGGCTTGTCAAGATTTAATGAATCAAAAAACATTCTGTTTATTGACCAGGATCAAAACAAATGAACAGAAAAAAAGGGTTAAAACAAAAAAAAAAAACCTTAAAACCAATGAAAACTCAGACTCTCACTGATAAACTTAAGTAATTTGATGATGAAATGGAAAGGGGGATCCAAAGTACTGTTTGGTTAGCTCTGACTGAAAACAATTCTGAACGTGCATGCATTTTCCCAGTGACTCCTAAGATATAGAAATTCCTCTGATATTACAAAATACAAAAATATTTTCTCCAAACTCTCATTTACATCGCATTTACAACAATCATGGAAATAACTTAGGCTCCCACACTGTCCAAGAGACAAATCACCTACCAACATGGCTAATGGAAAACAAAAATGTGGTGGAAAGCAAAAGCTACCAGCAAACTGATGCTGAGAGTCAACAGTGGCAACCAAAACGTGCAGACAAACAGAGCTCAAGGGGGTGGCAGTATCTGGGAGAAGGAAGAGAAACTACTTGGTAAATATTACAGGCTAAAGTGAACTTTTAAAATTTTTATCTCCAAAGTAAGATGTGCAAAATATATTCACTGCGCCCAGGATTATGACTATTTATAGAAGCCAGTCTACAACCTTCTTCCAAATCCCTACTCTTCGGGCCTTTCTTTTGTTACAATAAAAGCACTTACATGATCTAAAACAGTGCAAGATCGTGAGTTAATTTACATTCTCCCAAGGTGCCTGGCAAGGATGCCATTAGGATATGATACAGTTCTTGCTCTTCTGTCTTTTCCGGCTGTGCAACTGTCCCCTGGCCCCCACGGTGGAGGACTTGGGCATGCTGTACGAGCCGTACTTGTGCAGCAGCTCCTCGCTGGTCACGTACCGGAGGCGGGCAGGCTGCGGGATGGGCTCCCCGAGGAAATAGCCCTCATTGTCGGACTCCGAGGAGGAGGAGCAGGTGGAGCACCAGTCGTATTCGGCAAAGTAGGGCCCCCATCTCTCGCCCAAGTGGTTCTGCAAGGCAAGATCCGACACCGTCCGTGGACAGTGGCCATAGACATCCCTGCAGGGACCCTGCTCCATCGTCTCCCTGCAGCTCCTCTGGTGCACGAAGGGGTCGTAGTCGTCCCTGGCCCGGAGCGAGGGTCTCTCCTTCAGGCGGTAGCACTGCTCGCTGGCCAGGTGCAGGGCGTTGTCGGAGCGGGAGCGCCGGGAGCGCCGGGGCCGGTGCGGGCGGTAGTGCCGCTCCTCGTCCCGCAGCACGGTTCTGCGGCGCGTGCGCTCGCTCATGGGCGCGTGCCTCGGGATCTCCGGCGCCCCCAGCTTGCCCCCGGGCACCCCGCTGCCGTAGTCGAAGCTCTGGTGCATCCGCCCGTGCGACGGCCGCTCCTGGTAGCCGAGGGGGCTGGCGAGGTCGTGCAGGGTGGGCTCCATGTCCTGGTACTGCTGCGCCGACAGCAGGCTGCGCACGGACTCGGCGCTGCGGAACTGCATGGAGGAGTTCAGGGTGCCCATGTTGCTCATCTTCTCAGAGACGTTCATGCCCGAGTCTTTGCTCAGGTCAGGCATGGAGAACCTGGAGAGGTGCTCCTGGCGCTTGGCTCCACCGTCTGCTGAGAGGCCTTTGCAGGAAAAGGGCAAAGGGAAAAAAAAAAAAAAAAGAAGTTAAGAAAGAGAATTTTCTGTCAGCGGAGATGCAGGGTGGAGGCTGGCTTTGGCCCAAAACTTTTGCTTTAAAAAGTAACTCAGTGGTATTGATCCTGTCCTGAAGAGCCCTTTTTAAGAGGAGGATTTTTATTTTTTTTAAAGAGCAGGCAGTTCTTCCTTTGGGGAAATCACACCAATTTAAGGTGTTTTGAGTTGGACTCCAAGCTGCTTTTCACGACTTCCTTTCCCATATGTCTACACTGTCTGCGACTTGATAGGAATAACCAACGATGCCAGGGAGAAATCATGCGTCAGAGGTAACCTCAGGCCTCCCGCATGCCGAGCTAACTAGGGTGCCATGATCCAGCACTCACACCTTCTGCAATGACAGCACATTTTGGAGGACTAAACAATGTCAGTGGCAGATGAAAACGGGGCCACTGACTTAATTCAGGGTTGTCACTATGCTGCACCTCGCAGGTCCCCTCAATGACACCCGAGGAGAGACCAAAGTTACAGTTGGGTTTCCCCGGAAGCAAGGAAATATCTGAGCACCAGAGGGTCTGCTGGAGCTCCCAGTGAGCAGGACAGTGGGAGGGTCCTGCAGATATCCAGGGAGTTGTGCATGGGCAGGAGCCAGAAATGTGAGCTCCACCTTGATGGGCTGCCCTGCTTGGGATGGTGACCCATTAGATCTCTCCAATGTGCCAACGAGCCTTGAGCTCCTGCAAGGTGCTTTCCTTCTGCCCAGGAAGCCTTCACCTGGCAGCAGGGAAGAAGTGGGGTGTCTGCTCAGCACTTGCCTGTCAACAAGAAACTCAAGGCACCCCACGGTGCCCTAGTCCTTGGCTTGTTTCATGGGCGTTCCTAACTATTTTCTGACTATCTCCCCGTTGGCTTGACAACTGGCAGCAGTCAGTGGTTGCATTGCAAGCTCAGGACAAGATGTTTCGCAAGTTATTTCAAAGGAAATTCATTCCATCCCAAATCAAATGTGGAATGTTTGCTTTGGCACCCTTCTCCCCACCCCTCTCCAACAACATCCCGGTGCAGACCCAACACACAGAGCTGTGCACTGTCAGCAGAATTTCCAACATGACGCACAGCCTTTATGCAATCACCAACAATTTATGACTTTGTAAATTAATTATAAAAAATAACAACCCAGCCCACAATTCAAGAATAAAGCCCTTTTTCCCTTAACAAAAGCTGCTTGCATTTCATCAAGAGCTCAGCTCCTTTGGCATTAGCTGCTGCTGCTAAACCAGAGCAAGAACAAGGGTTGCTGTCACTAACCCCTCTCATGAGCTGCTTAAGGGTTTCCTTGAGCTCAGCCTTGAAGGATCAACAGATCCTGCAAAGCCGTGCAGTTTTCCAAACCCTGCTCTCAGTGGCATCAGGGAGAGCTTTAGCTACTACTGGCCCTCATGTGGTTTGGTGTTGCTCCCCAAGTCCCAGTTTCTTTGCTTTTCTGCTGTTAATGGGGATCTTTTTGAAATTTTTGATTACAGAGGAAGGTAAAGTGAAGGTGAAGAGGGAGAGGCTGGGTTAAAAGAAAGAAAAGCCATGGATTTTTTTTTAAAAGGACACACTTTTCAAGTCAACTTCATGCTTTCTTCCATCCTCCCTAAGTCACACTGACTTTGAGTGAGCAAGCCCAACCCCATCCACTGCCCTTTGGAAAAAGCCCTGGATGGGCTTCCTGTCCCCTTTGAAGACCTGCTCACCAACACTCCACACTCCCATTATGTTTCACTGCCTGTGAACCCAGTGAAGGCATCTGTCACATCAGGCACTGCTCCCCATGTCCCTCCTATGCCACTGTGGCAGAGCCCAGCAGCCCCTGGGGAGGGAAAAACAACTTGGTAACAGGCACGAAGACTTCCTGAAAAGCCAGAGCAACAGCGGGACTGCCAGCGGAGCTGATCACAATGAGAATCATGGCTGTTGACAGCCCAATGTGGCCTTAATCACATCTGTCAGACAATAGCTGACACCAAGGAAAATGAGCCCTCGGTGACATTTATGCAGCACTTCATTAAGGGAGCCGGTGCAGCTCTGCAATAAGAATGAGGAACAGCAGTGCTGTGCAGAAATACAGCTCCAACACCACAGGATGCTTCTGTGGCATCAACAGATTCATTTTGGCAGTATCATTAAAAAGGTGCTGACCTTGCTTCACTCACAGGGGTGTGGCATGAGCTGGTGCTTTGCTCCCAGCTCCAGCCATATCAGATGGTACCCGTGGGTCTCAGCTGCCCCTCACAGCCATCTCCCTCCTGTGGTTCTGCATCCAGCAAGAATAAAATGAGCACAGGCTCAGGAGACATGGCAAGAGTGAAACAGTATTTTTGAATTAAACAAGACATTATCTGCATCCTTCATATCACAGGCAGGAATGATGTGGCCAAGATCAAGCAGGATGACCAGGACAGAAACCTATTTCTTCTTGTGTACAGTAAAGCAAGCTGTGATAAGCGAGGTGCTTCAGCTTGGGAAGGGCAGAGCCAGAGTTTCATTGGTTTAGTTTGTGCAGGACAGGGGTCTCCAGCCCCTCACACACCTCCAGCAGACAACCATGAGTGCTTTAGTCTCTTCCCCTTAGAAGGCAGCACAGGGGCAGTGAGTTCAGACAAGGATCCTGTGACCATGTGAATGGCTCATGCTCAGAGTGCAAGGTTTAATCAGTCATGGGGATGTTTCTGGCTGATCATTCAGACAGCTTGATTATAATTAAGCACAAACATTCTGAGATCTTGATTTGCTAGGAAAATGCTGATTGGAAGAGGAATCCAGCACTTAACATGTCCATCACCATAGCCAGCAAAAAGAACTTGGGGTGTGATGGAGCCCGTGCTCAGGAAGCTCTGAAGCAAAGCCAGTTCAACATCCAGTGGCTTAATCTCTCCATGTGACAGCATGGAAAAGGCTCCATGCTGAGGGCAAAGTGTGTCTTCCCAGGGAGACTGGGCAGGCTGCATATGCACAAGCCTTTTTATTGGGAGCCACACTTTGAAGAGACCCAGCAAGCTGTGCAGCTGGGAGAGTGAAACTTTATTTTATCTGATCATGGTGACAGCGAAGGATTTATTCCACTTGCTCAGGAGCAAAGCTGTGCTTTTCCAGCTGAAAGCACAAAGAGCTCTACACAGCTCTTATAGCGCCCACAGCAGCTTCCAGGTCCAGGATGCAATCCACAATCCTTTCAGAACACAAAGGTGTCTCCAGGCTGAATTTTACATTTATGCCAAGGCACCATGAGCAGGGCTAGGCCCAGATTAGTCTTTCTAAGGTCTCAAAATGTTCCTGTCAATGGCTCTCTGTGGAGCCACAAGACCACAGGAGGCATAGTGGGAACAAGCCAGAAGTGCTCCAGTCTGACCGCAGCGAGATCAGGGGATAGCAATAACCATTTGTCTAAAAAATTTCATCTAGAAAATATAACCTGGGAATAAAGTCTGAAAGAGCAGAGGTTGTTTAGTCTAGAGGAGAGAAAGCTGAAGGGGATATAGTAACAACCTTCAAAGGCGGAAAAAAATGCCTGCAAAGAAGAGGGAACACATTATTCTCCAGGTATGCTGACTCCTGCAACTAAAATTTCAGACTGGAGAAAAAGAAAACCCTTTCTGTGTAATCATAGCAGAAGGTGACTGGGGCAGGCTCTGGCACTGGAGGGTTTCCCTGGCACCCAAAGGCAGTGAGTGTCCAGGCACATGCAGGGTGTCTCCAGATTCCTGGTCCCACACTGCCCTGGGTGGGGTGAAGGTGGCACCAATCCTTGGCTCCTGAGGTCATTTACCATTCCAGAGCTACACCCATCCACGAGGCCACATTTTTTTGAGTTACCAGTATTTATGTGCAGCTGTTGCAGCTCCCACTTAATGAAGTGTTTCATCTGGGAACACAGTTAATAACCCAAGAGAGCTGCAGCCTGGAAGAGCACACGAGGTGAGACCCCACCATGCAGCCCTGACTTTCTCCTAATGAAGAAATGTGAGACTGTTTCCCAAGGCTACCCAAGAGAGCAGGAACCCTGCTCTGGCCCATGGTGTGGGATGGTTGTTACCACATCACCAAGACCATTCCAAAGGGGCAAACCCAGGTATAACTTGCTGACCCTACCAAAATTTACTTCTGCATGATGCTCTGAGACACTGAGTACAGCACTGTTGGCTGCCCCAGAGGCTCATGCACTGGAAGAGATGTCACTGCTGCCTCCAGCACGGTGCTTTGGCTGGTGGCCGTCCTGGAGCCAGACTGGTGCCAGCACTGCAGCACACGTAGACACAGCAGGTTTTTCTGCTGCTGCTCTCCACTGCATGGGGCTGCCAGGCTCAATATTTCACCCCGGAGCCATGGAAACACATGCTTTTCCAATGAGTGCAAAGGAAAGCTGCAGCTAGGCTGTGGGTGCCAGCTGCAGCACTAAGAAAACCAAGCAGGTTTCTGGTTAACATTCAGGTTCACTAAGAACACCCTGTACCATCCCCTCTGAAGTCCATCCCCACCTCTCCTGAGAACCATGTTTATCCCATAAACACTGCCAAGGGAAATAACACCCAAATAAGCAGAGTGACAGCACAAAGACACCCCTGGTGAACATCACCTCTACAACGTTGCCACAACAAAGCCCTCAGAGGTGCTCCAGTCCCACTGTGTGCTTTGCTAAATGGGGGCTGCAAGTTGCATTATGAATTATTAAAGCACTTGGCAAATGACAGCAGAGAGGCCGCAGAGAGGCATGGGCTGGGTGTGAGGCTGGGAATGGAGCCCCCCATGTGGGGAAGCAGCTCCCAGCCCCCATTAAATCAAACTCCTTGTGAAGCTATGCTAACACGGGATGAGCCAGCATCCCACTGCAGGAGAGCACCAGCCAGTGAATGCAAAATATCCTGACATAGGATATTGCACACAAACAGGGCTGTGCTGATGCTTGCTTCTTGCCTTAACATTTATCACAGCAGACACACACATCTCTGCATCACAGCTCTCACCACAGAGCCCCACAGAGGAGCCTGCCAGCACCAAAGCCCAACAGCCAGTGTTTAAATGCAGCTATAGATGCACAGGAGGGTACAGTACAGCATCCCTTGTGTGCAGCCCCCTGTGCCAGAGCCTTCTCTCTCACACAGCATCAGGCATCCTCACCACCCCTCAAACAGGGTTTATTTCAAGGTCAGTCTGTAGAACTAGAAAGAAATGTAAGAAGAAACAGCACAGAGCTTTGTTTATAGCTCAGCCCCGTCTCACTTCTGAGCGACCTCGGGGCATGAAGAAATAAAGCAGAGCCTTTATGTAACTGCAAATCATGGAAAATAAACAATTTGGGGGAAGGCAGAGCCCCAGCCAAGTGGGTCACACTCCCACCAGACTCACACGGTGTGTCCCCATGTGTGACCCATGGATGTCACTGGGTATTTCCCACCCAATCAGTCCTTTCCAGCTTGGTGGAAGAAGTCCCTATGTGGGTGCTGCTTGGGAAAAGGTTGGATTTTAACCTAGAAACCCCCCTATAGCTCCTTTATCAGCACTCCCATCTCCTGCATCCTCCCCAGCTGATGGCCAACAAGCCATGCTGGGGATGATGCTACCCCCAGTTACATCTCCCAGAAGTCCATTTCGGTTCTCCCTCTGGTTTGCATTACCCCACCTGCTCTGCATGTCCATGTGTGACACTGAAGGGGTGAAGTCATGCAAGAGGTTGGCCCCTGCAGCAGGCACACCAAACCTCCCACTGTTGAGTGGCAAAAGGCAAGTGAGGGGGAGAAAAAAATGTTCCTGACAGTTTTACACTGGACTGGCATTGGGCCTTTGGGGTGGAAAACCTTTATCTTCACATCAGTTTTGAAATTATTTGCCCTGGATTAGGAAATGTTACACCTGTGCCTCAAAATTGCAAGAATTCCCCCCAGGGATCTGATCTTCCAACTTGGAAGCAGTTTTGTGCTGGCCGTGCCTGGGAGAAAGAGAGTGATAAGAACATGGTGGAGAGCTGAGAGCCTCCTTTTTCACAAAAAAACTCAGGAACAGCCAATGTGTCACTTTCTGGATTGCGTAACTCAGCTGGAGCACTTGGGGGAGGCACCCTCTCCAGCCCAGGGGAAGAAGGAGCACACAGGAGAGACCAGCATCCAGACCCCTCACTGCCATCCCTGAGGGTGTGCTCAGGAGCTGCTCCCAAGCCCCCAGAGCAGGAGAGGCTGGGTTAGTTAATGTCTCTCCAGAAAATACAGCCCTGGCCCTTAGCTGGGGCTTGTTCTTACCCTCACCTGCCCTGTAGCTTTTAGCTCCTCTGCAGGCAGAGGAAGAAAAGGGACTGGAGACAGATGATGCTGTCAGGTCACTCTGCAGCTCAGACATTCAGGGATCAGCCCTGTTCTCTCTGCTTTCTGGTTATATCACAGTTGTTGTCTAGTCCTGGAAAAACAAACTATTTGGGCCTTTGGGAATCACACAACACAGATGACAGGACCAGTGTGTGCCATAGAAGTGAAATCACATTCTACCCTGTAACAGCACCAGTTTAACATACCTTTAAACTGGATTTATGCCTATGACAGATGTTTTCCTCACCCAAACTAATTTTCTCAAGGAATCCTTAAAATCTGTTTCTCCTTTTGCATACTGCAGTGCCACCATTCAACGTGACTTTACCTCCAAAAGGCTCCTGCTCTCTGCAAGCAGCACACAAAGAGACTGTTCCCAAATAACAATATTTAGCCTGCAGGTACTTTCTTAAGTGAGCTATTTGACCAGCTGTCATTTTGTGGAAATAACTGCTTGGAATCAGCAGAGATCAGCTCTTGATTTCTAATTCCACTGCCACGTACATGCAGTGACTGCAAAACCTTTCTGGAGGGAAACATAAACACAGGGAGCAAAGCTGATGGGCCAAATATCTCTTGGGAAGTGATTCACCTCTGGTAGGATCAGGCTTCTCATCATGAGCAAACCTTCCTGGACAAATTCCATCTTAGCACTGTCCCAACTGCTTAATGCAGGGAGCTACAAGGCAAACATTGCTACAGCATCCACTGGCTTTTGTTCTTGTTACTGCCATTAAATAAAAAATCCAACAACCCAAAACCCCCAACAGCAGACAAAAGAAGCACAATATAAAAGATAATATAAAAGAAAATCAGCAAAAATGAGCTCTCTCTTAGAAAACAGGCTGAGAAACACTGTTTCCTTTTTGCTTCTCCATCTAACAGCCATGTAGTGCAGGAGGATACAGTCTCTAAGAAGCCATAGCAAACTGGAGTCTGTTGTGGCCTTCAGCTGATGGCAGAATAGGGATTTTCAAATAGAAACAGGGAAGGGAAGGACAGATGCCCTCCACCAGCAAGAGACACTGCCCTTTGCCATGGGATGTGCTTAAATCCCATCAGCATTTGTGGCAATTACACAAGCACAAACCAGAGGACAGCAGAGACACTCCTACCTAATTCAAACCCCGACACAGAACACAAGCAGGGTCACAGCCACCTCTGCCACTCACATGTCTGCTGGTGCACTGCTGCCCAGGGTGACAGCAGAGCACAGCCCAGCACTGTAAGGGCACGTGCCCAGGATTAACACGGTGTCTCACCTCTTTACTAACCCATGAGGAATTGGCTTTAAAGCGATTAAACAGAGCCTTTGGCTAAGGTAGAAACCTGGGGTCTTGCAGGAGATTGGGGTCACATAGATCTTGACCCACACAATGGCTGACCCCAAAATATTACAGGGAACAACATCTGCTCACGGCAGGCAGCCTTCCGGCCAAAGGACAGGGATTACTGCTGCACAGCCCTGAGTCATCTGCATTACTGACTGCCTCCGGCTAATTAGCAGTTAAATCGTAATAGAAACATCACAGCAAAATCTGCTGCCAGGGAGGTACCAGCTTTTAACATGTGCTCTCCAGGTCAGGGACTGTTTGCCCTTCAGCTCCCTATAAAAAACAGACTGTTTTCAGTGATGCCTTAAAACCTTACATGGATGCAATGTTAATTATTTCACTTTATAAGGTGGAGCAACCGTGCAGCATTGGTAGCTCAAAGGGATGCCTGGGAGCTTCTAGCAAAGCACAAAAACTGGAGGATGCAGGGTGGAGGACATGGGGTGAGCCAGACCCCCTGGCTGTGGCTGGGGGGAGCTCTGTGGAGAGCTTGATCAGCCACAGCAGGGAGTGCAGGGATGGGAAAAACCAGGCAGCAAGGTGCTGTGCCCTGCCATCACCTGCCCAAAAACCTGCTCTCTCACAGACCTCATCCAGATCACCAAATCTCCCTGTCCTCAAAACACTGCCAATTAAAGGGGATGATAATTGTGTCCTCTATAACTGCAGACATGGCCCTGGGAGAGCTGCCTGTTGCTGCTGCAGTGCCCCCAGCACAGCTGAGCCAGCTCCCAGAGCACAGGAAATTATTAGGACCTTACACATTAATAAAAATATTATCACCTCACTCCACAGAGGAACGATGACACTCACTGCAAGCCCCATCATGCTGAGCATCTGCTCCAGAAAGCAGGAAAGCAGTAAGCCATTAAGACAGTCACTGCCCCTGAGGAAACTCAAGACTCTGGCTCTGTATGGTGGACAGATGCCTTTGGGAGGTTTCCCTCCCTGCATTTTAAAAAGGGCTTTCTAAAATGAAAGGCAGAATGATTTTCACTTTGATATGAAGGCCTTGCCATATTTTCTGTGTCTTGACCTATATCCCCAATAATATGTTACGCTTCAGCTCCAAAGCATGCAACAACCTCTCCACTGCTCAGGGATTGCTCATCCAAGCTTGGTGTTGCTCAAGACTCTTTGTACTAATGGGGTTTACACAACACAAGTTTTCAGGAACACAAGAGGCTTTGGAAATGTGGAGTTTTGCTTAGGGAAATCCTGTTTTAGAGAGCAATTCCCAAGTCCCTCGCCATTTCACATCTATTTTTCCTCTGTGCGTATGTGAGACTGTTCAAGTAAAACCCTTCCCATCTCATTAACTTCTCCTCTACTCCCCGTTTTTACACTTGCTGGAGAGGGAGATCCTGGCTGAAACAGAGATCATTTCACATCTTGGCATGGGGCTGGCAGCTTCCCTAAACAAACACACCAAACTCCGGGTGCGGATGAGGAGGCATGGGCGTAGCAGAGCAAACCTGTCCATCCAGGCAGGGCAGAGCCCAGAACTGGGATTCAGGGGGGCTCAGCTCTCTGTGGGCTTGGCAGCCCCCACCACCCATTGCCAGTATCCTGTGGGGGATCCTCAGGACCAGGTACAAACACCCCACAGGCCATTCCCTGCCAGCAACATGGCAGAAAGGCTCCACTTTGCAAGAGTTCAGACACAGGACCGGCCCAAATCCAAGCAATGATTGGCTGGAACAGAGAAAAGCCAGGGGAGCCACCAAGAAAAAGCAAGGCAGTTTCTTTGGTGAGCAAACCAGGCTCAGTATTCCCTTTTCTGAGTAGTTTTGCACCGAGGGACGTGGGAGATGTGGTGGGTGAGCGAAGCAGAGCAGGCTGCAGGAAGGACAGAGCCTGCCCAGCGCCAGCTGCAGACCAGAGCCGCACACAGACACGTCACACACACCCATCCCTGCAGCCATGAGTGAAATCCAAACATGTTTGGGGTGAGAGGACTGAGAAATATGACCCAGGGATGTGCTCATGAGAAACAAGCTCAGCCTGATGGGACAAGCATCTTGCCTGGCTCTTTCCTGCAGTTTCTACCAAGGGGTTGGGGAAGAGGAATTGAAGAGCTCTGCAGAGAGGGGGAGGAATTTCTTTTAACTAGTCACGTGCTTGAGGACTGCATAACATTCAAAAGGGGTTAACTGGGCCTATTTCAAAGCATTCAAAAATATTTTTAGCCTGAAAGGGCAGCTGACAGCAGTCCTTCAAGTCCTGAAGACTGGAATCTGCCTCTGTGTTAGCACTTGGCCTTGATTTTCCCCCTCTCTTCACAAAACGGAGGATTAAAGAGCTTGAAAACATTTTTTTTGAGCTGCACAGAAAGGCCAGCCATCTATAAAGCTCTGCATTTGGTAAACAAGCAAGCACATGGAGAGGAACTGTCAGGCTTGTCGGGACCAGGCAGACAAGGCTGTGTCACTGAGCAGTGGTCCCCAAGCTGTCGGTCACCCTCATATTGGGAAGACACTGGAACACAAGGGACTCAACTGCATGGAGGGTGTGCCAGGGTGGTCTCAGGGTGGCAGGAGCAGGGGTGACATACCTGTAGCATTGGAGAGTGCCAGGGACTCCATGGAGCCCCGGGGAGTCTGCTCAGTGGGTGTCAGGTCCTCTGTGAACTTGAGGGCATTGATGGGGTGACGGGTGCGGCACTGTGACGTTGGCATCCCACCCTCCTCTTCCTCTTCATACTTGGGGACTTTGACACTTCCTCTGGTCTCTGGGAAGCTCTGGTTGGACATGTCACTGTAGCTCTCCTGCGAGCGGAGCCTCCCTGAGTAGTAGTCCTCTCTGCAGTCCTGGATGAAGCTGCCACCATGGGTCTTCATGGCCAGCGAGGAGCTCCTCTTTGGGTTGCTGAAGTGTTTTGCCCATAAATCCGACTGCGAGCCCGGGACCTGGGTGGGGTTATAGGAGGTTCTTATGTTGCACTGGCTGAGAAGCTGCAAGGGGGTTTGAGACTGGCTTTGCTCCATTTTGCCCCCATAGTGATAGAGCTCATCCCGGCTCCTCCACAAGTGGTCCCTGTTGAGGCTGGGTGTCTGGCTGGCCAGGCTCAGCAGGTCCATCTGCAGGGACAGCGGATCCACGTCGGTGGAGAGGCGGTTGGAAGTGACCTGCAGCTGGTTGCAGGGGCTGCGGGCCCCCTCCTCACCCTTGCCCTTGTTTTTGCCGATCTTGGCGCTGCGGCGCGATTCCTTGGCTCGCGCGCTCTGGAAAGCCGAGTCGGAGGAGTCGGAGCCATTGGGGTCATCACCGATGCTGCAGGCCCTGGAGCAGAAGATCTGCCCCTGCTTGGGCAGGAAGGGCCGTCCCAGCAGCGACTTCTTGCACTGGGCACAGCAGAAGCAGGTCTCGGTGGCGTGCCAGTGCTGGCCGTCGTACGTCATCTGGCCCTGGTCAATACCTTGAGGGAGAAGACGCAGTGTCAGAGTCATCTAAACTGCACTTAACACCTGCATCAAGGTCAGGCTGGATGGGCTTTTGAGCAATCTGGTCTAGTGGAAAGTGTCCCTGCTGGTGGGAGGTTGGAATGAGATGACCTTTAAGGTCCCTTCCAACTCAAACTATCCTATGACTCTACGATCCCCTACGAGTGATATGCACTCAGCCTCGCTCTTGAAAGCCCTTTTTCAGGGCTACTCTGATCCATGAAGTTAATCCCATTTTTAATTCTTCCCAATTCTAATTCCAGGCCTTTGCTTGGGAATTACTCAGTGTTGGGAAAGGCAGCAGAACCATGCCTCAGGCTATTTTGTATTAAATGAGGATATTTCCGATCATAAAGCAAAGGAATGCAAGACGTTCTCTATAAAGTCCTTGAAGTAAAAGCAATATACTGCTTATTTAAAAAAAAAAAAAAGCCTCCAACTAAACTGTAATGAGGAATTTGTGCTGATTTGGTTAAGTATTTAATAGAGCAGATGACACCCCTGTCCCTTGCTGCTACTATGGTCCTATCCTAACTTTATTTTAGCTTCTGGGGCCTCTTGTCCAAAAGAGCTAGCTCGAGCACACACCCTTGTGTGTCGAGCACACACCCTTGCCTTGCACCTAGCCACATTTCCTGGGTCCCATTGGCCCCCACTGGGTTCAGTAAAGGAACTGACACAGACAGTCTGTCTCCCTCCAGCCAAACCCCAGGGAGCAACATCTGCACAGAGCTCTCAGAGCCGTGAGCAAAGCTCCCAAGGTTTCAATTATAATGTTTGCACACTTGTTTAAGCTGCTGTTCCTGGCCAAAGCCCTCACTGCCCTTGTTCTCTGAGAAACTGCCATGCACAGTGTGGGCTGGCTGGCACGGTGGGTGCTGCACCCACATGTGCACAGCATGTGCCTGCACACCTGCTGTGGGGCCAAGTGCTGCCAGGTATCATAAATGAACAGTATGTTAATGGCCTGTTTTATTCCAAGCTAAATTAAGTTTAGTATAATCGTTTTTTTCCTCCCCTTATAGTGAGCAAAATGCTTTCATACAGATGGGAGTGCTACACTTGTGGGCAAGAGAGACAAGATGGGGGATGGGATTTTATCAGTTCCTTTTTCACTGCTCAAAGCCATCTTGCAGAGAAAGGAGTGCAGCCCCTTTACTCCATCCTCATCCACCCAACTCAAGCCTCACAAGACTTCATCACATGCTTACCTCTGATTTATGCAGCTCCTTGACACAGTGCTCAGTTCACTACTATGAGCAACTTGCAGCAAAATGGTTGCAATCCTTCCTTTGCTAGAAATGTGCAAATATTCACCAAACCAGACATTTTACCCTGAAAACCTGACAATCAGCAGGCTCCAGCAGGCCAGCTGGAGTGAAGGACAGCAGATGGGGGAAGCACAAGAGAAGGGACCATGCAAGAAACATTATCAGCTGCTTCTTCACCTTTCTGCAGCTGAGCTTTTGGGAAGGATGTGCTGCAGGTCACAGCAGACACATCCTCCAAGTGCTTCACTGAAACCCTGCGTTTCCCCTCCCTGTGCCATCTGGCTGCTGCACAGGAGCAAAATGTTTGGTTTTTTTTTCCTCTGCAGCATATGAAGTATTTGAACATGTGAGCTCACCTCCATGGACAAAGGAAGGACTGTCTGTGTGTTCACTGTGCTCAGCCAAGTGGCAAAGGGGGTTGGGGAGACCAGCAAGGCTCTTCCCAGCCCACCCAGCTTGGGGACATCTAGCCTCCTGACTGAAGTGCATTTTAAATCGCTATTCTAGGAACATAAATTGACCCTGATGCATTATTTCTTTCTATCTGAGAATGTCTATCTGCAAGTTGATTGAAAAAGGCTCAGAAACAATAATGATACCTAATGAACAAGCATCTTTTCTGACAGTAGCTTATCAAATCGTGATCCTTTGGCAAGCTTGGATGGGAAAAATCTGTGTCGAAGAGTCAGGCTGTTTACAGGAAAATAAGATTTAAAGGGAAAGAAACGTGCCAGAGAAATTTTACTACGCCAGAGAAAGCTTTCAGTAGCTGCCATGGCTCCTGAGGTTGCCCTCTGATAATCCTCCCCTCTCTGATTACAAAAAGGAATAAACAGTGGTTTAACCAAACACATCACCTTGGTGGGATGGGAGAGAGGCATAAGCAAATTTGGTTGCCCCAGCCACGCACAGTCCTGCCTGCAGCCCCACAGTGCTGTCAAGGCCCTAATGCAGCAGCTCTTGTCAGAAGGCAGCTGCCCAGCGGGGCTGTGCCCTGCTGCACGTACCGATGTGCTGGGCGCAGGTGTCGCAGTACTCGGCGTACAGGGACTCGAAGCAGCTGCAGCAGTAGGGCCGCCCGTCCTTCATGATGTAGCGCTGCCCCCCCAGAACCGTCTCGCACTCGAAGCAGCAGAAGTGCTTCATGTGCCAGTGCCGCCCTTCGGCCTCGGTGCACTCGTCGGCAAAGATGATCTGGGGGGAGAAACACAAGCGTGGAGCAGAGTTTGGTCAGCAAAGAGATCAGGGATGCAGACAACAACCTTTGTGTCTCCTGCACGGCAGCTGTGCCCCTTTGTTCATGCAACCTCCAAATTTTACAGCTAACCCACCAGTCCTGCATGGGAAACTCTCATAGTTTGGTTTGTGGCAGGGGCACCTATCATTTCTTAGCAAAATCCATTAAAATGCAAATTCCTCAGAAGCGTGTAAGTGCCCAGACTACAAAGCGTTAAGGCAGAGCGGCAGTAATGTGCTCCTAAGCTCAGCCATCAAACAGAGAGGTCGATCAGGGTAATAAACACACTTATATAAAATCTATTGATCTGGTGGGCTTCTGACAAACACAGCAGCTGCTTACTGGAACACATTTACCCATCTCTGAAATAGGGACCTGACCACAAAGGATGAGCAAAACGCAAGGAAAAGTGGCAGCTCTCTAGAGAGGAGGAAAGATGGAGCTACCTTGGCTCCTCATCTTGCTGCTATCCCAGCCTGGGTGCCTGTAAAGATTATTACAGTCATTATACCAGGGAAGAAACTGAGGCACAGACTGCTGTTAAGGATGAGCTGGAGAAGCAGTCATCTAAAATGTTTTCAGCAGATGCTTTCTTGATGTGTCTTCTTCTTACCCCACCCCATCTCTACTCCCAAAGCCAAGCCAAGGGAGCCAACAGCCCCAGATCTGCTCCCTGGTTCTCTAGCTGGCACAGGGTACACCAAAAACTTTTCCCCTGCACATCCTCCTACCCCTGAATTACTGTTTCTCACAATTAGTACTTGATGTTTAAAGGGAAGAAAAGCATGCTGAAGAATGAGCTGAATGAAAGAATTAAATGAGAATTTGCAGGGATTAAAAAGTACATAAAGAAAAATTACCAAGCCTAAGCCACAAAGAAATAGAGCCAGTTGAATGGTTAGAGGTTGTCTTTCACTGGTAACACTACAAATTTAATTGGACACATACATCAATGCTCTTTATATCTGAAGTGCATATAGCCTTGGATATTTACTATTACATGCTTACAAGGATGGGACATAGTATTTTATAGTATATACAGTTTTCCACGCTACGGTTTTCATAACTTTAAAAACCAGAGCAATTTCCTTCACCAGCCTTTTAAACAGAGATTGACACTTGAGAAATGCTCAGAGGAGACTCCGTATGGTTTTCTATCTCAGTTTTGTATTCTATTTGTTCAGCTTCCTATAGTCTGTTAATCGCCTCTCTCAAAGCCTATTTCAGCTTGGTGTGTACTCAGACATGACCGACTTTTAAGAAATACAGTACTCATCCCACCAGGGACTTCTGGGGAAATGGAGAAGGGAGGATCACCACACCCAGCTGGGCTAAAACCACACAGCCAGGGGGCTGTGCTTCTACTGGAAACACACATGGAAACCCTCCAGCTTCCTGTGTGTAGATGAGGTCCTAACTTGTAACAGTCCTAGGCAGACTGCAACTAAGAATACCTGAAACCTCAGGAAATGCTTGCTTGAACCCTTAGAAAAGCCAAGCCATCAGTTTGGTGTGCATGCCTCCATGAAAAAGTCGGGGATGCAGGGGAAATGGCACCCAACCCTCCTGTGCCACCCAGCGGGTGGCAGTGCTTGTGGCAGATGCTGTCTCGTACCTCATCGCATGCGGCGCAGCGGGGCTTGAGGCACTCGGCGTGGTGCCTGCCACAGTAGATCTTCCCATCCTGGTAGAAGTAGATCAGGTCAACCAGCAGCTCGTTGCAGACACTGCAGATGAAGCAGGGAGGGTGCCAGCAGACGCCGTGTCCTGCTCGTGAGGCGAAGACAGCCATGTCCCCTCCATTGATCTGGCCGCCGCACTGTCAGAAAAGCCGGGGATGAGCGGAGGCATGGGTGACCCTGCTGCCACCCATCGCCAGTAGGATGCTCTCACAATCACTGCCCTGCATAATGCCCAGAGCTGAATTGAAAATTCCATGTTGAATATCCTGAAATATCTGCCCTGACAGACCCCAGCACTTGCACCTGGCAGGGTCACAGGCAGATGTGTGTTCCATGAGTGTCACTACATCATGGAATGGTGTGACTTGGAAGGGACCTGAAGATCAACCAGTTCTGATCCCCCTGCCATGCGCAGGGATGCCTTCCACTAGACCAGGTTCCTCAAAGTCTCATCCAATCTGGCCTGAACACTTCCAGTGATGGAGTATCCACAACTTCCCTAGGCAACCTGTGCCAGTGCCTCAACATCCCCACAGGGAAGAATTTCTTTCTAGTATCTAATCTAAACATGCCCTCTGTTGGTTTAAAGTCATTCCCTCTATCAATATATGCCCTTGTAAAAAGTTCCGGTTCAGCTCTCATGTAGTCCGTTTAGGTATTGGAAAGGTTTTTAAGGCACCCCAGAACCTTCTCTTCTCCAGGGTGAGCAGCCCCAGCTCTCTCAGCCTGTCTTCACAGGAGACATGCTTCACTTAACTTGGGTGATGCAGGTACCAGTTCATCAGCCACTACCCACCTGCTCACAAATGGCTCCTGTCATGGTCACAGGGAATGGCCGAACATTGCCTCTCCCTAAATTTTCCCTCTTCCTCTGGTTGCTGAAGAGTTTGAGCTCCCTCTTCTCCTCCTCATCCAATGAGTTGCAATAACGGACCTAAAAAACACAAGTGATGCTCAGTGCCTGTGGTGTCCCTGGCTCGCTGTCCAGTGAGGCAAAGTTCCATGGGCCCTGCAAACCTCTGCCTTTGGCTGTGGGGAGGCTGGAGAAACAAAGGTATATGGCTTCAGTTATCTGGGGTTTGATCAGAATTTCAAGAAGTGGAGATGAGAAAAAAGGGCAGGAGGATTGCTGCTCTTTGGGTGCTCAATTTGTAGAAGAGTCTTAAAAGATGAGTTCTCAGAGCACCAGCCAGACAGCAACTGGACTGACAGTTTTTCCTGCTTTCTCCATCAGCCTTCTGTGGCAGAGGTCTTCATAATATTCCACTGGCATTTCTAGAGCACAGACCCTTTTCTCTGCATGAATGACAGAGTTCCAGTGACTTGTGAACTATTCTTCTAGCACAGGATCAAGCCTGCTCATTTGTAAAACCTCTGCACTGCAAGGTAATAAGGAAATAAGTAAAATAAAAGGATACAATGAATGATGCAATTTCCCTGAAGCTTATAAAACTCTGAGGTTTTCCTGGCAATTTCCATCCTGCAGGCTTAGCTCTTGGCTGATTGCATTTCAATGGGGAATACAACTGAAGAGCCAGGGAGGTGAAATGTAGCACCAGTGCCCAATCCACCCTCCGTTACTTGGGAAAGCAGGCTCATGGAGCTGAGCAGGGTTATTCACATGAGCAACCAGCACACCCTGAATGTTCAAAGGAGCAAAACAGAGCATGAAGGGAAACTGGATGCAAACTCTGCCAATTTGCAGAAAATACACGCAGACTTGCATTTCCAACTCGCAAGAAAACAGGCTGTGGTAGCAGCATTTGTGTGTATTTACTCAGATGTTTTTTGGCTGTCAGAGGCTGTGGGTTTCCAGCAGCTGCCAGGGAAGCAGGCAGGCAGGGGCCCAAGGGTGTACAGGAAGAAGTCCGTTCTTTGTGCCTGGAGCTCCCCCCATGCTGACAGTGCTGTGCCCATGGCATCCAGCCACATGCAGGCAAACTTGTAAAAATCTGACTGAGATCAAACAAGTTACCTGCATGTATTTCCCAGAGCGGCTTCTTCAGAAAGTAGCGTGAAAATAATTCTTTTTGTTTACACAGGGAAATTTTGTGGGTTACCAGAAGCCAATGTTCTCACTGGTGAGATCAGGATGTCAAGACCAGACCCTTTTTGCTGCCTCACATCATTCTTGTGAGACGTAAGAAAGTTTATTTTGCTCTGACTGGTTTTGACTCAATCTGTGGCCTCAGAGGCTCTCCCAGCTCTTGAGGCTCAGCCCAGTGAAGCCCCTCCTTAGCACACTCACTCCCACTCCAAGGTGAGTCGGAAGCAGCACCTGGGAAAAGGCTTTTGCAACTTCGGATCTGTCTCTAGATAATCTCAACAGCATTCCAAGCCACCTTTAACCGGGCTTTGGCCTCCAAAGGCTGAGAAAACGCTGTTATTTCAGACAACTGAAAAAAGATGATTTTTAAAAATTTTAACTTTAGAAACAAACAACTCCCTACCTTCAACAATCAAAGCAGGGAGCAAATATAGCAACTTAATACCAATACGACCGAAATTCAAGTATATCCCCCTGAAAAGCAAAAGGAGTTGAGAAAGGAAAGCCATGCTTCCCACAAGCAACCCCAGGAGGAGCGTCCCTTCCCCACCCACAGCCCTGCTGATGTCCAAGGACATTTTCTGGATACTGACCTCATTGTCATGTGGGGGCAGCTGGTGAAGAAGTTGCTTTATGCGAGATTTTTCTCCTGGGCTGTTGACATAGGGAACCTTGTCCTCGGGCAGGCAGCTGTAGTACTGGTGCACCTAGGGAGCAAGAGAGAGGACTGCAGTGGGGTTCCCTGGCCGAGCCCATGCCCCTGTGCCCGGCCAGCAGCCACCCCCTGCGGCAGCAAGCGCTGGGTCTTCCCGAAGATTTTGAGCAGGGAAACACAGCCAGGAGCTGCTTCGGGTTTGTTTCCTTTAGTCCTCCGAGGCAGAGGGCTGGCAGCCCCGGCGAGGTGGGCGCGTTACCGTTTGCTCTGTCAGCCTCCATAGCGTGAGCATTGTGCCGGCTGCGGGGATGTGTCGGCACCTGCCTCGGCAGGGAGGTTAAAAAGGCTGCGCCCCAGCAGTCTCCGTGTTGCTGGCTATCTCAGCCTCCACCTCCATCAAACCCCTCCAGGCTTTTTTCTGCAGCAATTTGTGGAAATAAACAGCAGATAAAATCTGTTGGAAGGCTTAGTTTTTCTCTTTCGTCTCAGAGCGTGTAATTAAAATCAGCTATTAAAAAGGCAGAGGAGCAGCGTGCCCGACGCTGGGAGCGCAGTGCAGCCCAGAGAGGAAGCACACCCTGAACCCCAGCATCTCTGCTCCGACTGCCACACCTGGGATGTGCACTCAAGGGCCGGGCCAGCACCGGGAGGGGACTCGCTGCCTGAGGATCCACTCTGAAATGGCCACGGTGACGTTGAACAGCTTGGGAAGGACCAGGAGAAGGGAAAGGTAAGGGAAAGCTCAGCTGGGATTGGGATTTGCTGCAGCCCCAGATGCCTTCAGAGGCTTGGGCAGAAGCAGAGAGCTGGCTGGCTTCCTTAAATCTGCTCTTGGCTAGAGAGATGCAGGCTGTTCTCCCAGTGTGCACAGCTTTCTGCTTTGCCATGGTGGGATTAGCCCTGAGATGCTCCCTCAGCTATCAGCAATTCATTTTGGAGTGGCTGCACTGCCTGCAGCTTTCACAGGGCTTTTCCCAAATAGCACTTTCTTTCCAGTGATTTCTAGTCAGTTTTTTCCCTTGCTGTATGCTTTGGACTTTAGCCTAGAAAGCACCACCTGGGCCAGCTCTCTCCAGGGAAGCCCTCTCTGCCTGCACAGCCCCACAGCATCTGTGGATGACAAGCTGCTGTGGGTCACTGGGAGGAATGGGGACAGGCTGGTCACACAGGGTTGGCTGGCAGGGGAGCTCACCCATGGGCTCCCAGGCTGATGAGGGTGGCTCACATGTAGTTATCGTCTACAGGAAGAAATACTCTTTTGTTCCAGAATAGCTATCCAAAGCTAGCTTTATTCAGGAATTATTGCTCTGCATTCATCTCACTCCCTGCTCTCATTCAGAACTACCTGTGAGCAAGAGCTGCTCCAGTGGTTTTCTCAGTTTATGGTTCCTCCCAAATCAATGTCACCATCCACCCTTCCCCATCATCAGGTTTTCCAGAAAGGGAGATTTTAGCAGATTTCCACATACAGGTCTGCAGTGCTGATGACAACGGAACTGCTTGTGTCACAAAGCCAAGGAACATGCTGAGCATATGCCACTGCAAAACCGTAAATTTGTTTTGCTAAGACACAGCAGAAACAGACCCACCAGCTATGGAAACTGTCAAAGAGAGAATGGCTGCAAAGGATTTTGTTATGTTAAAAAGAAAACAAACTACATACATTAAAATACTTACTTTGCATTTATAGAGCATCCTTCATCCAGAGACATCAAAGCACATTAAAAACACTAAAATTCTTACGCTACACAAGGTAGCAAATATACACATTGCAAGGGACTAACTGCAGCATCATTATGTTAAATGAGCTCCCTAAGCTCACGCAGCAAGTCTGTAGCAGAGTTTGCAGTTGAAAATCTCCCAGCAATACCCCAGCTGCCACACCAGACCCTTTCCTGGGCTGCCAGGCTTCCACATGGCCACTCTGTGCGTGCCTGACCGGCACACACCACACACTCCTGCTGCCTTCTGCTGCCAAATTCCCCACGTGCAGAGAGGTTGCTCACTGTGTCCTATGCTCACATTGGTTAGCTTGTGTTTTCATTTCTTGCAATGAAGCTTTTTTGCCCACCAAGTCCTTCAAGTTGGTGGAGACCATAAATTACTTTTTTTTTTGAAGAGCCGCCAAATTACTAAAGCAACAAGACCCAAGACGCTCACCCTGGGCAAAAACCAAGGATGGGAGCTCTTCCTTCAGCTGCCAGGGTGCTGCCTTCCTGCAGCACAATCCAGCAGGATGTACGTGCCCAGCTCTGCTCCTGCTTCCGCTGGGAAGTTTTCCATTAAGTCTCAGCAGGACTGCAGGAACTGGTTCCCATCACACCAGCAACATAGCTTGGCAGGGATGGGCAATTTGGTTTGAGAAGCAAAACAAAATAAATACAACAGGCTCCAACCTGTGTTCTGTTGCCTGAAATAACCTGAAAGGGTTTACTTTGGATCTGCATCAGCCAAGGGGACCTTCTACAGGAGTGCCCATGGAAAGGATAGAGCAGAAGCAGCTGCCAATCCTTGTCCAGTACCTGTGGAACATCTAATGGGGAGAAAATCCTGCCAACTTCTTTCTCCAGCCACTACCCTCTTCTGGGGAAAAACTTGAACCAGAGGGATGCACAGATCCTTTCACCTGGGACATAATTTCTATCCCAAGAGATCCATCCAGAGGGCAGATGAAGAGCAGAACACCCCTTGCTGAGGCTGACATTAGGCCAGGCCTGTGCATATAACACTCTCTCATCCATCACCCATTCCCACTGCATGAACCCAGCTCCTTGCAAGGGAGACCCAAGACTGGGAGGGACAGGGTCACAGGCTGCCAGTGTCCCTGTCTCTGTGCCCAGCTGGCTGCTGACAGCATTTCTGACCTGGCATGGGAGCAGCTGGCAGCTGAGCTGGCACAGACCTGACAGATGCTCAAAAATAAAGAAGGAACAGGGGATTCTTAGCTCAATCTGACTTTTCAGGGTAAAAGCCTGCAGAAAGTGTTAACTTGCTGGAAAACTAAAACTGCTAAGTCTGCACTCTGCTTTTGTACAAAAGGTCACTGTTTTATGCTGGAGTAACTCCTCCTCCATCCAGCTCTGTGTTGCAGCACGCACAAGCCTTGTAGCTGGTGAGCCTTGCAGGGCCAGGGCCAGACCCCCACGTGCCTGCTGATGGCTCCAGTGCCCTTACAGGCTCTGCAACAGGAGCTGCACCCAGATAAGGATAACAGTGCGGGAGGTGATCCCGCAGAGATAACATTTCCTCTTTAAACCGTGCAGTATCTGTAACTGTTTTATTATTAAATACTTCTGCTGTACAGCACAGCAGCTCTCTATTTCCCCTTGCAACAGATCTGCTCTGCCCGTGATTATCCTGACGAGCATCATTAACACACAGGAGTTAAACCTTCGTGAAAAACAGGTTTTTAAAGCCTGGACTAGATTTCATCTCAGTTTCCCCACCTGTCCCAATTCACTCTGATTTCTGCTCACATCTGGATGACAGAAATCCCACAGGAGACTGCAAAACATCATGCTGAGTTAAAATAAGGCTTCAGACAACATCACAAGGTGGCAGATGCCATGGGGATGGTCTGGCCAGTGCACTGGGCACAGGGACAGCTGTGGGTGCTAGGTGCCATGGGATACTGGCAGGCTGGGCAAGTTCCATCCTGCCCCAGGGAGGTCCCACTTGGACAGGCTCTGTGCTACCAGAACATGGCACAGCAGATTCCCAAGGTGTTTTTCTCACCTTCGAAAGGAAAATGTCCAAACACCAAATTTTGCTAACAAAAACTGATATACATTTTAGAAATTAACAGCTGCTTGATTCTAAAAGGGAGGAGGGGAAGAGGGGGGAGGTAGAAATTAAAAAATAAATAAACCAGGAGAAAGGAAAGAACATAATGTAAAAACAGGGTAGGAAAAAGCCTTTAAACTGGAGCCAACTTTATTCAAAGGCACTGAGGAAAGTAATTACATTAGTTTACAAATGCCTTTGTGTTCTGTGGTCTTCTTAGGTTTGGGGTATGTTTCCAGTTTAACTTTGACAGTTTACAAACCTGCTCTGGCCCAGCTAAATAAAGGCAGGACTGCAGCTTGTCCTGGCAGTCCCAGGGTGACCAAAGACAAAACCCACGCCAGCATAAAGCAAAGCCTTACACCTCCTAGAAGCAAAAGTTTGCAAACATCCTGCAAATTCAAGCTATTGATGAAGGATCTCTTTGATCAATGAATTAAAGGAGGTGGAGGGGAAATATCATATTTCTTACGCCACAAATTGCTGTTTGGAAGTAGCATTTGGTTGTACTCGCCCTGAGCACAACACCCCTTCCTAAAGCACCCACCAAACCGGGCTGTTTGGGATGACTCTGTGGCTGGGATGGACTACAAAGGAGCACACGGTGTCCTGGCACGGGTACTGACTTGCTCAGCCCTCACAGCTCCAGCACAGCCAGCTGGGCAATCCTGCCTGGCTCTCATGAAACCAAACCAAACCAACTGCAAGGCTTTTGCAAAGAGCCCTGTGAAGGCAGGACGTGCTGGCCTGTGTGCAGCAGGGTGCCTGAACACAGATGTCCCCAAAAAGAGGACCTTGGTGAGTCAGCCACCACTCAGGCACAGTGCAGTACATCATCACACACAGTGGAGTCTGTTCAAAATACAGGCACACCAGCATTCCCCAATGTCCCCCCCATGCCCAGGACAGCATCATTTCCCCTGGGAACTTGCCAGGGTACCACAGCCCATTCCATGACACTCAGAGATGTCCCGTGGCAGCACAGGGAGCTGGTGGCACATGGATGTGTGTGTGTGCTCAGCTGTGGCCCCTTCTCCTGCTCACTGCTGCGTGCAAACTCCCACGGGATTTGGCTGCTGGGGGAAGAAGGCGGCCAGTGGCTCTGACAAGCCTGTGCTGGCCCAGGCGAGCAGGGCTGCTCCTGTGGCTTGCCTGCTCCTCCCCAGTGCCAGCTTCTGAACAGCACACGTCAGGCTTTAATGATCCTTTACACTGAGCACTTAAAATTGACAGAGAAACAAACCTGATGTTTTTGTATGTTTCTCATTCCTGCTAGCCTCTCTTGGAAAAACAAGGAGGGAAAAAAATCCCAAACAAACCACATGCAAATAACTTTCCCAATATGTCTGTGAAACATTGCAAGTGCTCGTACACGTTGACTCACACAAAAGCTCCACAGATGACAGCACGTGTGAGCCTGGAAAACGGGTTCAGTGTGCTTTGGCCCAAGTCTGGCATGTCCTCCTTTTCCAAGGCCATTAGGATACAAAGCTCTATTTTATTTTTTGAAGCAAAACAATCCTTACAGCAGGGCCAGATGCTCTGAAACGAAGAGTGGGAACTGCTGGCTGGCTCTGCAAGTGTGGGGTACAAGCAAGCACGCACCCTGGGGAGATCCAGAGTGGCCCTGAGAGCCCACAGCCCCAGCTGGGAGCAGGTCAGCATCCCCCCAGATTCGTGAGCGCCCACGTGCCGGCGCACAGCAGCGGGAGACAGATGCAATCGCGGCGCCGGGCAGTCCGGCATCCTGTAACGCTGGGTTTGCTCTTGGAAACCCGCTCCTAACTCAGAGGGACAAAGGCAGGGAACAAAGGAAAAATCATTTTTCCTAAGTGCTATTTGTTCTGGCACGCTCTGCGGCTTTCTGCACGCTCCTCTCCCACGGCTAACGGCAGCTGAGGCGTCTGAGGCTGCTGCTCCCCAGTGGAGAGCGACATCCATCCCTGCCAAGCCTTTGGAGCAGCTCTGGGTCTGTAAGAGATCCTGCGGAAGCGCCGCTTCCTGCTGGCATCAAAGAGCAAGCCTTGAATGAAGGCCCTACGTCCACGCGTTTTAGACTTGTGAAAGACTATGGCATGATTCTTCTTTCTTTAAGCAGAAACTGAATTTGGATTAAAAAGAGCATGATCAGTGCTTTCAACAGCATCGAGAGCGGTCTATGCTGCGAGGTCCATGCAGGGCTCAAGGTTCCCTGGAGCACCAGGAATGATAACGATGATCTGCTGCACTGATCATCACTGATCATTCCCCTGGGTATCCCACATAACATGCTCTTGGATTTCTAAGGCATGGGGTAGCACACCAGCATAACACTGCAATACAGAAAAGCTGTAATTGCACACTGGAATAAAGCTCCAGGAGAAGCTTCTATTGGGGAGTCAAGGGTTTTTCAGTTTCCTTTTCCACTCCCTGCCTTTCACCTCTGCTGACTTCCACACACCTTCTTCAAATTTCAGAACTGAGCAAACCCTGTCAGGCCAGTGGTTTGGTTTCTGCAACCCACCAAAAGTAGCTGATTCCCTCCCTGATAATAAGATTGTTCAAGGATTGAGTAATTTTTACAGCTTCCATTGGCTCACCATGATCAGGACAACATCCCAGGATACAGAAATGGAGCAAAATCCAGACACATGGGCTCTTTTGCAGCATGGGATGTGCTCACACTTCTCCATCCACCCTGCTCCAGGATCTCCTACCCACTCCAGCTGCGGCATGCAGCAGCTGGGAAGCATTCGGCACAGTCCGATGCCTGGAGGCTGGGTTTAGACAGCTCCAGCCTTGAAATAAGAGCCGCTAACTGCCGGGCTATTTAGATACTGAGAGAGTTCACCGGGGAGGTGATGGACTTACCGCTACCTCAAAGTGAAACTGGAGAGCTTTTCAGAATGTGCTGAAAGGCAGCTTTTGGGTAAAACACTCCAGCGTGCACGTGTGTAAGGGGGCAAAATGAGAGGCAGCTGCAGAATAACAGCTTCTCCTCAGGGCCCTCAGCTTTCCATCCACCCTGCTCTGCTCTCAGGATCAGGATTTACCGGGAAGGAAGAGCTCTTCATGGCCCTTCCTCTACCAGGCTGTATATTAGCTTGTCTGCTCCCCACTACTACAAAGGTTTGGGGCACAGGGTCGCTTTGGTCTGTTTTACACCTTCCTTGCCACATGCAAGACTTCAGTCTCTTGAGGTATGAACCAGTTTGCCAAACTCAGGAGGCTCAAGAAAGAACAAGATGGTACAGTGACCTTGCCACACAGGCACAAGAGACACACATCCCCCAGAGATGCCTGGCCCAGATAATGTACTTTCTGCCTCACCAGAATGGTGAAAATCTTTATGTAAGGTGTAAATGCATGTTCAGTGTAGCTTCATCTCCGTTCTCCTTTCCTCACTCTGTGACCTGAACAGCAACTGATGAAACTTGGAGGTTTTATAACTTAAGCCCTTGCAACAGGTCTTGCAAAATATCCAGAAGAGGGATTAACATGTATGCTAGCCCCTGAATAAATTCCCTGTGACAGCTACAAGTTTCACACCACTGCAAAGCTCCTGAGGTCCAAGCTCTAACGGCTGCCTTAAGAGAAAAATGGTCCCCTGAACCTTCACACTGCTAATTTTAGCTCAGATGAGATTTTCATAACTTTTTAAGGGACTCAACCAGAGCAACTGTGTTGACAACAAGAGGGAATTAAGTTCTTAGGGCACATGCAAGGTTCTCAGATGTTGGCATGCCAGAGCCATACAAAAAGCCACACTGAGGCTGAAGTAGAGCCCCATCTTTTGTTTAATTGGAAATTTCTGCCCATAACCATCTGCTCCTAATACTGAGACACAATAAAGACAGAAATCCTAAAAATTCCCTTGTATTCAGGAATTCAAAGTGGCATGTTATAACTCCTTTGGATTTTTCCAAACCACAGGCCCAAGGAATGTAAGGCTGCACATTCACATGTATTTACACATGCCTTGCCTAAAAATGTAAAAAACACATCACAAAAGGACTTATTTTCAAGCATCTGCCCTCAAACTTATGTCAGTGCAAGGAGGATCAGCTGTCAGACTGCCAGCCCCAGCAGACAAGCTGACTCCCAAAGATGTCTTCCTCTGTCTCTGCAGTCAGGCTCAGTCTGGGATTTTGCTTTGTTGAGGACACACTTCTAAAGGTGTTTGCCCATTTCAAGACTTTGACAGTTATTTCTTTATCCAACCATTGAACTGCAGGCAGAAAAAAAGAGCATTTCACAAAGCCCACATCCCCTTTTTGGCTTCTGTACAGCCATCTCTGCTATTCCCTATCTTCCAGAAGAGAAGTCCCTCTTCTGCTGTAAGACAACTTCTCATTGAATTCCAATCCAAGTGGGATTAGACCCTACAGAAGCCTCCTGGCCCTCCTGTGTAGTTGATTAGTGCTACAAGAAAACCCCATTTCCTTATCACATTGTGATTTATGGAGCTCAGTCCTGGGTTTTCACCTGTCGCTCTCCTGGCTGGCAGGTTGTCACTGAGCCTTACAACTCTGATGGTTTCAAACCTCTTCCAATTTCCTGCCTGAATGCATCTGGAGACAGGTTATGTCTACGTTCTTGGGCTAAAGTTGGAGCTTGGATAACTGCTCTTCCCTTTCTAATGAACAGGGAGAAGAACAATTCTAATGAACAATTTGCTAGGCTGGACAAACTAAGCTCTTGTAAGTTCCTCAATGAAATAACATTTCCAGTGCCCTTCCAGTTTACATCCCTCTTTCATGTCATACGTTTTAGTTGGTTTACCAGAAAAATTTTTATCATGCCTTATGCAGGGGTGCTATCAATTTTTAAATTACTATCCTAATCCCTGTGTTATAAACGTATTTAGAAATATATTGCATTTATGGCTTTTGAGTAAAGCCCTTTTTTAGTCTTAGACACTGATGAGCCATTAATATAAGGGATAACTTCCAGCTCCACTCCTCATTACAATGTTTGGATCAGTATCTGTGAACACTGGACCAATGCTCTTTTTGTCTTCAATACTGGGCATTGAATAACCAAGATGATTTTCACTAGTGACAAGTACCACAGACTAGCTGATGCCTGAGTAAGTGTCCAGGAGTACAGTGAGATCTTACAGGTTTGAGTTGATTACCCTCTAGGTGACAGTAATTTAAGCCTTGGATTGAAGGGACTCTTCAAATACTGAAATGACCTGTGGACACTGCCAAAAAGCGATGTCATGTTTGCAGGCCAACTCCTCCCCACTGAAATCCTGTAAATTGCTGTGTTGAGTGAGACGTGAGAGCTGTCTCCCAAGAATAGTGAGGTAGGAAGGCTGTTGTCCAAGTAAAATAAGAAAATTGCATTAGTCTTTCAGGGGAACACTTACCTCCCCAGTTCATATACTGCATAGAGATTTTAATAAAGTACAATATTGCGGAAAAAGTTGTTTCATTTAATCTGTTTCACGTCCAAAAAAATACAAAAGCGAAACAGCAGGAGGCAGAAAAAAATTCCCTGCCTGTTAATCTGTACTTTCAGCCCAGCCTGACAGCAATACCCTCAGCCACAGCAGAGCCCACCAGTTGCCCCATGGCAGGCACCAGCCTTGCAGAGGCTCCACATCACACACCTGACTCATTGACCAAAAAGCCACACATCTGTCTGCAGAATTACACATCCCCAGTGAGCTGCTGCACAGGCATCTCCTACCCCCATGGGAGGTAAATGCCCCCTCCTGCACTATGGGATATCCCCAGCCATGGGACAACCATTCTGTTATTCCATGAAATTCAAACACCAGGCCTGCAGCGTGGCTCCTGCTCAGCCCAGGGAAGTCACACCTCGCTTTTGTCATCTTCGTGCCTCATCTAACATGTGAAAGGGCTGGGAACGAGCTCTGCTGGACAGATTTCAGGGCTCTGCTACGGCTGCTCTTCATCTCCATGGTAATTAGAGACAGGTCTGAAGTGGCAAATTTGCTGAAAGGCCCAGCAATCAGACTGAAGAGTGTACTGAGAAAACAAGCGTTCAGACAGGAGCACCATGACCTCTGCAAGAAATAGATGCTGGAAGAACCTAAAAATACATTAACCTGAGTAATGCATGAGATGTCAGTAGTTACTGGTAGAGCCAATGGACTTCTGTTTCCTCCTGAGCACCCCAAACTCTCTGAGACCACACTTAAACAGCACCTAAAGGATCAAAGAAGCACATGGGTCTCCTGCAATATGTCACCACCATGCTGAAAAGTGGGTTTCAATCACTGCTCATGCCATGATGTACTCATTAGAGACCATGTCTACCTGGTCAGGTGCCATCTGTCACTAAATACCTGTATTTCCACCCAAAGCTACAGGAACATGGGCCAGCTTGTGCTCCAGAAGCTGCTGACATGCCTGGTCAGAAACCAGCAACAAGAGCAGGTGGCACCAGCTTGGGTATGGTCCTCCAACCAGGAGGGATCCCCCAAACCCAACCAGTTCATGTCACCACAGCATGAAGGACCAGCAGAGCTACTTCAGAACCATCTGCATTTCTCCACACACCACATCTTGTACCTCCTGCGAGGCAAATAAAGAGCCTCTGACATAAGGAAGGTGACAGAAAACAAGGCTGCTGCCTGATTTGCACGGTTGGATGGCACTAAATGAAATACATGGTGCTGTGGAGTTTGAAGTGAGCACTGAGCAAGGCTTATAGAGACAAGGAAAAAAAAAAGAAACAAGCCACCAAACAACTGGATTTTCTCTAATCAGACAGATAATATTTACAGCCTACGGGTGGTGCCAAAATATTTCAGGAAATTCCTAAGCCTGTCTGAATAAAAGCACAGGAAAACACAGTACTAAAGGACAGCAACTATGGCAATAAGAAAGAAAGCTTTCCACCCCCTTCCAGCCTCCTTATAAAGCTTAAAATTATTGCCATATCATATCATACTGCAATAATCAAAGCTAAGCTCATTTTGCCATCTCCACTGCAAATGAAATTCTGAGTTGAACATATAAAAGACCAGCATAAAAATCAAAGGAATAATGTAAACTGGAAGGAGCAGAATCAATGCATGCTCCACACAGCACACTGAGGTCTAATCCAACCCACTCAATCCTGCACCAAGAGACTTGAGCTTTATTTAAGCTATTCCTTCCAGTAAAGCATAAACATCATGCTTGGAAAACCCAAACCACAAAGCTTTTGGCCCATTTTTCAGAGTTATCTACCAGCTTTGACTGTCTGCCCTGGACTTACCACAGAGAGGAGGAGTCCAGGAGGGCAGAACACGGGCACTGAGCCCCTGGGAAACACTGGAGTCCCATTGCTTTCTTCCCAGTGAAACACTAGATACGTCTTTTCCCTTGCACAACCACAAGAAATCCCATCCTGGAGGTATTTTGTTTCCCCCCTCTCCATTACCAATTACATCCACAGACACAGAAAACCACAGGTCCTGCAAGGGTCACGTGTCTGTTTTGTTCCATTTGAGCACTCAGACCAGACCTATCCCCACAAGTCTCTCCAGTGCCCCTAGAAACAACCACACACAACAAATGCTCGCACTCCCAGAAGAAAAATCAGGTAAACTATCTCCAAAGAACATGCAAAACCAATTATTTTCTGGTAGCTGGGTGGTGTCATCATTACCTGCTCAGGCTTCAGGCCAGGGGGAACCCAGGCATACTCCTCCAAGGCACAGCCTGAGTCGTCATCAGAAGTTGAATTCCTCTGGAAGTCAAACATGAGCTTCGTGACTGTCTTCTCCATCTCCAGAGGCATAACTGTTACAATGTGCTCTTCCTGGGAGCACTTACAGTGAAGGCAAATCTTCCTGTAAGGTGAGGAGAAAGAAAAGAGATGTCTTGGTGAGCAGTGCTTTAAATGAGAAAGTGATTCCTGCCAGTCTCTGGCCTGCAGAGACTAAACTCAACCCTTTCCCATGCTCAGGCACTTTGTAACACAGGATTTGTCTCTCTTAGGAGGAAATAAAAGTCCATATTTTCTGTAACAACACTTGGCAATCCATCTGAGTCAAACTGCCTGCCCCATGTTTGGGGATATACGATTGCCTGTCTCTTTACTGCACCACAAAGAGTATTTCCAGAGGCCAGCACAGGCACAGGCCATGCCTGGTGGGGTTGGCTTGCCAGCCAGAATTGCAGTCATTACCGAATTTAGGACAACTGAGCACTTTGCTAAAATGGGAAATGGTGGATTGACTGGGAAGCTGCGAATGACAAGCCTCTTTAGCATGCTGATAGCATAAATTTGCTTATTAAAGTAGCATAAAAATTGATTATAGTCTGAACATATAAAGCTAAATTAAATTAAGGGAGGCTACAAAACCCCCAGTCACACTGCAATGGATTGTTAACCATCTAGCTTGGTGGCACATGCCACAGCTCAGCAGCATGGGAGGAAAGCACAAGAACTGAAAGAACAACCCACAGGTTGCAATTCAACAGCCATTAGATTAATTCACTGCAAATATCTGCTGTTCTTAACACCTACTTAAAGGGGCTGTTCCTGCAGCTTGTGGCCTGTGACAGATTTTCTTCACAGGCTTGAAGCTGAGCTTTTATCTGCAGGGCTGCAAGGACAGTAAAGACTCATAGGATGGTTTGGGTTGAAAGGAACATTAAAGGTCATTCAGTTCCAACATCCCATGCATGGGCAGGGACACCTTCCCACTAAACCAGGTTTCTCAGAGCTCCATCCAGTCTGGTCTTGAACACTTCAAGGGATGGGGACAACTCTAAGTTCTCTGGGCAATCTGTGCCAGGGCTTCACCCCTCTCAAAGTAAAGAAACCTTCCTAATATCCAATCTAAACTTACTCTGTTTCAGTTTAAATCCATTCCCCCCTGTCCTATCACTATATGCCCTTGTAGGAAGTCCCTCTCCAGCAATCCTGCAGGCTCCTTTGGGTACTGAAAGGCTGATAAGGTGACCACAGAGCCTTCTCTTCTCCAGGCTAAGCAATCCCAATGGTCTCAGCCTTTCCTCACAGGACAGGTGTCCTCCCTCTAATCATGGCACCCCTTCACCACGGCAACACCAAAGGACAAACCTGGCTGAAAACATCCCCTGACAAAGAAAAAGAGGTTAAAGAGAACGCTGATAAATTGGCTTCTATTTCTGAAAACTCGATGCTTTTCTACAGGCTAGGTCAATGGTATCTATTTTAGAGCAACCACACAGGATTCTGAATTAATTTGCACTAATGAAGCACCACTGACTTCTGAGGAATGAGATAAGATTTCACTTGGGTAGCAGAAGGGAGACATCTCAGAAATAATAAGGTACCACACAAAATCAAGGGAAAATTTACAGTTGCCATTGCAGGTTTTCTCTGCTCTCCGGTAAAGCAAAGAAATTCAGAGGGAAGCAATAGTTAAACCTGGGGGCTGGAATTTTTAAACACCTTTCCCTCTTTTTCACTGCTGTATACAAGCCAGCTAAGCATAGCAGTGCTCAGATCCAGCTTCAAGTCTAAATTTCCATTTGGCCATTACAGCACAAAAAACGCACTCTAGCAAAAGTCAAGAGGCTCCGTTAAGTCAAGCCAGGGAGATTTGCCAGATTTTCCCATTTCCTGCCTTTCATCAGATCTAAACCACACAGCAACCCCCACACACTCCAGTGTCTGGTTTGCGTCCAGTCAGGGAGTCTCGGCATCACCTCTGGCTGTTTCCTTAAAAAACAGTCAAGGTACCATTTCATTTGAATATTTTAATTAATCAGCTACCGTGGAAGGGTGTGGAAGGGCTACTCTGCCTCAGTAAAGTCGCTGGTATCATTGCTGCTTCCATCTCATTTCATGATATGATTAAAAGCAGTTTAATAGGAAACAAGATTTTAAGAATAATTCATAGAGCCCCAGATTTGGCACTAGAGTTAGTCATTCTAAGGAGTTCAGGACTTAACCAAATTTTGACTTTTGGGGTATCGATCATGCGCTTCAAAGGGGGACAAACCCAAGAGTCCACTGGAAGCATGAGCATTACAATGGGGAAAAAGCCAACCCACAGGCTTCTTCCTCCTTCCCACTCTAGATACATCCCCTCCCCATCCATCCCATACCCATCCACCTCCCCATGGGAGATGGCAGGAGAGCATCAGACATCTTGGCTTTTAATAAATTAGATAAATCAGGACTTGCAATAACAGCGACAAAGAGTGAATAGGTAAGATGTATGATCAGTTAGACCCCAAAGATCACTCCCACCCCCATCCTCCCAGCTCACACCATGTGCAGCCAGGAGCTTGAGGACTGGTCAGGAAGCTGGTGTACCCCACCCTCCCTCCTGCCCCATCCCAGGCAAGCAAGTACTGCCAGTGAGTGGCCAGAAAAGCAAATGATGAAAACAACACAGATTGCCTATCTGCTCAGTAGTGATGTCCCCAAGACAGGACAACTTTGGACCATTAAAACCTGACCATCTTCAGGCATGGGGTTTCTGCCACCTCCTTGGGCAAACTGTACAAAATTCAAGATCTTTCCTCTGAGATATTCAGCTTTTTCTCCCTCATTAAAAGCAGATGATTAACAGCTTTAATTACAATTTCTTTACATTAGGATATGTTGTTTCATGGGAACAATACCCAGCGTCCTAGGAGTGTCTTTCCACTTCTATGATCAGGTTTCCATGACTTCTTCACATAGGTCTCACTTACTCAACTTTATTTTATCATCTTCCAGCTCACTATAATTAAAAATAATTCCCCATAGCAAAAATTTAATATCAGAATGTACATTTCAAATGTGAGATGAAATTGAAAAAGTCATTTTTCCCCTGCCACACTCAGCAGAGCAGCACAAAGTGAGACAACGCACGTGTCAGCGCTCGCCTGTGCCTGCAGTGACCACAGTGACAATGTGGGTGCCACTGCCACAGCAGAGAGCTGGTGGGTGCCTGGCTGCTCCTGCCAGCAGCAGCTCCTTAGTCACTACTGCAGGACGTGCAGCACAGCCTGCAGATGCTCAGCACATCGGTGTGTTACACACCTTACCCTGGACAAGGAGCTGCAGCCCAGTGGGGTGGCACCTCCTCCAAAGGGAAACCCATCAGCTTGGCTCTGGCCAAGCCTCACCACTACCAAAGCCTCGGCAACAACCTCTGCTGCCTGTGCAGCCTTGCACAACTTGAGAAGAGTGCAGGCAGCTGCGTTTTTTTTTAGCAAGAATAAATTAACACCAATCACTGTCTGGAAATCCCGTCTTCATTCATGAGCCTTTCCATCTTGCTCTCATCCCAGGTCTGCAAGCTTGTCTCAGGGAAGGACCTGCCCTGGTGACTCAGAGGTATCACCAGCACTGGGGAGGAAACAACGAAGCAGGGATGGCTGACAGCATGCCTGGCTTTGAGCACAGAGGGTGAATAAAGGAGCTTTTAAGCAGCTGTAGCTTGTGGACAGGGGAGGAAAGGAAAGCAGGAGCCAGGCTGCTGCAGGAGGCACGGGCTGGGGATCATCAGCAGGGCTGCTCAGCACGGAGCTCACACAGAGCTGTCCTGTAGAGGGGCCAGGACGGCGGGAAGCAAATGGGGAGAAAAAGAACATTTCCTGGTGTCAGATTTAGCTGGAAAGGAGCCTGCCTTGAATTGACTTCACATGGTACAAAGCAGCAACGTCTCAGAAACAGACTGAAAAATTTCTTCTCCTCAAGGCCAGCGAAGTTACAAGATGGATGTGTTTTATTTTGCATTGCCTGCTTTTACATGGTGCTCCTGGCAGAGTGGGTAAATCCTCTCCTCAGAGGAGACTTTAAGCCCACTCCCAGTCACATTCCTACCCCCACACTGGTGTAGGAGGAAGGTGCAAATAGATCCACCACCCCACGCCGGCCCTTTTCTCTCTCTAGAGATGAAAACAGGCACACAAGGGGAATCTGAAGCAAGCAGGACCCAACACACCAAGCAGAGAACCCAGCTTCGAGGTACCTGCTGCTTGGGATGCAAAGCACACTCCCAGCCTTGGTCTACCTACGTAGATCTTGACACGAAGCCAAGTGACCCACGAGGTCTCTGGAACGAGGCAGTCCCTTGTTGTACAACCCTGCTAGCAAAGCACAGCCTCTGCCATCTCCAGAGCCTCCCACAGCCCTTTCATCTCAGCAATGGCACCCACAAAAAGCTAAACCACGCTGAAAACACTAGTGCTGTGCAAGAGGCTCTGGAGAGAGCTGCGAGTGTGACCCCAGCTTTCTGAAGAGAGATGAGGTCTCCCTGCTGTGAAAAACCAGCAGACTCCAACTGGGGAAAGCACAAGCAGAGCTAAAAAGTCAGGGAAGAGAGATGGAGGGCAGCCTGTCACCAAGGCAAAGGGGATCCCTGCCAATAGTGTGGAGCTCCAGGAAAGGCACCAGGTGAGCTCCCTCTCCCTGTGTGTCAGGATTTGGGGTGCACAGGCAGGATGGGACTCCCGAGGATGCTGAGGGCAGCACATCCCTGCCCGCAGGAGAAGCTCCAGGCCACAGGGCTCTTCTCTTCCTGTTTAATAGATGGGCATGCAGAACAAACCACAGCAAACAGCACCTGCCCAGGCTGGGATCCACAGATATTCTGAGAAAGGACAGAACGAACGGTGCCCAGTAACAGCAGGAATGAAGGCAGAGTTGAAAATTGTGGCAAAAATGTTAAAATTCCTCTCGGACAAAGAAGGAACTCAGTAAACAGCCCTTATCACCCACCAGCGGGTGCTTATCTCTGCTTCTCACTTGTTTCTTCTGGGATGGAAATAAATGGGCTGTATCAGGGAGCAGCTCCCTCTCCAGACAAAGCCAGAAGCAGGAATGCCATGGCCGTGCACGGCCATGCGACGCCTCTGCTGTGCTCCCTAATACAGGATTTGCATGCATTTGTGCACACATTAACATGCAAGATTTGGAATCCCTCAAAAAGCAATTGTCTGCTCCGCTCGGGTGGGGTGTGTAAATGCAGACGGACAATTCCCTTCTCACTGGGCTTAAGACATCCATGGCAGCCTGATCTCTTTCCAGCATCGTGCCATCATCCTGACTGCAATAAGGCTTTTGGGTCAGCTGTCAGTCAGTAAATCACAAAATTCCAAGACCTCCTGGAAAAGGGAGAGGAGGCACAGGATTTGGGGCAGCTCAAATGACCCCTGAGTCTCTTAACAAGGGTGTCTTAATAACCCTGCCTGTTATCTCCTCCCCTCAATTGAGAGCTAATGAGGCATCTTCCCATCCCAAGTGAGCTCCAGCTATACAGACTCATTTTTCCAGACCGTACAGGCAGGGCAAACATTTACCTAAAGGGAAAAATTAACAGTCCCTCGCTGCCATAGGGAGAGCCCAGCAGTTCTTCTCCAGCACAGGGAAACTGAGGCACGGAGCAACCACAAGCAGCATCCAGCTGTGGCTTCCCCATGGACTTCCTAAGCATCAGAGGAGCCCCAAGCTTTTGTGCTCAAAACAGACAGTTCTGGCTGAAATTCTGCCTCTTTCTCCAACTTCTCTAACACTGTATTTTGAACCAAAGGGTCCCAGCAGCCCCCATGCAGCTGCTGCCCATGACCTCAGGGCCCATGGATCTCAGTGACAAAGGGACAGCTCTCCAGACAAAATATTTCTGCAATTTCCCAGCTCTTCCAGTCACTGCAGCTGAAGAAACCCCAACCTATCAGTGGGAACGAACTGCAAAGACTCTGCTACCTGGGTTGATAAAGGAGCTTAGCAAAAGCTTTTACCTGCTCACTGTGGCACAGGAGGAGGAGATGAATTGTACACAGGTACCTATAATAGCAGGAATTCAAAGTGAGGACAAGATGCCCTTGGTGGCCTGCAAGGACAGTCAAGGGATGCCAACACTCACTTGACACAACATGTTGTGGGAACAGCTGGCTTGACAGATCAACATCAGGTGGTAGCAACAGAGCTGGCAGAACAGTAATGCCAGGAAACCAAGGAAAGGAGAAATAATCCAGCAACTAAACCAGTTGCAATCTACAGATACAAGTCCCCCAGCTCCCAAAGGCCATAGGAAAAGCACATGTAGTCACCCATCTCCATTAAGGTCCACACTAGGTGGGGAAACACTAAGAGGATGGAGGAGCTGCAAACCAGATTCTTCTCCATCTTCCCCATCCACCTTCTCTTGTCTCCCCCCTCGATTTCCTCAAGGCAAGTAAACTTTAGAGTATTGTTTTATTTGTAGTTCCCCCTTGACCCCTGCAGTGCCCACAGCAGCAGTTGTGAAGGTATCCAGGATGGCATTGATGCTTTTATGACAAAGCCCATTTCCACTCCTGGAAGAATTCTCCTCTCTAGCTGATTTGTCCACGGTTGGCCTCAGGCTGGAGACTGATTTTATTTTTAAAACTCATCCTTTACCAATGCAAAAGCTATTCTTGCTTAATTAAGAAATAGAAGAATAAAAAAAGAACTATCCCCAGTACTGCCAGTTGCAGCCAAATATGAGCAAAAGCAGCCTTTGAGGATTTTCCATTTGCTCCACTTCCATCATGCATCAGGACATCCCTTCCACAAGTAGGTAGAACAGCTGCCCTGTCCCCAAAGCACTGCAGCCCCCAGGCTGCTCCCAATCCTGCTGTCTGTGGTCTGAGGCACCACATGGCAGAGAACAGCCACCAGCACACCAGAGGCAGACCAAGAAATTAGCACAAAAAACACAACACAATGCACAACCCCCCAAATTCCTCATCTGATCTGTCTGGTGCCCTCTTAGGCAAACACAGAATCACAGAACCACAGACCAAAGCTGTGGCCAGACCTCGCTGCAACAGCCCAGGATGAGAATGAAAACATGACCAACCTTTCCAGCCTGTGGCTAAACCACAGTGGGGGATGTGGGGTGCATCACAGGCCATTTTGGAGAGCCCAGGTGCACCCCATGGCTCTGCAATGAGCACAGGTCCCAGCTTGGGCTCCAGTTTCTCCTCATGAGCTGGGTAAGAGCAGGGTGTTGAAACACCCTCCTGACCTGAAGCACGCTGCCAGGCTGCTCCCATGAGCCACAACCCCTGACATAAACTGAAAATTCTGATGCATAAAGATGAGATGGTTAAATTAAAGGATATTAATAACTCAGCAGCTCTCAGAAGAACTCTCAACTTGGATCTCTCAGGATATTTTGCAGAAGATTCAAAAATTTTTTTTCATCACAGAGGTTAGACAGAAGTGGGCAATGTGCTACACCCATGTGAGCTGCAGATCAAGCAAAGGGGAGAGAGGGAAGAGGCAGAAGAAGCTGCAATGAGCCCCAGCCTGTTGCCCAGCCATGCTACCATGAGAAAAGGCATCCAACAGGCTGCTCCCTCACATCCAAGATGATGGAGGCAGTCTGCCAGCTCACAGGCTTACCGCTACTCTCAGCATATTTATATTAGGGTTGGCTTTTTTCCCCTTAAAGGTCCAGCTCTTAGCATACAAAAACAGTAATAACCACATATTTTTCTCCAGTCAAAGAGAAGAAATGTAAACCACTAGTTTACAAGTTGAAGAGAAGAACAGGCTCAGCAGCAGCAGTAATAACCCTGAAGCTGGTGGGCAAACAATGCTGAAGCCAAGCTCATGAATACAAAAGGCAGAAGAAGGTACAGGACAGGCAGATGCAGGGACTGTGGACACCCAAGAGGGTTTGGTGTCCCCCCTGGCAGCACAACCACAACCCCAAGGATCCCAGAGAATAGTGGGGCCTCTGGCTGGATGGAACAGGGGAGGCAGTGGAGGAGCAGGAACAGCAGAGCCCTGAGGAACTCTCCCTCTGGGCTCCTCATCCAAGAGCCAGTTTGGGTCTGTGCACAAAGCCCTGCCCTACCCTGAGGGTTATCTTGTCAGATTTTAATGGGTGGCTTTTCAGCCTAACAAGATGCAGAGCTTTATCACAGGAGGTCCTTTCTGCTTTGTTCTCAACTGAAGATGAAAATTTCAAGCCTGGGGTTCCAGCACCCTGGATTCAGACCCAGCTGTCCACTGAGAAACCTGTCTCTGTGCAGCATGCGGATCTTCACTGTTTTCTCAAGGTTGAATAACTCTGGGCTCTCTACAGGCAGTATTTATCTTCCTGCCCCTCTCTTTTCCCCATCCCATTCCAGGCTCAAAGCCCATTACTCCAGACTAGCTAAACTCAGTGAGTCCCAGCGACCTGTCCCAGAGCTGTATGTGCTATTTTAAGGGCCTTCACTTGTATTTGCAGCATGACAAGCAGAAACCACGGGAACCAGTAAACATGCTGCAATCCAAGCATCTCCCAGGCCATACATCCTAAAGGAAAAAAACCTGGCTGATAAGCAAAGCGCTCAGAAGCAGGATGACCTAGGCTGAAAATTGTCATTATTTCAAAAGTTAAGGCTCAGACGGTGTTCCCTGAGGCAGGCAATGCTGACCCACAGTGAAGGCAAACACTGCCAGCTTGATCCGTGCCTGTGCTGGCTGAGCCAGAGCCAGGCTGCCAACAGCAAATGCGCAAGGCTGGGTCATTCTGCTAAGCCCTGGCTGGCAGAAAACACACAACGGGAGAAGATTAAAATACGAAGCAAAATATAATCTTGTTAGCTGCAGACAGTTTTACTTTACAAATCTTTATCACAGGCTCAAGCTGGCACCCTTATAAACACAATGCAATGATGCGAGACGTGTAAGTGCTCCCACAGCAGGCGAAATAATCGCCAAATGAAAATAAGTCAGATAAGTTACAAGATAAGAGAGCTAAAACTGAAAGGATGACACTGCATCTGGTGCAAATAATTATTTTGGCATTATTCTGTCCAGCGCTAATCCTCAACTGCTCAAAAAGATTCAATCACTGTTTAGTACCGCCAAGGAATCATTACCAGAAAACAAAGAATAACTGGATTAAAATCTTTCCACGGTCACAGGTCACGTCTGTGTCACATCTGCTTAAAATGTTCCTTCAAGGGACAAGAAAGAAAAAGAAATTGGACTTGAAAAGATTGCACTGAAAAACATAACCCCTAGGTTGCAGTTCTAGGTTGGTTTATAGTTTGCCATTCTGGCATGAACAACAAGGGCTTAGAGAGATTATTACTTTAAAACTTCCTATTCTCAGGAAGGCAAAACCACCAAAATAAACATCAGAATGGCAACGTCCTCATTTCACAGCCCCAGCCTGCATGCGGTCTGCTCAGAAAATGTGGAGAAAACCCAGGCTTCTAGGGACTGCATTTACCAGAGCAATACAATTAAAACTGAGAGATGAAGATTTTTTAACTCCTATTAGAGCCAGCTGAGCCTTCCTGATTATTTCCAAAACGAAAACTCCATTACAACAGCATCAGCATTTCTCCGACGTCCTGCAGCTCCAGAGATACAATTTAACAATTAACCTTTTACATCCATAAACACAGAGACCAGCAAAGGCTGGAGAAACAGCGCAGCCCCTCGCAGCACACTGGGCAAAGTTAGCAGGCAGCTGCGTGCATCCATGGAATGCTCCTCATTCCTCCTCCCTTCTACTTTCTATCCCTTCTAAAAATCCGCGACAAACGGGAAGAAGCTGGCCCCAGGCAGCTCCTTACCTGTTCCCAGTGGCAGTGACAGCGGGAGGGAAGGTCTCCGGTGCTGCCCGGCTGTCCTAGCTGTGCCCGCTGCCTGCGGGCTGCAGGGATGCTCGCAGGACCAGCCGGAGCACCGCAGTGCCATAAAGCATCCCTGGCTCCCGGCTCTGCCCGGCGCCAGCGGGGCTTTGTCGGAGCCTTTCAGAAAAGGCACGCAGCGCGTTCCCGAAGGAAAGCTGCCCTGGGAAAACGTGCCATTCCTGCCCCGCGTCTGAGGCTTGCGCGTCAATTGCCTCGCTTTGAAATCCGGCTCCGGAGGGTCCCTCCCTCTCTGCTCCCAATCCGAACGAATCCAGCAGCTCCCCCCTCCAGCCTGCCTTTCGCTAAGTGACCCTCGGAGGTGGCGAGAGGATGTCCAATTTGCTCGCCGAGCGCCAGGCATTAACGAGGAGCGATGCAGAATAATTGGCGGCGCGGGAGCGGCGCGGGGCTCTGCTGTTGCATTGCTCTCCTCTCCTGCATGTTAATGAGCAATGATGTCAGCAAGCCAAAGTCACCGCATCCCACCCGGGCCGGCGCCGCGGACCGGCCACCCGCCCCTTTATTTACATGGAAATCAAGCCCGCTCCCCGAAATCAATAAATCCTGTTTAGGCAATGGGAGAGAGAGGAAAAAAAAAATCCTCCTCGCTCGCTTGCGTGTTTCAAAGAGTTGGCTCCACACCAGCAGCCCAAATTGAACGGTGTGAAGACACTAATTATCCTCCCTTCTTATTCCATGCTGCCCGAACCTCAACTTGCTGTCAAACGTCAGGCACCGCTTCTTAGGTACGCGGGCTATTAACGCAATGATCCGCTGGCTCCGAGCAGAACAGCATTTTTCTCCGGGCTTTCACTGCCCTCTCTCAATTATCTTCTACAGTAGTTTGCTATGATTCCCTACTGGTTTTCAGACGCAGCATGTTTGTGACCAGCAGGGCTAAATATTCTGGGGAATACAAGTTGTTAGCGTGGCATTTTGGTCACTGCGTATTTTAGTACGTTTTCTCTCACTCTGTTCATGACAGATGAACGATTCACACCTTTTTATGTGTGTCTCAGGTGAGCACTGCGAGCCCCAGGAATACACCACGTCAGCAGGGGGATGCTAAGCCTCTTCCCTCTGTTTCCTTCCCCTTGGAAAAGAAAACGCAGAGAGAGCTACGCTGCCAAATCTCTTGCGTTGTTTGGGAATTCAGTGGTCACAAATGAATAATTCGAGTCATCTGGAGGACAGCGTACTGCTCAGTTTTTAGCATTTGCAAAAAGCGAGTGAAATTTAAAAAACCTAGTTTCTGTGGACTCAAAAAACCTTCACAGAAGGCAAATAAAACTTTCCCAACACATAGCGCCTCTTGTTGAGTAATACACCTGGTCCAGGTAGCTGGGTTCAGGAACAGCAGATTGAGATGGAGATTGAAATGCAATCAATTTAAACTCTGGGTGGGATCCCGAGACAAGAGGCTGTGAACTGCCAACCCTTGGGATAAAAAAGGCCGTGAAGATGGGGGATGCCAGCCAGGTGAATGTCCGACACTGCGAGACACTGCAGGGGCTGGGAATTGTCGACCTTATGGATAACAAAGGAGTTGAAGACCAATGATGCTAGTGGGGTGGATGGACAGGAACAGGAGAGCAGGAGCCGACCACGACTCGGGGGCAAGAGCAAGACTTGCACTGGGTAGGCTGGGAGAGGATAAAAGCCCAGGAGATCCTTTCTTGGAGGGTTCTCAGAGGCACCAGCTCGGGCTCTGTCTGTGCTGCTGCTCTGGGAATAAATGGCTTTATGGAACAGGACATCTGAGACTGCTGTGGGAAACCTGGTTTGGCTATGAGTGAGGTGTGTGGGGAAGCCAAGTGTGGCTCTGTTGGCTCATTAGAGCTGCCACCATGAAGGGATTTCATTCCCAGAAGTCAAAGTCTCTGGCCTGGGGAGTGTGACTGCCAGGGAGTCTCGTGAATGGTGAGACTGGGAAGTTTCCTTAACATTCTGTTGCACGCTCCTGACTTTTGATGCCTGACTCCAGATTTCAGAGCCCTTGATTTTGGCAATATTAGCAATGTTTACAGAACACAGATGCAGAAACTACAGCTGTGAGCCTTTCTGCAGCCTCAAATGCCTTAAATTGTTATTATTAAGGCTCATAAATTAGGTTTAATTACATGGAATTACACTCAAAATCTCAAGGATGAGATCTTCAGCTGGGACAAACCAGCCCAGCTCTCACTAAGAGCTTCCCCAGCTTACTTGGCCAAGTGGAACAAACCAAGAATGTGCAGAGATCATAACTCTTTTTTTTTTTTCCATTTATATTAAGTCTGAGCAGCAAGTTCAAGAGCTGAGCACTGACTCTTAGTGCATCCAGCCAGATCAGACCTTCCTTTCATGGAGCAGGGGCTTCTGCTGGAGATGGCTGAAGTGCTGAGGATGGTCTCCTTCAACTCCTCCAACTACAAAGAGCAACAGAACTTGTAGGAAAAATCTTCCCTGATCCTTCAGCTTCCAAAACTGCCCCATTTTGCCCCTTCCAGCCTGAATCAGCACTGAAGGCAGGCTGTCAATCTTGCCTCTCTGTGGTTAATATGCCATGGCCCCAAAATTATTTACTTTTCCTCTTCAACTCAGAATATGTTAATTACAACACAAAGGGAATGAGACAAAACCAAATTCGGCAAAAGCAAAGAAAGAAGCCTGCTTATAAAATGATAATGTTGAGCAGAAATTATGTGTGTTCCCTGGAAACATATCCCTAAAAGCACACAGCAGTGACTCGGGGCTACAAACTGCACAAGGAACACATCCTGCTCCATAGGGCACGTCCTGTAGGCACTAATTTTCACCCAAAAGGAGTAAAAATTTATTGGCATTCACTTTCAAGGAGGAAAGGCCCTTTAGCTGCAAACACTTTGGAGCAAAGTCTCAATTCGTGCTCCAAGGGTCTCCTCAGCCAGCCGTGCCCTCAGGGGAAATGTCAGCAAGGCACGAGTGTCCAACCCCACACTTCTTGTACAACACCCTCTGTGCCACCATCTACAGCAGCTTCAATCACCCTGCACCAGCCTGACATGATCCCACCTCAGGGCATGTGGCAGTGTCACCCCCACACAACCAACCATCCTAAAGGTGAGTTCTGCTTGGCTTTCTGATCATCTGCACAAAGGGATCATACCAGGAACTGCAGACTTTTCAGTCTAAGCTCATCCACAAAGACAAAATGGATGTGAGAATCACGAACTGAAGTAAAAGATGAGTAAAAGAGCAATGTCTGTAACAATTCAGCTGCAGGGCTAGCTGTGAGCAGAAGAGCTTTGTGTCTCCAAACAGCGGCTCTGACTGTCATTGCTCCTGACAGACTTCTTGTTCCAATACTTGCAAATCTAAATATCCACAAAATCCAAGGAACAGCCTCTTCTGAGACAAGAAATCAGATTAGAAGCTGTGTAATGTTTGGACACATAACTGTCTCAGGGAAATGGAAATGAGCCTTCCTGCTTTGAAGGCTGCTGGTTTGCTGGCAATTGCTCCATATTACCATTACCTACTGTGAGGCTTGTGAAAAGGTCATGTATTGGAATAACTCCAGAAGGCACACAAGACTTCTTAACGGATTCTGCACATTATGCAGGTGAAATGGGTGTTTCATTAGGCAGCAAGAGGAATACTGAGCTGGTGGAGCACATTATCAAAGGTTAGGTGAAGGACTTGCACCATTATAAGGATGGATGCTGACAACTGCCAGCAATGAAGCAAACGACCAGAAGTAAAAAGCTGCTAAAATAAAGAAAGATCAAGAGTAAGAAGCCCCTGCTTCAATCCAGAGGTGTGAGACAGACAGCTCTGTTTGTAAATGTTGCACCATCTTCCCTTTGTTGCTAGTTTTAATGACAAAGAGCCAAACTCAGTCAACTCTAAACTTTCTGCCATTTGCACAAACTCAGACCTATGGCTAATTTAACAAATCATTGCAAGAGCCCATGTTTCATAAATGCTGTGTTTCATCACCTTGATGCATTGATTGTCTGTCAATCAATAGGATTCCACGTGACAATGTTGATTCTCCTGATGACAATGGGCTGCACAGCAGAACCACACGCAGCAACACCAGACTGCTATCCTCAAGGTCACTGGGCTACTGAACTGATGAATGTCAGAACAAGTTGCCTTTCTGAATTATTTAGTGAGCATCCTCTGCTGCAGCACACCAGGGCACTGCACAGCACTGCTACCTTGGGATGCCACAAGAGGCTTCAGACTGCCACCCCAAAATGCTGCCCACAGGGACACAGACTGTCCCTTGTATGTCACACACCATCACCCTGTCCTGGACCAGGGGGGCTGCAGGTCCCCACCACCACCACTGACACCATCCTGCCTCACAGCCACAGGCATAGCAATAGATTACTTTCCCATTGCTCTTTCTGACCACAGAAATGCAGAATTGGACACTACAGTGGGTTTTTTCCACTCTGTTCCCACACTTGCCCTGTAATTTGCAGAGCAACCCCCACTGGCAGAGCCCGTGCTCTCAGCCCAGTGCCAGCAGTGTATGAGCCCAGCGTGGTCCCTGGATACAAGGCAGTGGCAAGCAGCAGAACAGCAGGCTGGAGGGGGCACAGCTTTGCAAACACTGGATGGGAAAGGCGAGATGACTGCAAAAAGCTGCTAGTGACAGGAAAGGAAAATGACCTTGTGTGCCAGGGTACAGCCCCATTCTGCCCAGCCAAATACCTGGCTCTTCAGGAGACACACAAGGATGTGGCCACGGTATGGGGAAAGCTCCTTGGAGAATCTGAGTCATGAAACACAGGTCAGTACTTTAAATGAGGATGAGTTTGTTTTTTCTTTATTCTTTTTGAGCAAGGCAGCAAATGATTCCTCGCAGCTTTCAATGCTAAAAGCAGGGATGTCTTATCACAGAGAAAAATGGGATAGACAGAGAGGCAGAGAGAGCAACATCAGATGCAGATCATAAATCCCCAAACTTGGCCTCCTCCACTTTTCCTCAGGACTGCCATTTGTACCTTCCTGCGGCTGCTGCCTGAGACCAACCACCACAGACCCATTCCTCTGGCTGTCACCACTGCTGCCTTCCACTCGTTTTTGGCAGAGCCATGGGCAAGGATCTGTGCTGTCAAGTCTGCAAGGAGGAATTCAGTTTTTAAAAGACCATCGAGCCCAGCAGTAGCTGACGCAGAAGGGGAGGTACAGCCCATACGCACTGCGGCTGATTTTAGAGACAATTTTCTGTGTTTCCTACCAACTCTCCCAGAGAGACAGCCTGACCCTGGCTGGCACCACAGCCAGAGCTGGACAGTGAGGTGTGGCCATGAGCTCACACTGTGCTGCCCATGTCCTCTGGCAGCACGGAACCACACCAGTGCAGGGATGCTCAGCACACTGTGCTGACTCTCCTGAGCATCACTGCCCCCATCCCCTCCAAGGCAAAGCACCCCAAAAGGACCCCCACCCACTGCCCATCCCCATCCCAGCACTGCACACCCTGTTACGACTCACAGAACACACCAACAACAGGGTTTCATCAATCACTATCTCTTCCCCCCTCTCTCTCTCCTTTTTTAATCACCTTAATGTAAGAAGCTTTAGAGGGCTTAACACAATAAGGCTTTCATAGCCTCCAGCTTCCACTCGGCACTAATATGTTTTTTACTTTTATATGTTGAAATCAAATTTGTAACTGAATGTGAACAATCCAGATGCTCCTGTGGTTTTCTCCCCTTTGCTAGCCTGATAGGCTTCTCATGTGAAGACTTTTTAATAGTGTCCTTTAATGATGTCTGCAAAAGCCTCATTAAAGCACTCTATAGTAATTTAAGCTAAATAAGCTCAACATAGTTATTTTTGTAATCACATCATTTTCTTGGGGCCTGTCCACAAACAATAAAGTGTTCACTGAAAATATGTTACAAAGGAAGTGTATAAATCTTCAGCTTATCTGGTGATGCGCTGTCCAAAGATCTAAACCTTTGATCAGCAACAAATTAATTTTCCATTTACACAAAATAAAAGATATATTTTCAGGATAACCAACTAACCCTGTAAGTCTGCGTTGACATGTGCCTTGGCAGCAGCTCAGGACTCCCTCACTGCTGCCCTTCTCCCTGCCTGACACTGTCATGGTCGCTGTCACATCAGATTATTTTTATTTTATTTTTTGGCTTCAAACCTGTCTAACAGAGTGTTTCAGATCAGTGGTTATGTACTGAGGAATTCTTGTCTTAAGTCACTGAGCTCTCCTCTGCACTAGTCATGCACTGCCTGGCCTCACCACCAAAGCTGTGCATCCCCCAGGACCAGAGCAATTGACCATCTCCACGCTCATAGGCGAGTCTTGAGCCAGCCCAGTCCTGGACAAGTGACACAAGCCTGGTTTTTACCTCTTTAAACCAGACTGTGCACATCTTCCCTGGCTGCGAGCAGGATTTTGGTGCTTCCCTCACTTTGGCTGGCACCACATGAGCCCCAGCTCCCAAACAGTGCTAAATGCAAAGGGAGGTGGTAAATTCAGTGTATTTCTGGATCCAGCCAATTCTCTCATGTGATGTCAGGGAGGGAATCATGCACACTGGGTCATGAACAAGAAGGGGCTTTTGCAATGTCTTCAAGTCTTAAATTTCCCAATGTATCTGCAGACACAGGGAGATCAGACACGGTCAGGAATGCAGCTGGCTCCTCACCTCCTAACAGAGCCGTATGAAGAAAGGTGCCCAAAGGGGTTTTTATTTCACCCCTGAGAGCAAGAAGTGGCCCTGGATGATACAAAACCAGCTAGTGCCAGCAGATGGACAAGGATGTGCTGTTTCAGTACACCTCAAACTCTGCAAGACTTCCACAATCAAGCCAACCTTGATAAAAAAAAAAAACTCCAATACATAGAAAACAATAAAATTCTGAAAAGTGGCATCTCTATTTAAGCTTGGGTGGTTTCCCAGCCCTCTTAGGATCATGGACCGGTGCCCTTCCTGGAATGCACACAGAGGGTCATCCTGTCTTAGACAATGGCAAGGTTCCCAGCCTGGCTGTCCCACTGGCTGAACTGGATGGAGCTCCTGTGTCCTCCAGACAGCCTGGCAACTGCACACACATGACAGGAGATGTTTGCTGTTTTTCCCTTTGTTTTAATTAGTAATAACAACTTGTTATCGTGGCTTGACATTTGTTCATACTTAGGAATAAATTGCTTCCTTGAATGATATGCTGAGATTACAACAGGCTTTCTATGTTTCTGTTGGTTTTAGTAGCTCATAACAAACCATGAAATTCATTACTCTTGCCACAAGCACCCACGAGATGTGCCAACCAGGGTGTGATTTATACACAGCTCAACTCATGGAAATTAAAAGGTTTTAATGTTGCCTGCAAGAAGTCCAGGGTTTGAAATCTTATACAGCTGAATTACAGAAAAAAGAGAATCTCAGATGCAAGCCACTACATTGTTTTATCTGCCTAAGGACTCAACATTAAAGTCAGTGTAAAAATAATTCACTAAATATTAATTAAGTGTATAATTAAGACAGCCTTTTTAGTGATAAGCCTTCTGGCCTGCAAGTTACTTCATTCTCATCTGTTTTTAACTGCGTGGAAGCTATTAAAGGGATGGTATTTAACAGCAAAACTTCTCTGCTACACTGCAATTCGCCAAAGCATTCTCAGTGAAAGGAATCACTAGAGAACAGCCTGTGCCTCACCATCCTTAATGGGAATGGGCTGTCAGTCATACTCTAGTCCCATCTCTCCATGCCGTGTCAAGCCTTGTACATCAAACCCAATACACAAATCGCCAGCTCCATCAAGATCATTAGAGCTGCTCAGCCCGTCAGGGAAAGGTCAGCACGTCACTGCCGGCTCCAAACACAGCATCAATCACAGCCCTCATCAAAGGCAGCCTCAGCAGCAGCTGCAAACCAGCATCCCTTCCTCCTGCAGCAGCCTGTCATCCCCTAAACCTTCTTCTCTTCTTGTAGAACACGGCCAGGCTTTTATCTTATCATCATCTAGAGGGAAATGCAGCTATATAGTCTGCTCTGGGAACAGGGGGATCAGCAGGAATCAGCACCTGCAGGGAGGGATTAAGACCATATCAGGAGAGGGCTGGCCAGAAACGTGGCCAGTGATTCCTCCACGGGGTCCCTCAGTGTCCCCACTCCCCCGGATGGGTCCAGCCCAGGCAGTGTCACGGGAGCATCCCTCCTCACTGTGCCAGACCCAGACCCACACACCTGGAACAGTGCTAGGGAAGGCTCAAAGCCATCCTGCAGGATGCTGGTGTTTCCATCACAGCCACACCAAGACATGGCTTGTAGAGACACCACATCACCCTGCCAGGTGCTGCTGGCCTTCCACCAGCCTGAGCCTCAGCTCTGGGGCTCTCAGCTTACTAGAGCATCCTGCCCACAGCTCAAGCACCAGGAGGGGTGGAGAAATCCAACTGCTGGCAATTAACAGGGGACACCAGCAATATTGAATGCTATGGCTCCCACCAGCCACTGCTCATTAAACATGATGAAACTACAGGCCATTTCTTCCTCTTTTTTCTCCTACCAAGCTGTGTTGAACATGCAACATTATCTTCAAAGGGCAAAGCAAAGATGTTTGCTAAACACGAGCAGACTAAATACATCAGCCTTTTAGAAGCAATTATTGCTGCTGGAGACTTAGTGAGTCCCATTGTTTTGTAGCTCAGCCAGCTTCTTTGGAGGGGGCTGTTCTGCAAAGCCAGCACCCTGTGACAAGGCGTAACCCCAGGGAAATAAAAAACAGGTGGGCATTCCAAGGAGAGGGGCTTTCTTTTCGCTGAGTGTTTAACTTACAGGGTCTCCTTGCAACAAAGGAACAGCAGCTCGGGGGCCAGCTGGGATGCTGACTGAAGGCAGGGCTAGCCAGGCTCCTACAGCAGAGGGTTGAGGCTATTTCTGGAAAATCATGGATGGGTTAAAGCTGGGAGCCTTCCTGCAGTGTGCCCTGACTGGAGGGGATTGGTCTGACCAGTAGTTAGCTGGTTGCACTGGTACAGGGCAAAAAAGAAAAAAAAAAGGAGGAAAAAAGTCTTCTTCCCTTCATCCCAAACAAGCTGGCATGCTCCAGACCAGGATGGCTCATCTGGCTGAGGTTTTTAGAAATGTGGAGTTGCAGAGTAAGGGCAACACCTCCCCCTTCCATGGCTTTAATTCAAGGCAAACAGCCCAAGCCCCAAAATCCCTTCTCTGTACAAACTGCTATCATTCCCTTGTGTCAGTACAGAGAAGAGGAGCGGGAGCACTCTGGGCTCTCTGGGGTAAGAAACACTTCAAACATCTCTCAAAGAGATGAGCAACCATGGATGGCCAACCTGACAGATGGGGGCAGGAGAAGGGAAGCTCCTGATACCAGCGAGACGATTGTAATTAGTGTAATAAGCAGCAATCTCAGCCCAACAGCTGCCTTCCCCTCCCCAGCGCCTGCTGCATGCACCAGCACAAACCACGGCCAAGGATTTTGACACTTGCTGCACTCTGAGCATCTCTGCTGTAAGAAAAGTTCTGACTTTGATAGTCTCCACTGCACACAAGACACAGAGCAGAGCACTCACGTGCTCTCCAGCCTCTCCACCTCCACCTGAGTGAGCAGCACTGTGTGCTTACAGGAGGGACATGAAACTGGCTTTAGTTTTGATGTCAACTATGATTTGGCCTGTGACTTTGAACAGAACGTTGTTTCCTCTATGTTGAGGCAAGCCTGCCATACTCAACTTTCTGAAGTGCCTGAAGCCTCAGAGACAAGCTGTTCTACACAAAATGACAAAACATGACAAATACAATCTTCGGTGGGCATATACAACCCTCCTTCACTGATGGGTATTTGTCTAATGTCCTTCCCTGATGCATCTTTAAGGTAAATTCCCTTGAAGAACAAAGTTGGCAGTGAGCACACAGCACAGAAAAAACTATGTTCTTCCACCAGTTTTAGGGGCTGGCTCAACATCCACAGTCAGCCCAAGGGTTGGAAATCTGCTGATGTGACAAGCTACAGGACCTAAATTGCAAAAATATGCTGTGGCTTAGACCCAGACTAATTCTGAGTAATTTCTGATGCTCAAGCTCCAGGGGGGAATGCTCTTCTCACTTCCTTTCTGCTATCCCTTGGTCTAATGGAGGTGGTCAGGGGAAGCAGTCAGATCCTCAGGGTATCTGCATATTTTGGCAGTAGTTAAGGATTCAGTTCCCAATGATTTTTAGCGGGTGTTAAGACACTCAGAAAGTATCTGCTGTGAAGATGTTTGGAGGTGTGAGCTCTAAGCTCTTCAAGCAAGGGACTGTTTCCTGCAGTGCTTAAGAAAATGAGAGTATGAAGACAACAAATAAGGACAAACTCGGAGAGCAGAGAATTTTTATGTTGAGGAAATTTAACCCCTCATGAAAGGAAAAAGCCCAGGCTGGGCAGGAGAGTTCAGGAATAAGTGCAACCAGGAGGTTTGCTGAATGTTTCCTGAATGACCATTTAGGCAGTGAAAAGTCAGAGGCAAATTAATCAAAGCCATCTACGTGGGGTGCCACAAGGCATCGCTTCATGCACAGTAAAGAACAGGACAAACCAGAGGCTGAAGCCCACTGAGAAGCTCTCTGTGCTGCACATCTGGCACAAAACCACACCACTGTCCTGACTGCCATCAGGATCTCCTTTCTCATACAACAGACAGGGGAAAGGTATCAGGAAGCCAAGAGCATGGCTACAGTCAGACCTTTCACTTGCTGCTCTGCTGAATGGTGCCAGTGGAAATCAATGGGGGTTTCAAGTACATAAATGGATCACAGAGACATCCACATTGAATCCATTTGCTAATTAGTCAAGATTAACATTTATTTTATCAAACAGGCATTCAGATAAAGGAGGTAATTCTCTCTCTGTATACATTTCTCTTACACTTGTTAAAAAGTAGGACAAGGCTGTCTCCTGATGACAGTAATCCTAAAAGAACTTTTGTCTCCATCAGGGAAGGTGCCCTGTGGGTGTAGCCTGATCTGGGCATGCCATTTGCTGTGGCTGAACAGGGCCAGCATCTTGGACCTTCAGCCCCAAATCCCAAATCTGGCAGACCTGTGCAACCACTACAGCATTTGACATGAGCCTGAGATCAGTCTTGGGCTTACAGTACTGGTCTAGAACAAGGCATCCTAAAATCTAACACAAGACGCCATGTCATCTCAAAGGAAAATTTAAACCATCAGGCTGCTACTGCTTCAGACCTTCCATTAACACTGTGGGAAATTGAATAGACTTTGCTGTTATCCTGTATCTGAGGATGCAATGGCCAGCAAATAAACGTATTTCAACCATTTAGATAGCTTCAGTTAACAAATATAAGAAACACTTTTGATTTACAGCACCAGAGTAATTTGATACCTTCTATGCTGTTAATGAAGCAAGCATTAATACCATTTTATCATCAGTTCTAATCTTCCTGGCATCATTTCATGCCCACAGAAAACTCACTCCGTAACTCGGTACCTACAGCTCATGTTGGATGAGGCCCCTGGCCACAGCTGGTTTCCAGCACTCTGAGAACTCAATCTCTGCTAATCCCAGCCCTTTACATCAACTCAGAGCAATCTAAAAGGAGACACATGAAGTCACTTAGGCTTATCTCTCTAATTGCCTGCCTGCGAACCAGGGGTTCAGTGTCAGCCACTTGCACTCTCACAAGACATGGCAGCCAGAAAAATCAGACTTAAAATATTTACCACAAGCATTTTGAGAATGGTAAGTGAAACTACTGAAATCCTGCTTACTGCTGCAACTCCACATGCAATGCCAGCTACGAGGGACCCATCTGGTAACAAAGCCAGAATTCATGCCTTTCCTCTGTTGCAGCCTTTCCAGGTCTGTGGCTGGGCAACACAGACTCAATTCTCTCAGCAGCTTTCTTGAACTGCCCAGTGCCAACAGAGTGAAAACGTTAATGAATACTGTCCCATAAATACTTAATGCACATTTTCCTGCGAGTCCTGCTGTGATTAAATAGCCACCTCATTACTCAGTACCATCCTTCTTTCTTTTTTATCTTTGCACAAAATACTAAGAGTTGAAACTATACCCATACAATCTGCTGGAAACATCACTGCATAAACCAACACCAACGGGGCAAAATCCAAACACAGATTTCCAAGGAATGCAAAGAGTAATCGAACTCTGTTAAGAGCAAATATTTTCTCTCAGCTACCTCCTCCCAGGATCAGCAGAGGAAGAAAAGCAGAGGGGACAAGCCTGCAATATATTTTCTTCTTGAGTCTAGTTTATTTGGTTTTACTGTCTTTTTCCACTGCATTTGGAGGTCCTTGTTACAACAGGGGTCCACGGTCCACTGCAGGTACCCTCCAGATACATGAATCCCTGGGTACCACTCTGGGGCTGGCTCTGCTCTGACACCAACTCCTGAACAGCTGCAACAGGAACTCTGCTGTTCTCCCCCATCTGTGGCTTGGAGGGTGTCCATGATTTGTCCAAGGTTACATAAGTAATCCAGGACAGATGTAAGGGAACATGGATCACCCAGAAGCATTGCTGTATCGGTGACCATGGCGTCCAAAGCACAGCTGACCACAAGATCCACATGCCTGCTTGCACAACATCATGACAATAATTTAGGAATCATGACATATAAATATTAGGATGTTGTTTTCTGGACCATTAGAATTTCTGTATTTGAGTCCTTCCCAGCAACCCTCAGCTATTTCACAAACCCAAAAGCTGCAACTCCCTGGGATACCCAAGACCACAAGAGTACTGCTGAGAGCCCAAAGCCAGCTGGGTTGGCAGCACTGGGGCTGGGGTTTGTGTGTGCTGCCAAACGTGACACGTGGGGTTCCCAGCGCTGCCATCCAAGCAGCTCCCAGCTGGAGTGAGTGCTGGTGCTGGAGACACGTTTGTGCTGCTCCCTGTGGTTCTGCTTTGCAGGGTGATGCTCTGCCTTTCACATGGGCCACAGGAAATGTTTTCTCTTGACAGGTACAGTCCAAATTCATGTCAAATGGCTAAAAATGTAGAAGACTGAAAGGGCTAAAGCTTGTGTATGTCAGAATTTTTGGTAATTCCTCCCAAATACATAATTTTTTGGCACTTCAATGCTTCAGTGTAACTGAAGGGCAAGCATTTAGTTCCATTTTAGCTGGGAGAGTCCCAGCTCCTGTCGCTCCAATTTAAATATGGAAGCAGGCTCATTACGCAATATGTGTTTCAGCGAGTTCTGCGCCAGGCAGAGTGTGAAGCTAAGGCTAACGAAGGGAATAGCATTAAACTAATAAACAGTACTAAAGCAGGAACAGTACAAAAGCCAGAATAGGCTGGGCTGAAGCAAGGGCAACACACTGCCATGTGCTCATGCATGGGAAATATAAAGCCCCCTGGTGATTAAAAGATACTTTATCCCCTTCAGAACTGGCCCTGAGACACAACCCCAGCCTCAGTCAAGTTAATACAGGCAAACAGGGCTTTCAAAGGACTACTTCAATTCATTTTGTTTGTCTGCATAACACAGATGCCAGGAATAAATGTACATCCACATCTCATTTCAAATTCATGCCGCCAGGAGAGTCATCCCCCAAGAAGCACCAACATCTCCTTGAGCCAGAATCGCACACACCGGCACATTTCCACTGCCACCCTTAGAAAGAGAAAAAGAAAAAAGAACTTTTTTTCCCCTTCTCTGGGTGAACAACTAGACTCATTTAAGGTGTAAGTAGATGAAGTAGCTAATTAAGGAAATAACCGATAACTTAAATCAAGATCATTAGAGGAAGCAGCATGTTGCTGCCATTACTGAAATGGCAGCTGAGCAAAAACATGCTCACGCAACCTGAGACTTCAAAATCTACAGTCAGCCTGATCCACACAGGGAGAGCTTCCCATGCCACCCCACCACTGGGGCCAAAACCACTGAGGAAAACACTCAAATCTCCTGGCAATTTCCTACAGTCTGAACACTTAATCATCCCCAGCCACCACCATAAAAATCCCAAGTGAATGATTCACATGTTGAGAGAAATTCACAGCAGCAGGGTCTTCTGCCCTAAGATGCAGCCCCTGCTTGTTTTTGGCAGCGGGGAGAACAAACCCTCTGCAGAAATAAAATCAAATACATTGGGCCATATGAATTTTGCTTTTGGCGTCTTGTGCTGACTGTGCTCCTCAGCCAGCTGCTCCCAGGATAGACTCTGGGATTTCTCTACCTGCCCCCAAGGGGTGTTTGCACACCAGTGCCACATCTCTCACTAATTATTCCACCAGTTGCACAGACAAAACATCTGCTCAAGGAGAGAAGGAATCCTAAAGCACACAAATAATTTGCACTGCCTAAACAAAGGCAAATAGAGGATGCTGTTAAATCCCCACCCCCCCGCCTAGCAAACAGACCCAGCAGCTCTGCCCATGGGCTGTGGCTTCCTCTGCCTTCTCCAGCAGGAATGAATCCTTGTTTCCAACCAAAACCACAGTTTGTTACTAACACAGCCTCCTTCTGTTTAATTCCTAAATTATTCTAAAGCAACTGAATTCAGCAAGTTGATTAAGTACTTAAAACACTTTGTTTCCTTCAAAAGAAGCTTTAGTTTTGCCTGAAAGAAAATTGGAGTTTTTCTCCTGAATTCATACTAACAAAGGCATAAGAAATCCAACATCCCAAAGTTAAAATACCCCTTTATCCTGCATTAAACACAGCTGCCAAAGACCCAAAATCCGCATTCTGTCATTCCACACATATCCTTGCAACAGCTGAGAAGACACACGGCACGTCTGGAAACTCAGAGCTGAAGATAAGCTGCAGCCTCCCGCGGGGTTTTACTCTTCATGGGTTTTAAAGAGAGTGAAAAAGCAGGAGCAGCTCAGGGACTGGCGACAGACGTCACGTCTGCATCAGGGCAAAGTTTTACAGCGTCCGGATATTAAGTCAAATGTTACAGAGGACACAGCACAGCCCCTGCCTGCAAAGGGAACCTATGCTCGCAAAGGCAGGCAGGAATCAGAGCTGGAAAAGAAAACCATTTCCTAACGCCAACATTTGTAAAGCATTAAAGCCACTTACACTTTGAGATGCTGTGCATGGGGTGCGGTGACTTTCCCCGGCTAAGCAGGCATTCACACGCTGGAAAAGCCCCATGGAAGGGGTGAGGGCAGCGGGAAGGAGCGGCAGGACAGACCCTGCAGCATCCTCAGCGATGCAGAACGTGGAGCTGGGGCTGCCTGTGCCCTGCCAGGGGCTGTGGTCATCTGGGGGGGCAGTCCCTGATCCCAGGCTGCCGGAGTGACGCCCACCACAGCTTTAGCTTATTGGTGAAAACCCTAAACCCTGATCCAATCCTGTCCCTTCACCCAAATGTAGCTCTCTGCAGAGGCAACATCCTTCCCAGTTTTGACTAGCGGTATGAAAGCAAAGTTACCTTGCCAATGTATAAATCACAAAGACAAGCAAGAAAAAATACACCCCCATGCTCAGTTTTATTTCGCCTCTCTCTCACAAAAAAAGTTTCTTATTTACTTACTTGGAGCAACAGCCATGTGAAAGCATTGAAGAAAGCTGGCAACTCTCAGCCTGTATCACCAGATCAAAAATCAGTATGGTAAATTTCAGGATGCCAATAAAAGCACTATTTGTAAGAAAGCCTGCCAGTGCTCCTGTCACATCTGGGGCAGGGCTGTAACACATACGGAGAAGGTTTGCAGAAACCATCAGCACATGGTTCCTGAAGCTATACTGAATTTCACAAAGGTAACTACTGAATCATAAAGTGCTGCTGGCAAACAGCCTGGCCGGCCAAAACACAGGGTTTGCCTTTTTTTTCAGCCTGGTGCAGACACTGTTTGTAGAGATCCATCTTTCTGTGCTATGCACAGACCTAGATGCTTGACCCTGATTGACACTCAGGCTACAGAAAGCACAGGGCTACAGGCAGCGACCTGGAAACCTGCATTCATTTGCAAACAACCGACAGGCAGGGATAAAAGCCTCTCATGCAACTGCACATTGCTGCACTCAGTTACAGATGTGCAACCCTGGAGCAGCTCCAGAGCGTGGGCTGGCATCTGGGTGACCTCTGAATGTGCTCACACAGCTCCTCCAAAGGAGGGGGGAGCCAGTGGTCTGCACTCCAGGTGTTCCGGAGGACAGGCAGCACGATCCAGATGTGGGCAAGCTGCCCCAGCCCGAGCACAGGCTGGGGATTCAATGAGGGCTATTCATGGAGCAGTGAGCTTCCAGGAACACAGAGGAAGCATTTCGGAGGGGTATTCCCATTGAAGTCCAATAAGCCTCTTTGCATTCTAACCCCACCACCACTGCAAGCTTTAAATATAGAAGTAATCAAAATGTACATTAAAAGAAGAACTTAGAACTTGGCAGTGTTAATCTAAGAGACATTCCACAGGGGAGCGGGGCTGGAAGAGCACTGGCAGCCTCGGGGAGGGCTGAGCCTGGCTCTCCAGGAACAAAAGCAGCTTACAAACCAGGTTTGCCACGTGAGAGCCTAATTAGAGACCGAAGCCCACACAGCAAACAGACAGACTACAGAGGAAATTGGAGTCTAATTTACATGGAGAACGATTACTTACTGCAACCAATTAGTGTCAAGCTGACTGACAGACTACCCAAAATATATTCTCCCCACCCTCCCCTGCAAGTCTGAGTTTTCCCCGCGGTGTTATTTAACCTGGGTTGTTCGGTAGGTGAGCAGTAGCACCTCACCACTAGACATGGGACAGCAAACAGGGACCTTCTGAGCTTCCCCATGACAAACACAGAGTTAAAGCCACCCTTGAGCCACCCGGTGCCAGCCTCAACATCATCAGAGACCAGTGTAACATACTTTTTCCCCTGGTCTTAAATCCTTGAATGACATCCTGAAGATCCTAAAATTAATTATTTAGAAAAGGTGCTCACCCTTTCCTGAACATGTATTCTGCATGGGGACTTTCACACCCTCATTTGCAACCACACAGTAAACCTCACACCAAGGCTGTGTCCATGCAGCCTTTGCAATATGCTCAGGCTGCGGGTTCCGTGTCCCAACCCAAATTGTTGGTCTTTGTCACAGGAAGCACCATCCCACAGCATCACTGCTGCTACTCAGGACACTCAGATCCATGTACCTGTTCATGAAACAGCCCTTTCTTTCCAAACCAGCCTTTCCTCTCTGGCTGTGCTGTTCCCCAAGCACTGGCAGTTCCATTGCTGCTCTCTGGGGAAATAGGGAATGCCACTGCTGCTGGAGGGAGCCATATGGACAGAGAAACTCCTCCTTGGCTGGCACAGCACAGGGAGCCCATGGTCCCATCAGTGCCTGTGCCGGACAAGGACATCACCTTCACTCAGGGCATCCCTCTTCAGCTGTCCTGGAAGAGAACGTCATCATGCTTCCCAAAGTACAAGCCTGCTGCTAGTTCTGCATAAGACCTGCCCCTGCTCCCTATCAATTAGCACCCAAACTGATAAGCAGACTTTAAAAACTCCTGAAGTGCACACATGGAACTGACCAAATGCCATGTACCTTCCTTTTACTGTTGCAAAAGAAAGAACTCATTCTAGCATCATTTTTCCCTTCCCAGCACCATACTCATTATTATCAGGACTGACTAATTGCTGTCCTCTGTTTCACACGCTGGCACATGTATTTGGAATGCACAATGACAACAGCATTTCAATGCAACTTGCTGTGTTATTCTTCACAAATTCCTAAGTAAGGTCTGTCTGAGCAGCCTCTCTAGCTACTCATCAGTGAGCTCTTGTGTACACATGCTCAGGCATACAATGACCACATTTTGGATATTTGAGACCAGATGATCAACCCTTCCTTTGAGAAACACCAATATAAAGCATATTTAAAGACTTTATGAGTCCTCTGCATGGACGGGATAAACATTCTGTAAATCTCTGCAGACTGCATGCATATATGGCATTTTAAACACAAGTTATCCTGAAAAGAAAACTTGGAGGAAATGCTTGGTGAAATTTATCTAGTAGATGTTTGGTAATATCTGCAGATAGGCAGGACTGGGGTAAAAGATGGGGTAAAAACACCAGCAAGAATCCTTTGTATTTCAGCTCACTTCACATCAATGGTGTTAAATCAACTTATACCACAGGAGCCCCCTCAAGAGAGGGGTCACCCCACCCGGGTCTCCTTTGGGTACAGACACCAGAAAGTTGCAAATCCTGGCGGTTCTGACCTCCCTCTTGGTTAAATTAAAAGTCTCTGTTAATTACCAAGTGGATGCAATGAAAATGCATGTGTGCTCACGCTCCTCAGAACTAGGCTGTTAATCTGCTGTTTGTGCTCCTGGAGTTTATCTCCTCCACACCTCCCTTCTCCCCGGGGAACTGCCTTGCTGCCACTTTATCTGCAGCTCTAAGGACAACACACACTGCTTCGTTTTTAAATTCCCCTCCAGTGCTACCCCTGAACCAAGCTTTTCAGAGAGAGGGGCTCCACCATCTGTAATTCCCATTAATTCTTCTTATGATTAACAGGTCAGCTCACTCCACCCTGATGACAGTGGGCTTCGAAGTCCAACTCTATCAAAATTATCTGTGCATAAAAGACAATCATTACAGGAACAAATGCCTTGCTGTGACTTTTATCAGCTGTGTGCTTGCTGCTCACTGTTGTGCCACTAATTTAGAGAGGCACAGGCTTTAGAGGGAGTGGGGAAGGCTTCAGCCTCATTGCTCTGCAGTGGCTGCAGGCACAGGAGCCTCTCTTCTGTGCTGCGCTGTTGATTATAAAGCTGTGGAGGCAATCACTCCTGGAGAGGGGCAAGGGCAGGTGGGAGTGCAGGGAAATTACAGAAACATTCTTCTGAGTGCATCCCATTAGGGCTGGTGGCAATTACACATGCTGATCAAGGAGGCAGGCTTCCCAGAACCCGCTCTGAAATTACCAGGAGGGAAGGGAAGGTGAGAGAAAGAAAGAAAAAAGAGAAATAAACAGGAGCAGCAAAATAACCCTCAACAACAGCTGCAGACATCCCCTGGCTCCTGGGAGAAGGGACAGGAGAGCCACCTCCTCCCTGCAGGCAGCCTGTGCTGGTGGTCACTTAGGGGAGACCCACAGAGATAAAAGGCAGCAAGGCCAGCTGAAAAATGCTTGTAAAAACGCTAATGGTCTCAGGTCCTGCTAAGCCACCTCAAGCACTGCTAAATCACTTTTACTTGCTTTCTGGTGGGTTTTGCTTAGGTTTATACTGATGCACTGCACATCCCAGTGTGCAGGTCAAAACCTGTGTGGATCCACTGGCTAACCCACAATGCAGGCATCACTGCCAGGCTCTGCAAGTTGTTCTTCCTCTCATCATTCCACTTTTTTCACAAGTTCCACAGGAATAAATGAAGAAACCAACTTAACAACATCTTCCTTTCAATATGCACTACTGGGAGTTATTGTAGTAATAAAAACCAGAAGGAAAGGCAAGAATTTTCATTGCAACCACTATGCAGCCTTGCAGTCCTGACCCTGGAACTCCTGACAATGTGTCACCACACATTATTAAGAAATATTCACATTAATCCCAACTGTAAAGCTCTACTTTCAGCCAATTAAACTGCTTGAGCAGCTGAGCTCTCCTGGAGACCTTTGTATGCTTCTTTTTATTTTTTTAAAAATGCTCTCTTAGGGAAAGGAATGGTTTCTGCAGAGATGAGCCACCCAGCTCCTTCCAGCCCCGACGTGTGTGTATAAAATGTTCTTGGCTGCTTTCAAACACTGCACATTAATCTGTGCGATGGAGCCTGTCTTCCTCAGTGTTCCATCATTTCTCTTCGAGGCAGGTGAGACAGAGCTGTTCCACTTGGCATCACATACCCTCCCTGCCCCATTCCCAGGTTGTTTTTTTCTTTGTTTTGTTAGTTTGTTAGTTTTGTTTGGTTTGGGTTTTTTTGTTCGTTTTTTTTTTTTTTTCCTTTGGTATTGCCAGAATAGCTCAAAAGCCATCACCCCTGGCACGTCTGGACCTGAAGAAGAATATATTGCTGTAGCAGCCCACAGATATATGAGGCAGCCAGGGTGCTCATAAACAGAACTGTAAGATTACGGTTTTAGTACTTCAAATTATGAAAAATATCAGTGCTCCCTTCCTGCAGCTTAGGACCTATAACTTCTTTCTCCCCCAGCCAGTTCTTTGCCTGTCTTAACCTGGAGGGACAGAAACTGTTTCTTGAGTTAAGGGCTGCTGGTATTTTCACTAACCCCACTCCTGGGACATGGATTTTCATGCCTGCCTGCCCAAAATTTGCCCAGGCTATGCCAGCCAGGCACCCCACTGGCTGCTTGCATGTATGACCACTACCAGAGCCAAAGTACCTTCTGCACTACCCACGTGCCACCAAAGCCCAGACTGGCAAATCACAACATTTCTTCAAGCCTTTAATAAATACTAAAATGTTCTGCACTTGCAGCCAATAGTGTTCCCCTAGAGGAAGCTTCAGCTGCAGCTTTGTCTGCTGGGAGGTGTAACCTTGGCTGTGCCTCACACAGAAGAGATGCACTCATTGAGTGGTTCCTTGCCAATAGCTATGAAGGACAATTCCCTTCTTCACCCTGCTCTCATCACCTCGGGTACTGCACTCCATGGAAACAGCCAGAGCCTGGGGAATGGAGCAGGAGCTGAGCAGAGAAGGACCACAGACCTCCTTCACACCCAGTGCCAACTGCTTCAGCTCACCTGGCTTCACCATGAGAGGGATGAGCACTTCTTCCATAGAGGAGGCTTCCCAGGAGGGCACATGGATGTGAAGGATAAAAGCTCCTAAGGATGCACAAGCATCCCAAACCCTGCCAGTTGCTGGTGATCCAGCAGCCACAAGTGTCTGCAGCACATCTCATGTTTTGGAAGCTGCAATGGGAACACCATGCACTTTCCCTTTTTTTCCAAACATCCCTAAATCCTTGGCTCCCGGCATTTCTACAGTGATTAAACACACAGTTCTCAACACTGAAACCCCATAAAAACAAAAATCCATATGGGGAGTGTCCCCATAAACCAGCCAATACCTGCCAGCAGCTGTAATCTTGGTGCCATCAGATCTGCACAATAAATGAGTTCATTTTACTGGGGCAGGGTTTTTCTACAAAATGGAAATCAAAATTGGCTTGCAAAGATGAATGATGCCTGTGAAACTTTTTTTCTGCACTTGATTAAATACACACAACAAACCCAGTTTTTTCTACTTGAACGATAAATTCAATAGTCTAAAATTAAGCCCAGCAGGGTAAGATCCTGTATAGATTTCAACAGATACTATCATTTTTTTTTCAAAACCTGACTGCAATGTATACACTTTGAAAAATCACTTGAGTACCTCTGGCACCAAACATAAACACAGGGAAAGCTAAAAATCATGTTGTGTTTTTATCTTGATATATCCTGCACCGCAAAGTACAGCTCTGGTTTGCCATTTCATGATAAACCAACTCTTTGCTTTTGATCACTTTAGTGTGTAACCATGGATGTGAATGTACATTAGTATCACGAAAAGAAAAGGGAAGAAAAAGCCCAATCACAGAAGCACACCAACCTGAACCACATGCTTCCCAACCAAAGGGTATTTGTAGATACCAGAATTACCATTTCTCTTCAAGACAACTGATCCTTTTAATGAAAATATAAGAAGCCCTAGAGAAATTCTGGTTGATCGTTATTAAATGCACGGGCCTCATGCATTTTTTTCCAGGAAAACGACTGAAGCTTGGCTTTAGCATAATCCTGAAGATTATTTACATCTTCTGTATTTTTTTCCACTGCTGCTGAATAATCAAGGCTCCTTAGAAAACCACTGCCAGGGAAACTTAAGAGGGTTCTTTTCCCCCTTCCTTTCCTCTCTCTTTTACCTGCTTTTATACATTTTCTTGCACAGCAGCAGTGAGGAGGTGTTAGATATTAGGATTTTTCCTTTTTTTTTTTTTTTTTTTTTTTTCTTNCAGGGAATGGGAGGCAACAAGGTGCAAGGATGTAGCATTAGCGAGGTCACCCTTCTTTTGGTTTTTTCTTTTTTTTTTTTTTTTTTTTTTCCCTTTCTCTCAGGGAATTTTATCCCATTTGTTGCCTCAAAGATGATAACGACCAGTACTCAAGAGACAAAAGATGTGGTTGGGAGGGGGAAGGGTGCAGCAGGCTCCTCTCTTTGCTGGGGGGGTCTCTGGGGAAGGGCAGAGACAACTCCAGATTTTGGCAAGCAGACATGACAGAAATCCCTGGGGAGCAGCTAGGAAGGGGCAGTGTGCACACTGTCTGAATCTCCCTCCTCAATCCCCATCTTCCAGACATTTGATGAAGGGGAGCTTAGGCTGCCTTTCAAACATTATTTTTTTTCTCAGCAGAAAAACCTAAGAGAGAATAGAATTGTGACTCCTGAGAAGGCAATGGAAGAAGCTGTCTCTCCTCTTTGGAGGAAAGGGCTCCAAAACACTGCAGGTTCCTTGAATATTGGGATGCTTTGGGGAGGGAATCTTACAGGGATGCTTCAAGACAAGCACTTTGCTTTCTGCCTCAGCATTCTTTATCATTTCCCATCACGAAACCTCCCTTCCTCTCCTGCTTCTGCCCTACCCACTTACACGGCTGTGCACAGGGAATGAAAACAATTAAATACTCTTAAACAGGCAGGGCTGCAACTGGCACGATAATAAGGTTATTATGCACCTAAATATGCTTTCTAAAAATAAATTACATGCAGGTATAGAGATCTCCTGGCTGCACTGTGCCCAGGGAATTACCTTAATGCAAAATCTCTAACAGATTGGTTTGGTTTGTTTATTTCAAAGCAAACCTGGCCTTGCCAGGACAATAACAAGAGCCTGGCTGATGTGCAGCATCACAAATTTTGGCTCCTTTCAGGTTGGAAGCCGAGAGAGCCAGACCCTGTGTTAGAGCCAAGGGTGACCTCTGAACCCAGCAGGGCACAGCCAGGCTAAGGGAGCTCTGCTCCACAGCCAGGTGCCATCCCAGGTCAGGACCAACACCTCCTCCCACCTGTGTGACATGCTTCCTGTCACCACTGTGGGGACACACACTGCCCAGGTCTTGCCTAGAAAGGATCCCATCTGGTGAGCAGACTTGGTTACAATTACACAGCAGCCTGGGCTGCAGGAGGCTCATTTGTAGTAATTAGATGCATGATATGGGCACATGGGAGGACATCAAAGGACACTGGTAGCTTCGATGCCACAAATCTCTTTTTTTAGTGGTCAAGAGGCAAAAATTCCTCTGTGCCCTTGAGCTTCTCTTAATAAACCAAAATTATACAGAATTCTATTTTTGGCAGGGTAACCAGCTAAGTCACAACAAAGCCCACTCCAGGGGAAAATTAAGGGTCAACATTTTTATTTTAACATGTGCAATTCATAGAATGATTTAGGTTGGAAAAGATTTCTAAAGACCATGGAGTCCACCCATTACCTACTACTACCACATCCACCACTGAACCCTGTTTTGAAGTGCCACGAGAGACCTGTGCATGTACAGCCACACACATTCCCTGCTCCAGTGCACAGCCATATGGGCTGCTCTGCATCCCCAGTCTCCCAAACTGAATACAAACAAGGCTTCATGTACACTGGAATCTGTAGGAAGCTTAACATTTACTTGGCTTTTATGTAAACACTCACGTGAATTACACAAGTTTCAGCCAAGAGTCTCAGCACCCCGCTGTGCTGAGCCAGATAATTCATTACAATTAAAAGCAGACGGGGAGGCAATCAGGCTCACCAACACTGAGTGGGTATGGATTTGCTCTCCCAAATGGTTTCCAGTTTGTCTTCTGGAGGAAACCCCACTGGTATTTGCAGGGGAATGCTGCTCCTGCACCCCATGGCCATGCTGTGTGAGCAGGGACCTGGGACACAGAGGTGTCCCAGCCACCACGGGATGATGTTCTGGGCACCATCAGAGTGAGGCAGCACCTGCTGAAACTCACCTTGCAGGCAGGTGAGCACTGCCCTGGGTACATACAGAGCATCACACCCTGACAAAAGTACTTCAATAATAACAATACTGATAATAATATTAATAATAATAATCAACAAAAAGGCACATGGATATTGTTTGGGATATATGGTTTAGTGCTGAGTTAACTGTTTTACTCACAATCTTAGAGGTCTTTTCCAACCTTAAGGATTTTACAATTAAAGAACCCCCCACCATAGATACATGCATAACCCTAAACTGCAAGGCAGCATCTATTCCCCAGATCTCTGCTTTTCTCACTCAGTATCTATAATATGCTAAGCTATTAAAACTATCCTATGGAAAGTGCTGTGGCTTACAGTGCTGAAGACAAGTGGTGTTATCATTTGCTATTTCTTCTTTTGTTATTACAGTGAGCCTTCCTACATCTCTGAAAATAATCCAATTATTGCTTACCACTGGTAAGGTCACTGTTGCTTTGAACAGAGATTTGGGTAATACTCTGATTACTCTTAAGCAAATATTGCTGAGACTTGAGCAGAAATTTCAGAGAGATTGAAAATCCATTTAACTGGAAACCGCAGATGGGAAAATATTCTCACTCTAGTGAATATAAACAACAAAAAGAAGGTATCATTTTTCTATCTTATTAAAAAATATTGGTTTATGTGAAATCAACAGCATAGATATATTCAGCTATTGAAACAATATATGATTTCTCATATCACATACCCTTCAAAATACAGGAATCATTGAGTCTTTATTAAATGTTCTCATATGGGCTTCCAAAGGTATTGAACTACTTAAGTCCAATATATGGAAAACAGCGAAAGGTTTGTATCACTTGTGGGAATAAAAGAGCTTCTGAAGAAAAGCAGATATCAAAGATCAATCTATAATAAGGAAAGGAATTTTACATCCCTTACAGCAGTCTTGGAGATAATTTTCCTGCATGGAGCAAACAAGATAACAGGAAAATCATACAAAATACAGATGGTGCCAAGAAAAGGTGTCTATTATAATTTCTTTGGTGCAATCAATCATAGGTTCTTTACTGTCAGACCATCTCCAGGTAATGGCAAAAAAAGGAGGAAAAAATACCCAACTCTTTTTGTTATTTTGCCTTAAGAAGGAATTAATCATATTGTCACTGGAAGATGCTTTTTCTGACATTGCTTTACTTGAACTAGCCAACTGATTAAAAACAAAACACAGCAAGGACTTGCTGTCCTTCTGCTGCAAGAGTGGAGAAATGCTCAGATTAACCTCCGAGTACCCTGACAGCTAGGAACGACCCATCTCAGCAATACCACCAGAAAACCCAAACAAGCATCCCTGGACAGGGGGAAGGATGAAAGATTCCAACAGCTCTGGGGGTGGCCAGAGCTGCCTGATCCATGGATGGCTTCTCCTCCTCTCCTCCTGGCAACCACATCATTTGCTGCAGAGTTTCCTGCCAACACCCCCACAACAGGGATCTGTTCAGGGTCTGGGCTGAACTCCTGCTCAGTCTTGCTGGGTTTGGCACAGTGACACCCTAAGCCCCTTTTAGAGCTGCACCTTTTTTTCTCCACACTCTTCCAGCACCACAGGCGGATAACGCCAGGGCGGGATGTCACAGCGCTGTGCCAAGAGTGAGACAGCCAGTGACACGTCCCTGGGGACACAGAGGGTGAGCAGGCACGGTGACATGTCCCTGGGGACACAGAGGGTGAGCAGGCACAGTGCTGCACCGTCTCTCTCCTAGGAAACCTGCCCCGCCTGCCTCACACGCGCCAAAATCCCAAGGGGATAGCGAACAGTGGAAATCGCATCAAGAAAACCTATTTAAAGTGATACCCCACTGTCATGCAGCAAAGCAAAAATGTGTGCCTCAGCCTTCCAGATGACTCTATTCCCTCCAGAGAGCTGCCTGCGAGCAAGCTGCCTGCCCAGCACCAATGAGTGATATGGCAGCACTATCACAAAGCCTAACCCTGCCTTTGTCCTGCCAGTCTTTGCCTCCTGCCTTCCCATCTTGGACCAAGAAGGGGACAAAGAATGTCTGGAGAGGAGAGAAGCACTGCAGGGCAGCCTCTGCCTAGTAAAGACACCGGGGGAACGGGATGCTCAGGGAATGAGGATGCTCAGGGGATGAGTGAGATCCCAGACAAGCTAATTCCTCACTGATGGCTCATGAATGCCATGGGGCTCCCACTCATCTCCCAGCTCTGGCTTCTCCCCTCGCTCCCTGCAGCCAGGAGGCTGCACAGGGATTCAGGCACGTTTTGCAGCAGGAGGCAATGCTCCCATCCTCACACTTAACATGTTTTCTATTTTGAACCTCAGTCCCCATGCGTTTCTCCCAGTTGCTTCTTGATATTTTCCTCATCAATGCCCACACCCACTCTGCAGCACAGACACCTGCAGGCTTTTAATTGCTCCTGGATTGCCTTAATTAGAAGCTTTGGGGACCTTGGACTTTTCTGTCAAGAGGTATCCAAGAGACAGGGATAAACTCACAGTGTCAATCCAGAGTGCTGGGCTCTGTTTTCTCCTGTACACACACAGCAGCCAGGGCTTGGGTCTGCTTACACCACCCCGGGCATCTACAGTATTATGAAATCAGCATGCAAAGGGTATAAAATACTGTCTAGCAGCAACTACACTTCCACTGGGCTAAGGACTCACACCTCATGGGCTTATTTCTACAAAAACCTAAGTATGTTGCCAACTAATCCCTTCTTTCCTACATAGTAACTATATCTGGATTTTTTTTTCAGCTCTTTCTCTGAAAACCTGTTTATTCAAAGGAAAAGCAGCAGCCTGAAAAACTGAAAACTGACTATTTAGGAAATAAATTATATTGATGCCTTAGGAAGAACATAGGCTATTTTAAGCACATTAGACTGTTATGTTAAGTATTAGCAAACAGAGGAAGAAAAAAACCACAGTTTTGTACTTCTTGTTAATGGCACTAAACCCCAGCACACAGGAAAGCCCGTGGGATAGGATTTTTAAAACCATTCTGTGAGCTGCAGAATAACCTCCAGGTTAAAAAATGCATTAAGACAATTATAATCAAAACATGTCTGTCAAGAGTGGATCTCAAATCCCCTTTCAGGGACAGGTTTAGCTTCTCAGCAAGTGAACACAAACAAACCACACCATTGTTCTGCTGCTAGTGGCAGGAGCAAGCTGTCCTGGCCACTTTGCTGGGGCTGGCACAGGCACAGGGACCCAGGATCTGCTGCTGCAGGATTCAGGCACTGTGGGGGAGCCTGGCATGCCAAAGGAGCAATGTCCAAATGCCCAGGCTCCTCACAACACCACTCCTCCAAAAGGCAGTCTGTGTGAGACAGGCTGAGGTCTAAGAAATGATGGATAGCTCTGATAAATGAACAGATGCAGTGTCCGAGGAGAGGCAGAGCAAAATGCAGAGCCAGGTAGCAAGTATTGCGTGAGACTATGCTGGCACAGTCCAGCCTCCGTGCTGCCAGGGTTTTCAAGCAAGAAATAAAAAAATAATAATTATAAAACCCTCTAAACTCAGCTGGCAGACCACTTTTACAGACATTTGCACAGACACTGGAGGAATATCCAAAGTATAGTTGTGTCTAATATTGTAAGTTTACAAACAGCACCTGATAATGCTGACTGGGTAGAGCACTTCCCAAATAAACTTTTAGAGTCAGGAGGACCAAGACAGGATACACTCTAACCTGCTTTTAGCCAAGGCTGTCTAAACGTGAGGAGCCTGGGGAGGCTGCAAGCAGGAAAACAAAACAGTAAGGGTGGATTTAATGCAGAAACCCGAGCTGGCTCATTAGCGTGGAAGCAGCTATCAAAGAGCTCAGGTCTGCACCAACCCGGCCAACTGAGCCCAGCTATTTAACCCAGGGTGAATGAGACTTCACTGGTGTACCATGCCACCACGCAGACCAAGGCAGCTGAAACAGCCAGCAAACACCATGTATAGTGGGATTTCATAAATCCAGTCCAATAACCAGTTGTGCAGAGCAAATGCACGTTGAAATAATGTCACTCGCAATATCAAGGTTCTCATCAGGGACGAGCATGTCATGAATCACTGCTGAAGCCAAATTTAAAAGGATATTGATGCCCAGGCATCCCATTTGGTGCTCATATAACATATGGCACATGTGAATTTTATAGCTTTTGTATTAATCTGCCCAGAATGCCATCACTTTGTGAGATTTCATGAAATATTAAAATTAATGAGGATAATTTATTTTACAACTCTCAGCAAAGGCCCTGGGAATGAGAACCTCCCCATTAAATTCACTCAGGTTTGTGACTCGCAGCCCTAATATCTGGCATCTGTTTGCCAAGTGAGAGAAAAACATGATGTTTTTCAAGCTGGTTATTTGATGGATTGGCCTGAATTTATTTATTAAGGTTTCTACAATCCATTATCACTGCAGGAAACAGAGAGGGAGGGATGATAGACTAAGCATGTTTATCAAACCACGTGAAATCTACAGAGACATTCAAAACAATTCTCTAGCCACTGTAGGAAAGTGTCAAGCATCTTTATTGATAGCCCAACTGTGCATTGCACAGTTGGCTTTCAAAGACCCAACAGAAGACTATGATGTATAAAGGCAATATAGGAAAAGGCTGAATTTTCATGTCTTGTGATGAATACAACAGTGCTAGAGTAATTTCTAAAGGACTCTGCCCACCTGTGTGCAAAACACTATTTGAGATATCAGCAGGTGGCAAAATGCACGTGTGCCAACACACAAACCAGAAGTGACAGACAGCTCTGGAAAGCAGCCAGGGCCAAGATATTCCTGCTAGAATGATTACTGTGGAAGAGAGTGGTTTCTGCAATGTGTATCCAGGAGATTCAAAGCCAACAGCTGCTGGGAACTTTGAACAACCACAGAATTCAACAACAAATCTCTGATGAATGGTTAACACCTTGTGAATCTTCTCGAGAGCAGGGAATGGTATCGAACTGGTAGCCTGCTGCAAAACTGTGTGTGCACAAGATATAAAGTCAATGTTTCAACCAACTAATAATGAGAAAAGAAGGGTTCATGCAAGGTCCCTTAGTGCAGCTACCTGCCCCAAGGGGAAGGGGGATTGATTGTGTGAGTAATGGTGTGTGTCCTCGACCTTGGCTACATCTGTGCATGCAGGAAGAGGCAGCGGAAGAAATCAAGAGCAGCAGGATATTGTTGTGTGCAACAGCCTCAGCTGTGCTCATGTCTGAAAAAACAGTTAGCAACCCCTGTACCTGAATCAGATCACGCACCAACTTCTGCAAAGTTTATTATTCTCTTATTTCCTATTGCAAATTGGTTGACTGAAATCCTCCGAGCTTTGCAACCAAACAAATCATCCTAATAAACATGAACTGAAGGGAATGAATGGGTGGAGACACATCTGCTTAAATGAGCACACAACTGGTAGTTACTGAACAGACAGCTATGAAAACTTGAGTCTGTGTCTATGGAGATGTTTCCCATTAAAAAAAAAATCTTGTTAATACCAAATACTCTTGGACTACTTCTCCACAATGTAAAAAAATCATGTGCAAAATTACATACTACTTCCAAGATGCCATACACATGAACAGCAGAAAAAACAATATTATGAAAGAGGAATTTCACAGTTCATGTTATTGTGCCAGAATAGCTGCACTGCAACCAAATACACCAACCACACCATCCAGGAAAGAGCCAATATCTGCCCAACAGCAGCCCACAGTCAGAATCACAACTGATAAGGACAATGATGATGATAAATGAACTTGGACCGACAACAACTGGCTCTGAATTACACTTTGATTCTATGATTTCCATCTCCCAAGACACACATGCTCACTGTATTGAGAACATATGGTGACATGGTGACACGTGGATTTGAATCTATTTCAAAGGTATGTGGAGTCACATAAGCAGAGCAGGAGTGTGTGCTTGCTCCAGCCAAGATACTCATTTATTCTTCATTTGCATTTATGTGTGGGAATGGGCTCGTCAGCATCACTGCTTGGTTCATCCATAGTTAACATCTGGAAGCCAAAGAGAATAAAAGCTGACACAAGATCCAAGTATTCCAAAACTCTGCTGGATACTTGAAAACTAAAGAAATATCCTGACCTGAAAAGGAGAGTTTCCATTCCCAGTTTAAGCACATGCTAAATTGTACAGACATGTTGGTCCAGGGTGTTGACCCCATGTCTCAGCTGATGAAGGATGACCTTGCAAGATGGGAGTGATCACACAGTAATGCAAAATGAGAAGATATTTTGCTTTAATGACTGTTTTCTGGGAAATGATCAAATGGAATCAGCCATCATCTCTGCAGTACCAGGGTTTGCAAATCCATACAATGCACCAGCAAGGTGGGATTGATTATCTGTGGTATAACTGACCCAGGAGCAGACACGATCCCTGCTCACACCTGGGTGAGGTGAGAGGCTGAGGCTGGTGCACAGTTTGCTTTCAGGTAGCTGTCAGAGATGGAGGGGAAGTCATCATAAAGCAGAAGCACTATGGCGCCTTGCTTTTATGCCAAGCAATTAGGGATAGACTCCTTTCACCATAAACATGCTTCTTGTTTGCAAACAAAACTAATGCCACAGCAAAATCTGCTTACAGAATGTCAAGACGAGTCTGAGATATGTTTCCTCCCCCCCTACAAAGAGAAGATTAACCATAGTATTTATGGCAACACACATTTCAATTAATAAGAGCACTATCTTATGAATAAATCCAATTATCAACTATCCAAATCCAAAGTTTCCTACGAGAGGGGTTTCATCAAATGAGGAAAACAAAGCCTCATTTGCTGTCAGCAGAAAGACAGTCCATCTTTACCTTCCCAGATGCTCTGGGCATTTGGCATCACAACCAAAACACAGTGAGTCAATATATATATCGTATATATTACATATGTTATGTATCAGTACTTTTGGGTCTCCAAAGGCATAGGAATACAGACCCTCATCAACAGCAAAGCTTTTGTGTGCCATTATCCATGTAGTTCATGCTTCCAATCTGCCTAGTGTAACTGTCTTGGGTGATTTAAATAAGAACTGAAAATCTTCCCCCAAGACTGAAGCAGCACCATTGAATTTGTAAATATCTTGGGCTCCACAGAAGGATGTTAATGCTAATACAGGGAATCTGATGCAAATGAAAAATGAAAAAAAAACCCTCATTACAGAGTTTCTTGTAATGACAGTGCTCAAATATAACCACAACAGTCTGCTTTTGATTAGAGCAAGCCATTTAGTGCCATTGTTATTATTTGTTGTTTCTATAGTTCCTTTCTATAGTGCATATCACTCTTACCAGACAAATACAGAGAGAGGCTCAAAAGCTTCTTCACTGAGATAACAAATGCTGCTGGATTTCAGCAAGGTTGAACCCATGCACACCTCTGCCCTCCTCTGGTTCCAACAGGGCTTTCCATATGGACTTGACTTCTGCTTTTTGGAGGAGTGGGGTTCCCTTATACATTGAGCTGCACTGGGAACTTTCCATGTTCTCCTATCCATCAGCAGAAAAAGTACTCACTTTTATTACATCTGGAAAAAATTCATTAAGGAGAATTGTTTGGGGTTCATTTATGTGTAGTGCCACGGATGCCAAAAAACAAGGGCCCCAGGTGAGCACCTCCAACTAAAGCACATGATCCCCATCCAATTGCCTCCAAGGTACATCCACATGGCCAGCACCCAGTGACCCTTCAACCAGCACAGAAATACCCTTCCTTCAGACTTCTTATCTGAGGCTTATTTTTATTTTGGTTTTTTTTTTTAAAGAAAAAACCCAGTAAAACAAAAAACCTCCAGCAATCTGTTGGGTCAGAGGGTTAGAAAATGGGAGTCCAACTTTAATTAGGCAGTGGTGGTTAACAGCCCTGTAAATCCATGTTTTTACATTGCAAGCCCAGATTTGTGACCTGGCATGTGCCTTTGTTTGGCTGCAGGAGGTGACACCAGGCACACAAAAGCAGCTGCATAGCTACAGGATCGGTTTGTGCAGCATTAATGAGGCAATATAGATGATAAGGAATACATCCAGTGCCTGGATATACCAAATGCTCGGGGGAATGGGCTCATATTAAACAACAAAATTGTGATCTGTTGTGTAGGGATGCAGGTCTGAAAGAATGGTTTCCAGATGGGACCACACCACTGGCAAAGAGAGACTGAAAAAAACCTCTTTTTAAATAAAATAAAAAGAACATTATCTACACATACATTATATCTATAGCACACATATATCTTGCTTACATTTTTCTAATGAGCCTTTATGACAGCTCTCCTATAATTTGTGCCTCTTTTGTATCAAGATTTCTCTTTTAAGCATAAGGTATTTTATTGACACAAAATGGGGCCTTCTGCTTTAGAAAAGAATTTGAATGAGAATGGCCACACCTTGCTTTTGCCTCTCCCCAAATTCTCACAGCTTGGGATGACTGGGATAGACAGTGAGGCTGGAGCTCAGACAGCAAGAAAAAAAAAGGTAAAGTTGTTTTAATTTTATAGTACTTCCATGTGCAGTACACAAACCTCTATTCAGGGTAAAGAAACCCATTGTGGAGCTGGAGGGAGTGATAACCACAGTACAGAGATCTCAATAAATACGTCAAACTATCGAACTGTCAGATTTGGCTCTTTTCTATTACAAAAGCACCAAACACTTGGAATTAATAAAATATCATTTAGAAAGGCCATGTAAAAACGATGCTGGTAAAAAATCATGTTAGCAAAACATCCCAGTACAAACTTGTGTGTTAGAGCAACAGATTCTCCACTTCTCATTATTAAAAACTTGCTTTGTTACCATCAACGTGCTGTTCTCAAAGCTGTTGTAAAATTTCCTGCTTGTCAGTGATTTTAAATAAATGTTCACTACGGGTTGAAATTCCCACCCAAAGCTTAGGTGGCTGTGGGGCAGGTCACCACGTGCCTGCTCCTCCTGGATGCTGCACCAGAGGAGGAGAGGAACTAGGACAGTGAATCCTGACAATATTTTACCTATTGTTACAATTCCACAGTTTGATTTCTACTCCACTTCTCACATCTGTTTGCCAAATCCAGCTGTTTGCTTATCCATTTCATTTAAACATTATTTTCCTCCTCGAGGTAAACAGTTTATCAGTGGAGAGCTACTCTACACCAAACGAGGGCTCTGAGCAATATTCCACCCTCTTACTTATGTAAATCCTGTTTATTAATGACAGACACAGAGTGCGACACCTGAGCCAAGGCCTGTGAAACTCTGCACCCACACTTTGGCAGAAAATCTGAGAAATGTGGGAAAGTTTGATGGGGTAGAAATCAGAGGGAACCCCAGCTTGCTACCAGGGAGCTGCTGGAGCTCCGAGCACATTGCCATGCCAGGCAAGGCTCTTAATGCACCATGAGCCAGCCCAAAATGCAAAGCCATTTTCTGCAACCCCCAAGAGATCCTAAAAAGGCACATTTTTCTGAGTGGAAATGTCTGTGGTACGGTCAGGACAGTTTTTTGCTTTGTTGTCACCATTTCACCCCACAGCTGGAGGGAAGCCCGCCACAGGAATCGAGTGAACTGGCACTTACAATATTATGGCAAGAGATTTGCACCACAGATCAGCAGCTGGTGTGATGAAAACCAATATTCCCCAGTAAAATGGTATTCCCTGAATGACTGACCAGGCAACTCAAACGAGTTTTGTACAAAAAAAAAAGAAAAATATCTACAGGTCAAATAATTTAAAATCCTGTATAACTCCTGTTTACTTCATTAATGACAACAAACTCACTTTTCATCTGCATTACTTCAGCTGTTTATCAGGATTTCAATAAAGAGCTTTCTTCTTTTTCTTATTCCTGTTTACTTCCATTTTCTACTTAGAGATTTTAGACTTCAGCTTTGAACATTGGCTCCACTCTGCTGCTTTTCATCTTGCATCAGCAGACTTGCAGCCAACTGAAATAAGGTAACCTCTCCTCTGCTTGCCCCTGGGCAGAGACCAGGGCAAGGTGCAACTCCCTGAATAAACACCCTGTGAGCCACTTCGTTACTGAGGCTGGGTGCCAGCTAATTAATTGACCTTATCTGTTCCTCTGCACTGTACTTATTCAAGGCAGCCCCCCTCCCCCCCAGAAAAGCTGGCTGCCTCGCAGTTACAGCATTCAGATGTTATAAGTTCATGAGCCAGAATCAGTAAACATGATGCAATTATAAGAGTAAGTTAGTGTGGAGTATCAATTTAAAGGGTCCTCAAGAGAAAAAGCACTTCTAGATAAAATGTCTCATAAAAATGCACATAATAGCACCCTGGCTGCAGCACAACCAACAATCCAGGACTGCATTTTATTTCATACTGGGTGAGTTACACCCCAAGTCAGATATCTGATTCTGCCTTTCCCATCCAGCCATGTATCCAAGGTCCACAGCCCTGGATCTGCTCCCACTGCCCAAGCTGCTTTGACTGGACCACACCAAGCACTCAGCCATTTGGAAGACTGACAAGTCGGGTCTTCTCCTGTTGTACTTGTTACTGTTTCCCAGGCTTTCTTCTGATTTTACTGTCATGTTAATTCTCCTGAAATCCTGTGATAATCACCCTTAATCCAGCTGTCACCATCCCAGCGTTTGTTACCTTGCATTTAGTCCAAGGAAGGTGTGAAGATGTTTTATACAACATCACAGACAGATGAGCTTCTAATTGCAGAACTGTTTCTACTTGCAAGCCAATTTCCATAAGGGAGATGAGAAAGCCTTTGCACCACCCTGCACTTTCACATGGTCAGCACATTCTATTGGCCCTCCTGGCAGCTCAAAAAACCACTGTCCACCAGCCTCACTGCCTGCCTGCAGGACTGGACTAGAGAGGACAAGTCTGTGTACCAGTGGCTTCTTCCTTCTTCAGAGGTCTCAAGAAATTCAAGAGGTTAAATCTCTAATCTCATCAGAGGGCTCTGGTGAATCATGCCTTTCACAGTCTGAAGTCATCAACATGTGCTCTTAGCTGCAAGAGCATCTCTTCAGGACACTCTGCCCTACATCTCCAGCAGCTGGTGCATGGGCTGAAGGAAGGGCACCCACACACCTTGGGAAAAAAGCCCAGCTGCAAAGCAGGCACCACACAAACATGTGCCCACAGTGCTTATAATCATCTCGAGGAGATAACAACTTTATAGAATCACAGAATTGTTTAGGTCAGGAAATACTTTCAAGATCAAGTCCAGCCATTAACTCAGCACTGCTAAACCCACCACTAAACCATGTCCCTGAGTGCCTTTTCTACACTGCTTTTAAATACATTCAGTGATGATGACTCAGCCACTTCCCTGGGCAGCCTGTTCAACCTTTGACAATCCTTTCAGTGAACAATCATTTCCTAATACCCAATCTAAACCTCTCCTGGTTTGAGGCCATTTCCTCTTGTCCTCTTGCTTGTTGTCTGGGAGAAGAGGCTGACCCACATTCACTACATCCTTTCAGGGAGTTGTAGAGTGAGCCCCTCTGAGCCACCTATTCTCCAGGCTGAGCCCCCCCTGCTCACTCACCACTCTCCATAAGCCCTTAGGAGTGTCCCTCCCTTTCATTTCTATCAGCATCTTCTGAGAGAGCCCTGTGAGGAGCCTCACCTTGCTGGAGCCAGGATTATACCTTCCTTCCTCCCAGCTCCACAGCAGCAGGAAGAGCTGTCAGGGTGTGCAGAGAGACCCTCTTACAGTGACTGTCTGAGCACCACTACAGCCACATAGGTTGGGTTGATGTGTGATGCCTGAGGGGTCCTGGGGCAGGTGTTGCAGAGGAGCACAAGTTTTGGCATCTCCTGGTAGAGAATCATCCATGTGCCCCATCCTGGGCTCCAAGCAATGAGACAAACTGTCTGAGCATTTGGGCAGAGTGCTATCCCAGTCCTCATGCCAACATGTGCCAGATGCCATGGGAACTGGTGCACTGAGCTGATGCTCCTTGGCCACAGTTCCATCACCTCATCAGAAAGGCTTCTCCTGGCATTGCCCTCACTCCCTGCTCTGCCTGCAAGGGGAAGAGACCAGCATCACACTGCAGGGACCTTCCAGCCCCTCCTTCCAGCAAAAGTGACAGGTGATGGAGCTGGACCTGGCAAACTCTCCGCTGCTCTTCTATAAAAACTCCATTCCATGGGGAAAACAGAGGTGTGTGAGCTGGAGAGGCGATGCTGTCCCTTGTATCCAGCTCGGCCCCTTCCCTTTGCCTCTCCCCAGAAGGTGTCTAAGGCAGCTCAGCAAAGCATCCCAGACTTGGGGCTGGCTCCCACCCACCAGTATCCACACAGGACCTGCTTGGCTGGACTGGCCAGCACCATTCCTGTGCTCTCTGTGTGTGGTCCCTGATCAAGCACCATCTGTCTTGAGTTTAGCTCAACAACACTGCAGCCCCACCAATTAAAACAGCCTGCAGAGTAAAATCCTGAATAAATGTGAAGTTAAGCAAATGATCAGCAGTGAAGATAAATAACACAGGGATGGATCTGGCATTGAGGTGGGAGGCAGAGGGGCCAGGACACCCCAGAAAGTGACAGCACGGACCCCAGGCAGAGCCAGTCCCCTTCCCAGCCCTTAGACTGGTGACAGTGACACCAGGAAACCACTCACTTTCTTCAATGCAGACTTAACTGCTCATTTTCTGCTGCATCACCTCACTACTAAAATGCCAGGTGAAAATACAATTATTATCCAGCCTGCCTGGCATCCTCCCCATTCCAACCATTCCACCTCATACTGGAGAACAGGGTGGGATGCTCCCAGTGCCTGCATCCAGCCCCTGCATGTGACAGCCTCTTTGAGGCACTGAGCCCTGCAGCTCCTGCCTGCTGTATCTATCCAGCACTGTATCTACCCAGGATTTTAGTAAATGCAGAAGCTCTCAGGTGCTCTCAGAGGAGCAGCTCTGCACCAAGCTCCTGCTGCACAGGCTCCATCCACCCGACAGGACACACACCCTTGCAATGGCACATCCTACCAATACCACTGGAGAGGTCCTGCAAGCTCCAATGGGAAAGGGACCATTTCTTAACCTAGAGGATGCAGGTGGAAGCTGCTCAGTGGGGATAGTTTAGATAAGCATCATATAAAATAGCTGAATCCCAGTTCCTGTGCAGAAATGTATCTGCTTGTATTTACCACCCACATACTATTTTATTAAGACATAATCTCAAACAAGAATTGTTGCCATTGCTGAAGTTTATTTTAACATATGGCCAACTGAGCCTAAGAAAAACACTAAAAATACATTTTAATGTGCAATTCTTGCCTAATAGTTTTTATAATTTTTAAAATGTGCAATATATATTTATACATTCCAAACATTTGGGGAGGTGTACATTAAAAATTATATCAGTCACAAGTTGACTGTTAAATGAAAAAAGTACTGTGGTTCCTTTGTGTTAGTCCAAAACCACTAGCATTGCATTAACTTTTAATAGGTAAAAGGTAATTTGTGGCTTCATAAATTCTCTTCAAGACATGGTAATTCTTACCTGGTCACAGCTGTCAGACATTGATAGGCTATACCATGGTGATGGGTTTTTAAAACCAGAGATGGATGTCTTATGAAAATCCTGATGTATTTAAAAGGCTGAAAATTTCTTTCAGTCCAGTAAAAGCCCAGCTGAAGTCCTGGCTGGGGTTAGCTGCTTTCTCTACAATTCAACAAGGCCCTGAAACACACACCTAATACTGAGTACAGGCATCAGTTCTGCTGCCTTTGATAAACCACGTGTATGCAACTTTAAGCACACAATTTGCCACATAATCACAGATATCAGGACCCCATTAACTGAAAACCATTTGCAGAATGAGCATCCTTGGGGTTTCCAGCTGCCTCATCCCATTTGCACACAGATACAGTGCAGGCATCCATCCCATTCCTGCAAACAGGATATGCTGCTTGCTTCCCCACTCCCAAATTATTCCCTCTAAAGAGTGTCTGGTGGTGTTGATCATCCTGACAAAAGTGAAGTGCAGTAACACATCAAACCACCCGTGGGCTGCCCTGGATAGAAAGCATTCCCTCTATCCAGGTTGCTCAGAGCTGCTTGCTCCCAACTCATCAGTGACCACACCCAGGGCTGGAAAAAGTCCCTGTCAAAACTCTGGATAAAGTTACAGCTAAACACCTCTTCATTAGTCCCTGCTTCTCATGCTTGAAGGGAAGTGGCTCTAAATGTAAAAGCCCACTCCGCAGAATTTAATTGGATATATTCTAAAATATCAGCTTTGTTTCTTCACCAACAAACCAGAAAGCTGCTCTCTCACATGTTTATTTGAGATAGGGATTTAGCAAGTATTAAATGCTCTCCTCATAGCTACAGTTCCAGGCCAGGATTGAAATATCTGTGTTGCAAGACAAATTCTAGCCTTAAACCACACTAAGCACATTCTAAAAATGGAACAAAATAATGAATTCCATGTGCAAATCTCTGCCCTCCTGGTAACCTTCCTGACCCAAATACAGCCAATGCTCTGACCGGCATGGGATGGTCCCCTTGCTGCATGCTTCAAGTAAAGGAAGCCAGAAAGCCAAGGCAGAAAACACTCCCTAATTTTTGCAGTTTTCAGCTATTACCCTCAAAGGACAGAGGGTTGGGGAGGATGAACTCTGAGACCACTTGCAAAGGCCACTCTGCACACACGCAGCATTCTTTATGCAGCATTTACATATTGACTCGCATCCTGTTTTGCTGTAAACCATAATATTACTTCACTGAAAAATGCAAATTCCAGCAGATCTGGCGAAACACTTTAGCCACTGCTTAGCTTCCAGGCCAGCAGTTGCTCAATGGGGCTATTCATAAGCCCTGCACAGACTTTAATCCTTTCTGCACCAAGCAGTGCTGAGCTCTTTGCCTGGCTGCAATCTGGAGTTCCCGGCAGGAGATATTTCCACTTCTGCCCTCTGGCTTTATCTCCTCTCTTCGTGCTGCACATGATGCAACAGCCAAAAAGCCCAAACCAAACAAACAGAACCAACCAAACCAAACAAAAAACCCCCCAAAACCAAAACAAACCCAACTCCCCCCCCTTCGCCAAGAAAATCATAGAGAATGCAATGACTTTGATTTGTTTTCAGTGCTGGCCTGAAGGCAGCCACGGTTCAGCACAAGCAGTGGGCAGCAAAGGATGGTATTGCTGATCCCAGCCTGGCTCACCATTACAGACACAGCAGAACTGTAATTTTCTATATTTCTAGGACACCACTCACACAGAAAACATTCAATATTATCCTTACATTAGGTACAGGGTTATCATTTTATGAAGTGCATTTTTAATTCCTATTTTTTAAAGAGAAAAAGGAGAATCATATAGCTTTTTACATCCAGTGAATCAAACTCCTTATAATTAGGACTGCTGGTTTCCTAGGTAACAAGGATCCAACTCTCTTTTAGGTGAAGTAAAAATAAAGAATAGCTCCATCCAGCTACCAGAGTGGTGTGGGCACTTTAAGCCAGTGATGGGATGGTGCTGCAGACGAGGTGGAGCTCGGAGCACCCAGGGCAGATCTGCTCCGCTGCCAGTGTCACCACACTGGAGGAGGGACACACAGCAGAATACTGTCTCCAATCCAGCCAAAATCATGGACAAGGTGTAGACAGGGATTTGTCCAGCCTTCCCACTGGTGCCTGTGTCCCCTTGGCCCAGGACTCCACTCCTGCAAGAGCAGCATCGCCCACACCCCTCCCCGAGGGCTGCAGCCTCCTCTGTGATGACTTCACCTCTAATAATAACTTCCAGAGCCCCGTGGACTCCAGAGGAAAATAAACTCCAGTTACTTTTCCCTTGTACACTCCTCTTATTTTAGGAATTTGATGTGGGTGTAAAAGAAAGAAGACACACCTATCATAGCTGGAAAAAAGCGCTGTGGGTATGATGTGACTCTGGCAAGCACAAAACTGAATCACAGGAGGATCTGCACCGACTTTCCAAAGCAGTAATTTGCCTGCACCAGGCTTCTGTAACAGAGTTGCCATTTATATATGTAATTTAGTATTACTTTTTCAAATATATAAGGGTGTGTGTGTGTCTATTTGAGTGTGTGTATTTGAGGTGTAAGAGTGTGTGAGAGTGTGGCACAGTCATTACACAAAGTCACCACTTTTTCACCAGGGCCTGGGCACCTGGAGAGCTCAGATGTCCCAAAGCCCACCAATCACTGGTATAAAATGTGAACCTGGTTATTTTCTGGATGGTTTCTCCCTCTTCCCCTGCTTCTGGCAAGCCAGAGCCTGTCTCGAGAGCAGCTGAAGGGACATGGCCAAAGGGACAGCCCCTCCCACAGACAGCTTGACTTTGTACAGCCCATATAATGTGTAGGAAGTTCCTGGCCTCCCTCTGTCACCAAAGCCTGGGAGATCATTTCCAATCAAAGCACCATGGACTTCTGCAGCCCTCAATATATTGTACTGCACTGCAGATGTCAGGTCAGAGTCATTCATGCAGTCAAACAACCTGGTTACATCCACAAACCATCTAAGCATCTGAGCTACCAGGATGCCTTTTGAACAAAACAAACCCAATTATTTGCACAACGTTGGACAGGGGCTTGTTCATTTCTGCAGAAGAATGCCTGTGATGTTTAAATGCTTTCCAAGAAAAACCTTCCCCTTTTTTTGCTTTACATCCAACCACAAAGCTTCTTCCTTATCTATTAGGAACCTTTATTACAGATAAACTGATGAGAGAATGAGATAGGCTGAGTAAATTTGCAACTGCTGCTATACTATAAGCCCATAGGGAAAGAGAGACAACTTGCTCAAGCTTCCAAGTACTGCTTTGAGAAGGAATGTGGCCATCAGTGCAGCTCTGGGGCTGGCAAGGACCTGTGGGCAGCCTGGGAAGGTCTCTCCCTGTCCCTCCTCTGCTTCCCCCACCTGGATGGTGTGACCTTGCTGGAGGAAGTTCCCTGGGCTCAGAGTAACCTAAGCAAGATGTTCCCATGCAGGGCACCAAGCCATAGCCAGTGATGCTGGGGATGCCAGAGGTCCATGTGGGCTCAAAGGAAGAAGATAACTTACAGGACAGAAAGGAACTCAGGGACACCTAATACCTGGAAAATACCATGTTTTACAAAGTCCCCAAATTAGAAACACTTTGGGTGTGGGAACACATGTGAGACTGTCACAGACACTCCCAATTACCTGACTCACCCCCTCCTCTCCACTCTCAGGTTGTGTTCACCTCTGCATTCCAAGAACCAGAGCATCTTGTAAACCACCAAAGTAATGTTTGCTGGTCTGATTTTTTAGTTGAAAACATAGAAATGCTACATTTGACAAGTCACTCCTTTTGCTTCCAGAAACTTTTCAGATCTGTTTCCCCACTTCTCCCCCAAGTGCTTTGGCTGGTTATGAACACCGAGGAAGTTTTTCAACCCAAGCCTAGCATTAAATAAAGCTCAGATTCATGGGACACTCTACATAAACCCAGCAGAGACATAATGTGGCATGAGGTGTTTGCAGAATCCACTTTGGAAATCCACAGAGAGGTGCTTAAAAAGACATCAACCCTGATCAAAGTGATTTATATTTTTCATGAGTGAGCAATTTGCTTACTAGGAAAGAGACAAATTTAATTTTTAATTTGATCCCCATCAAAACAATATTTTCTTGTTGCTATGACAGCTGAAAGGAAAACCTCTTCCCTTGGCACAAGCCAGCTAACAGCACTGCAGCACATCCCCCAGCAGCAGCTCAGGGAGGGAACACAGCCATGTGCATAATTTTTGGCTCTTGGTGGCTTTGATTTGATGGGATTTTTTAAGAGGACATTCTGAAGCCAGGAGTAGAAAGTGTCTTTGGAGAGACTGAGGGGAAAGAGCTACAAAACATGGGAGCCTCAATAATGCCTGTGGGACCATGGTCTCTCCAAAGCCCTGTGGATCTTTCCAGGGACCCTTTGGGTTTCACACCAGGGACCAGCTGCCCTGAACCATAACCCAAACTGCACCTCCAACCCAAGATGCACAATGCTGGGAGGGGAGAAAAAAGACATCTGCTGACCATCAGTAGATATGGCAAGACTCCAACAATAATAACAGAAAGGGCTTAAATACATAACAGTTCTTTTCCTTCCACTCCTCCTCCATGGCTACCATCCTTGCAGTACTGAAGAAGTGCCCTGATGAATAAATATCTTCTTTCTCTTAGCAACAGTTAGCAACAGAGTCATGGTTTTTTTGCCTTGCTCACAAGAAACACATCTCAAACTAACATAGATGATTTAAACGGCAATAAATATAGGACGTGGGTGTAATCAAAAATTGCTGAAATGCAGATCTCACTTTTTAGCCTGAGATATTTTAGACCGAGCAAAACTGCCAATGATCTGTACAATGAGCAAGGAGAGGGCTAAAGGGGAAAGGAAAATCACAGCAAGATTTGAGGAGGACAGAGACACACTGTCCATTCCTCCTGAGCAAAGCCGGGGCCAGGAACAGCGATGAAACCCGAGGTTTGCCTTCAGCCTTGAATACAATCTGAGTTTCTGCAGCAGATTTCACTTTTTACAAACTGCAAAGGTTGCATATAGTAAAAAAATCTGCTAAATCCATAACCCCAGTGCACAGCAAACGTATTCTTTTCACGGCTCTATTCCTTTAACAGTTCATTTAAGATGTCTGCCTTGCATTTTTCCATTTGGTGTTGGGAAAATGTTTTCTTTCACCTGGCATAGAGCCCAATTCAACAGAAGAAGAAAGCCCTCCCCGTTTCCATGGGGCCCTGCAGTATAAGACATGGGACTGATTTTACCTTTAACCAGGCTACTTTCAGCTCTGCCATAAGTATTTTGGCCCCTTTCCTTTTGCCCAGGCTCTTTTCCTCCCTGTCATTTAGAGGATGAGTTAATCCTTTGCTGGTTCCTTGATGCTACCATCAAGGGCAATTCCCTACCACCACCTCCAGCACAATCCATGAGAGCCAACTCCCTTTCCATCTCACATCCTCAAGCCCTGGTCCCAATGGATGCAAAGCTCTACTGCCACCAGCAAAGCATCACAAGACATGAGTCTAGCTGGGGTTTTGGTCACAGCTCTCTGCTCTTTCTCCACCAAGGGAAGTATTCCTGATTTCCATACAAATCACAACAAGAATCACAGCTGGACCCCAGAGCACAGCCTGGTTTCTACCCAAAACTGAACAATGGCAAATATCACTAACTGTAACACAAAATCATGGTATGGTCCTGCTGATGGGTAGCCTGAGGGTCCAGCAGGTCTGTGGGAAAAAGCAGATCCTTGGGATGCCTGGCTCCCACGGATACAGGGGAATGGCAATTGGAGACAGACAGTTCCAACGTGTCCTGATTTTATTTCTCTAGAGAGAAATAAAATAATGTCACAGGTAAAAAAAGTCTCAGAGAAATAACAACATTTGGTTCCTGCTGAGTTTTTCAGGATAAAAAGCTGGTTGGTTTTTTTTTTTTATTTTTTTGTTATTTCAGACTGAAGCTGGAGATGGCAGAAGGCATCTCTGCAGCCAAGGCAGCCCAACTCCCCAGCTGACACTGTGCAATGCCACATCCCCTTTCTTCATTCAGTTCTGTTCCAACAATGAAAACCTGTTAGGTGCTTTTATCTAATTACCTCCTGACTTCAGAGAAGCAGCCCCCCCCACTCAGTGATGAACTGAGGAACGATTCCCACGTCACACTCTGTCCAGACACACACGTCACAGGGCTGTGCCGTATGGATTTGGAGCTGCAATGACTCAGTAGAATGATGCCAGCTGTGCTGACTGAGAATTGGGCTGCTACGTGGTTTCCTATTGTACGTAGATGTCTAAATCCCTAAGCCTGAAGTAAAATAATTTATAAGCTTCAGGTAGAAAAGATCTACTCCCAAATCCTCATTGCTTTTCAATCCTGGTTTCTTATACTCTTTCTGCATCTAATGTGCCCTTAAGGTGGGGATTAGGCAGACATTTGATTACATCTTTTATGTTTATGGCAATTCATTTCCAAACCTTTACAAACTTTAATTAAATGCTACATTTTTACCGTTTCATCCTGAATTGAGAGAGAACAGCAGAGGAAAATCTGTCCTCAAACAGAATTTACATTTCTAAAGCACCTTTTTCTGTGCAAGCACCTTAGGGCTACTGCATAAAATCATCCTGAGCTGCCTTAAGATGTATCAGCACAGACATCAAAGCAGCTCTAATACCCAGCCTCACGCAGACCTGCACACAGCTGAGATCAGTGCATTTCCAAGCACAAAATAAAACAGTTCCTGCCAAAACCAACCATCGATCCCCTCAAGAGGTGGCTGTGGGGAAAGTGAGAGCAGCAGCCAAGCTCCAGCAGTAAAACCCAACCTTTGCCTTTGAGAAGGCTCACAGGAAGGGGCCTGGTAGCCAAAAGCCTGGCAACTTCATTCAGACCCACAGCCCCTTTTTTGGGCATCTCTGCTCAAAAAGATAGATATACACAAGAGGAGATACTGTGGTGTTCCCATGGAGCTGAGCATTCCCAGTGAGATCTCAGCAAAGCCAAAGTTCTCCAGAACTGGGAATGACCAAATCATCTCCAAAGGTAATCCTCCCTCGACTATAAAGACTTCCAGTGACTGGGAAATTGTAATGCCATTTCCTTAAAATCTGGACTCTTCTCTTAGGCTGCAATTGGGGTCACCCCATCCCCTGCCTCAGTGAAAGGCCACACACCTGCATGCATCATCTCTGTGGTCACTTTGAAGAGGGACACAACCCAAAATTTCTCTCTGCTCAGCATTTAGGACCAAAGATATTGATTTTGAAGCCAAATTTTAATTGCAGGTTGGAAATGGGGAGTTTGTCCTATTTTGAAGTCTGGGTGCAGCAGAAACCATTCTCAGAAGCTGTCAGAACAAAAAGTCAGGGAATCTTGTAAGATTAGCTGAGCTCTGCAGCTTTGCTCTTTGGGGCCAAGACAGAAAAATTATATAAAATTTTTATCCCTCAGTAACCTGTCCCTCAGTTAAGAAACTCAAGCCTGGCTTGAACACCACCACATCACTGCAGTCCATCAGAATAAATTCCAACTACATAAGGAGAATACTAAAAAAGGTTTAGTTGAAAATCCCACAGGTCGGCTAGCATCAAGGTCGAAGCTGCAGACACTCCTGTGCAGACACAGAAAACAATGAATCAGTAGCAAGATCCCTTTTTTCCTGCTTTCCTGCAGCTCTCTGCCCATCCTTTCAATGACACACTCAGTGATGCTGTGCCTCATTTGCTGCCTCCCCATCTTTCAGCATTCAGGGTGGCATGGTGAGATATCTGCAGCTATGGATGGTGCCACCCGAGCTGGCAGGGCACCCCAGCTCCCTGTGCCACAGCCAGCCTCAAACCCTTTAAACAGCTTGGGGGAGGTGGGATTTAAATCATTGATTGCCCTTGGTGTGCCCTCTGTGCTGGGTTGAAATTTCACTCCTTGGGTTACCATTGTTGGAAGCACCGCAGTGCACGGAGCGTCCCACTCTGCAAACTCACTCATCGCTCACATCCAAGCAGCTTCACTTTTCCTGGATCATACTAAGGCATTTCCCAGCAATAACCATGGTCAGGCCAAATTTTGGCCTTCCAGCTGCTGTTGTTGCCATCCAAGAGCGTTAAGAATATGCAAAGCTGCATTTCACTTCGCCTAAGAAGTCCTACAAAGGCCAGACAAATTTAATTCAAAGGCTTTTATCACAGGTCTCGCACTGATGATCGCTTTCTTGGTCCCTGGGAAATTCATGACATGACTTCCCCGAGGTCAGGATTTCACTCCAAGCTTGGAAGAGTTCAGGTCAAAAGGAAAGTTTCAGCAGTTGCTGCCTGCACTCAGAGGAGCTGCTGGAGCAGGAAGCCAGTGTTTAACAGCATTTGCAGCCCTGCAAAATTTTACAAGACACAACCCTCGCATTAGAGGATCCATTTCTTTCTTCATAAAATATATTGGGCCTTTCCACAAACTCCTTTTATTGGTCCATTTGGCTACTCGCTCCTTTTATGAACTACTCAAGCTCCTGGATCATCTGGAAAAGAACCACAACGATGTGCTAGCCATGGCTAACAACCCTCTCTGCTACCAGGACTGGGGCACTGTGTGCCAGCACACAGGGAGGCTGGATTTCATCCCCTGAAAGGAAGCATGCACCATCTTTTTAACCCAGTTCTTCTCACTGCCAAAGATTTTGGAGTCCTAAAGTAGAGATAAATCCCCCAAACTCAGGTGCCTTTATGCCTTTCGCTTCAGACCAATATTCACTTGGCACCAAACAAGCAGTTAAGACTGTTTTTTTTTTTTTTTTAACCAGCCTCCCACATCTCTTCCATGGGGGTCCTTTAATTGATCTAGTTAAAGAGCAAGCTTCCATGGAGGTCCACATGCTAACATACCAACATATGTTAACTGTGTATTTAAATAGTTTAATTTCTATTGACACTGGCTAAGGTGAGTCCTAAGGCTTGCTGGTCTCCAGCACAAGGCTGGGCAATCCACAAGTGCAGCTTTTCAAGCTCTGCACTGCCACATCTCCTTTAACAACAACAAAACATTTCACAACCAGTTTCCCAAGGAGATGGGTGCCTGAGGCACTCTGTGTGCTCAGTCCAGTGCTTTGTGGCATGGTCAGCACTGAAAAAAGATGAGCAAAGCCTTACTCGAAAGGAAAAGCCAAGCAGCATAAGAGATACGATATATGCCCGGTCTACACATGTGCTTCTTCCCAAAACCTGTAGCCAGCAGGGCAGAACCAGCATCCTGTGCTCCAGGATGTGGTGTTGCAACTTGCTTTTGGTCCCAATCCTAGAGCTGCAGCAGTTCATTCCCAGCAGTGTTCTCCCAGTACCTCCCAGCCCACCAGAAGAGGCAGGAGCATCTGATTGCTGGTGGCAGCACTGTATTGCTCTCACAGCCCCAAAACCACACAATCCAGGAATCACCATAACTGCACAAAATGCCCCATCCCAGAGCCCAGCTCCAGTGACACCTCCAGAAAAGTAATTATCCAGGCACAGTGATATAACAGCATCTTCATCCTAGTGAGAAGGTGCTTTGCAGCACGTGGGCCAGCTTGTATCCTTGGAATTTCTCACATATGTCATGTCTGAGCTGTACCAAGCCCTTGTGAAATAACCAGCCAGGGGCGAACAATCCCACGGAGAGGCTGTTTTAAGCCGTGTAACAAGGAGCTCTGCTGCCCTCCCAAATAGCAGGAACTACGTTAAAAAAAACCTTACGGTTGTAATCTTGGATTACTCCCTACCACCCAAATCCATTTCATCATAATTAGCACCCATTATTATAAAGCCCCTCTGGCATTTCCATATTTCTCTGATCATTAAACTCCACAGATACTCTGTAGCAAAATCCACCCAGCTGTGTATTTTGCATAAACTGGTTATCTTGAACCCCATGTCCTCTCATTCTTGTTACCAGCCCCATATTTTATATAACAGCCTTGACACTTCCAGCCTCTTGGAGAAACCCTGCTTTGAGAGATTTAGATTAAGCCCAAGCAGCTCACTAGGGGAGACAGGAGGAAATCTGAATTCCTCTTGAATTAATTACTAAGATCTGAAAATTCAGCATGGCATCATATGGTTTTACCATGAAACACATCACCCAAAGCATGGCACAAAATCCAGCTGCCCAGCATACTTGAACAGAGCTGCAATGCAGCCAAAAGCTGATCAAGGACTTGGCTTTGGAGTACTTTACTCCCTCTTAAAACACAAGGTGCACTAAGAGTTAAACTAGAAACACACCTTGGCAGTGTCTGAGTAATTAGCTAAATGGAACAAAAATGAAAATCTTCTATTTTTGTTGGAAAAAGCTTATTACAGAAGATGAGATGGCCCTGGTCTCTGTGATCAGCTCTGGACCATGAAGCTCACACCTCCAGGATGGGATCCCTCCCCTAGCAAGGTGCTTCATCTTCCAACTAACACTCCAGCCAGCATCCACAGCCCTTCCACAGCATCCTTAGGGCTAGGGCTGCTTCCTGCTCCAGGCACAAACCTCAGTATTTTAAATTTCCTTATATAGATAACTTCCATGGTAAGGATAAGAAAAATCTCAGGGACTCTCACAAGAACTTTGCAACTCCACAAGCTTTGGTGCTGCTGGCAATGAGACTCCAGCACAGAACCCTCGAGCCCCTAGATCTACTGCTTTTATAGACAGAAGGACTCTTTATTCTGCTCTCTCCCATATTATCCATCTTTCAAGATCTTTGCTTTGCTCAGGCAGTTCCCAGCATCCTAGGCTGTCAGCAGACTCTGTGCCTTCAAGAAGATGAAGACTGCAACCCTTCACTAGCCAGGGCCTCTTCATTTTCTCCTCTCAGCACACTTCAGTCCCCTCTGAAGCTCAGCATAACAGCAGGCAGAGCATTAATCAACACAACATGTGCTTCACCTAACTTCAGCAACCACTATGAATATTTAAGTTTTACATTATATGCTGGGATTATTTTTATATGTACGCCACCCTGTGTCTTTTTATATACACTCACACCCCTGTATAAGCAAACACACACACAGAGTATTTCATTTCTGCAAACTCTAATTTAAGCACAGGGATTTTTTTCCCCTTCGGGCAGCTGGAGCAGCAGCCAAGTAGTACAGCAGTGATGCCGAGTGCCCTCTGCTGTACATGAGACAAATGCTTCTTTGTTTAAAAATACTCTTAAAATACTTATAACTTTCTTAGGAAAACAGTTATTAACATTACATTTGATCATTTCGAGCACAACATGCCACCAGATTTCTCCTGTCAGACTGAAAGATTCATGTCTCTTCCAAGTTACATCAGCAGAAAGTAAATAAGTCTGGGCTGGAACTGCACGGGGTCCAATGTGAAAATGTTTTATTTATATACTTGAAAATGAAAAACGGAGATCAGAACAAACAATATAGCTTTATTATTCAGGCATTTATCAGATAGCCTTCACACTTCAGCAAACCACACATCTATTAGAGGTACAAGCTGAAACTGTCACGTGGCAATGTGAAATCATTTTTCTATTGTAGAGTAGCATTGTTCCTGGTACTGGAAGGAAAGATAATATTAAAACATATTCAAATATATGTATTTCAAACTGCTACACCTTGTAATAAATTATGCACTTGATATTAAAAATCCAAGCTACGCTGCACAAACCTGACTTTAGAATATTAGCTCTTATTGTCTTCTCATGTCCCAGCTCTTCTCACATCTGACATTTAAAGGGGCTGCACTTTAGACATGTGGCCTTTATGGCACTGAACACATGATATGGTTCGGCCACAGCACTGTAATGAGTGCTCCCACTGTTTGACAGGTAAGAAGAGAAAGGGAATCAGCCTTGTCCCCCTCCTGCTGCTACTTCTCCAAATGCGTAATTTCAAGCAAAAGTCTGACTTTGATTGAGTTAGGGTTTTGCAAAAACAGGGATTAAACCATCTGCTAAATCAGGGCAAGATAAGGGACAGCATCTCTGCACAGGGCTCCACCTCCACCCAAGGCAGATGGGCCAAAGAGCAGCCAGGTCCTTCTCCACAGAGCAAACCCTGCATGACAAGCACCCAACAGCCTGGAGAGGTCAGAGCAGCCCTGTCTGCTCCACAAGCATCAAAACCCCACTTACTGGCACCACGATGTATTTTCTCCCTCTCTGTGTCACGCTCCCACAGAAGGAGACATCTTTTTTTAACCTGTCTCTGTGCAATACCTCAGCTCTGCAAGCAGAGCCCATCTGCTTCACAGAGCTCCGTGAGGACACCTCCACACTGTCCTTGGAGGGTGGGAGGGGGACAGGGGGGTCCAAGCACCCTTGGGTGCTGGCTTGAGATGCCCAAGCCCCCTGGTGCCTCCAGGCAGCCATCCTGTCCCTGTCAGGTTGAAGAGCTGGCTGTGGATCAGCACAGTCACACCAGAACAACTGGTTCCTCATCCCTTCCAGTGACTCACTGCAAAACCTCTCCATTTCCAGCATTTGTATTCACTTCACAGCTTGGATTTCCTAGAGGAGGCACTACCCAGGAAAACAAGTCTCCTCTTACGCCCTCCTGTAAATGTGTCCACATGAAGCTGATCAAAAATATTCCAGATTATTTTTTTAACAAAATCTTTTACCAGTATTTTTTTTTCTGCCAACAAAACACTGTGGTTTTTTATAACTTCTCATCTTGCTCTTCTCACAGATTCTTGTCCTAGATTCCCTGTCTTGGTTGAAGGCCAAGCATCACTAACTGAGCCAGAGGGAATATAAAAGCATCTTTCTAAGACGCTATAGAAAAGAAGAAGAATTGGACCCTGGGAGACAATTCGCTTTTATGCCTTGGGTATTTAAGGATCAAACACACATTTGTGAGCTGACACCAGGTAAAGAGACTTTTAAGACTTTATGGCATCTAAAGAAGCCTCTCAAAGCATCTTTTTACCAACTAGAGCAAAAGAGAAAACAAGCACTGACATAACCCCTAGTGTGGCTGCCAAGCCCCTGGGGACAGCAGGGCTCATGGGCCACTCCTGGTGACACCAGGGGCACTTGCAACCACTGCTCCACTTGCAAAGCAAACAGATGAAGGCAGGGAAACAGGAACCACCCAAGACATGCTGAGGAGGTTTCCTATGGTTACTGCTGCCATGGAAATTTATTCTTTTTTTTTTTGTTAACTTGATCTAAATAATCTCTGGCTCCTTGGCTATGCTTCCTGCAAGGTTGGGTTGGATCCTTAGACCTTCACGCTGCCTCTGGAATGGGAACGCACTGAGCAGTGGCCACCTTCGAGCTGGTCCAGGAGCATCTCAAACCTGAACTGCTTGAGCTTTCCTCTGGACTCCCTGGAGCCTGTGACTTGGTTTCAAAGAGAAGAGGAGGAAAGAAAGTGGAGGGAGGGGAAAAGACATCCTTTACTAATTGCTCACAGCTGTGTCCGAGCAGCTCCCACTTCAGCTGCCAGGAGCTGCAGGCTCCAGAGCAATAGAAACCCCTCACAGGGAGAAGGACTCTCCATCCATCCATCCATCCATCCACAGAGCTCTGCATAGGGATTTCAATAATTATACTTACACACTCCCCTTATCAGCAAGAGCAGCCATTATGTTTTTTATCACTGCAGCGGCAGCATCCACACAAGGGCAATGGATAGGGGATGAAATATTTGCTGCAATGGCTGAGTACAAAGTGCCTCCCTCCACAGTGAGAATAACAATTGTCACACTGAGCTCTCCAAGTGATAAGCTCTGGTATCAGGGTCCTGTGAAGAGCAGAGCCACACGTGGGAATAAAAAGCCTCTCCAGCAGCAGAGAGGAGCACCCTGAGTTTCCTGAACACCTCTTGCCCCAAGCACCGGGGAGCTGAGAAAGGTTCTGGCCATTGGGGCTGCACTGATGCATGTCTGGGGTCTGCAAGCATGAGAAAAATGTTCTTTACAGCCATGCTCATGAGGTTTACCCTGAAATTAGTTTTCCTCACATCAGACAATTCTGCTAATGTTACAAATTCCTCCAACATTAGATAGTGACCGCAGAGATGCTACGAGCGCAGGAAGAGTCCGGCTTTAGTGCGGCTTTCCACCGCCACGGCCGGGAGATTATTCACTGGAGAAAAAAGCAAATACCCAAACGAGCACCACAAATTGCAAAGCCAGCTGCCAAAGGTCTCAGCTGATACTATCGGCCATCCTTAAACTCGGTGATAGACTTACGAGCCAGACAATGAAAGCGCAATGCATTATTTGAAGAGTGACTCACTGGTGTAAGAAGGATGGATTACTGGGCGGGGAGAAGGGGGGGAGAGTGTGTTTGAAAAAGTCTAAAAGACTGCAGATTGACTTTTTAAAGGCAAACAGAAAAAGAGCAAAACCAAAGAAAAACTCTTGAAAACACTGAACAGACTCTCTACAGCCCAGAGCAACAAAGAGGAGGGCAGCGCTCAGTGGCATCAGCCAAAGAGCTGCGCCCGGCTCCTCCAGCGGGATCCCGGCTGCCAGCCCTTATCCCACCAAAGCGCTGCCTGGCAGCTTTTTCCTTTCACGCCACCCCACGCTGGTGATAAATGCCTGTTGCAAACCCTGTAATAAAGCAGTAGGAGTGTTCCTGCCTGCCCAGCACTCGGCACAGGCAGCACAGCACCGCCGGGACAGCGGGACACATCCCGCGGATCTGTGCGCAGGGCAGGAGCGCTCAGCACGGGGATAAAGGATGCCCACGGCAGGGATGACAGCTCAGCTTTGCATGTCACAGGACCGGGGCAACTCTTCATCTCCCACCTCCTCCCTCTCAGCAGAGGCTTCAATAAGCTGTTTCACCCATTTCCCTGGGCTTGGGTGGATGGATGCACGTGGAGCTCAGGACCTTACACATCCAGCAGCACCGAGCTGTTACATCAGCTCACCATGTCCCACTAAATCACAGCTCCCAAGTCCATGACCACAGCCTCCAGCTCCAAGTGGTGTCTGCTTCTAGGAGACCCCAGTGCAAGCCAATCCATCCTGCTTCCAAGTTTTGTGGGTCTCTCTCGGGCAAATCTATCTGGAAAGGCTCCATGAGGAGTTTTGCCAGTGTCCGGCAGCACAGCCCCGTGTTTGAGGCACCAGGAAAGGACTCACCAGCCAAATTCTGCTTTCCAGATGGCAAACCTCACTCGGGCATACCAGGCAGGTCACATTCTACTCTTTGCATACCAAGAATCAGTTATAGTAATTAAAAAAAAAATAGTGCAAAAAAAAATAAGGACCAAATTTTAAAATTATTTGTATAGAAGTAAAATATCACACAAACTCCAAATTCAGTGTGTCTGCTCTGCAGACAGCTATCCACCATCAGTGTCACAATTCACAATCACACCAGAAACAGAATAAACCCCACAAAATCAGCCCAAATCCCACAACAGCTTTTAGCTGGTTTTTTTCACACCATTCATAAAAATAGAATTGCACAAGGCCACTTCAAAACAGACAGATAATCTACCCACACTGCCCTTCCCTAGGAGAAATTCTGCTTTTCTGGCTTTTGCTCAGTGGCAGTGGAGCTGGGCAGAGCAGCTCCAGTTAGAGCAGCTGCAGAGCAGGGCTCTGTGCTCAGCTGAAATTCAATCAACAAGTGTCCAAACTCCTTTGAGTTCTTGCAATACAATCCTGAGTGGCTTGTAAAGGACTTCAAACAGGCTCCCTGGGCTTGCCCGGAAACGAGTACATACCTCACCTGCTCTTTTGTACATTGAATACAAAAAATTAAAGAATTTATTTTAGGCTTTTTGCCAGCGACAACACTGCCTCTGACACTGTAATGCTCTGGTAATGTGGATACTGTGTCTCCCAGCCAACACAAACAGGATACCTTATCAGTTTTGGCTGTTTTAAGTGCTGTTTCAAGTGCTGTTTCAGCAGCAGGGCACAAAGAAATGGAACCCACAAGCTCAGAAAAAATGGTTGGGAATTCCTTAAATGCAACTGTGCACTCAACATGTAGGAAAAAATTGTCCCAGGGCAGGATAAAGCTGATACCCACACCATAATCCATCCAAACTCCCATTCCAACAGCCTGGCTGCCCCTTAGAGCTGCTGTTGGAACAGCGGGAGCAGCATGAGCCATCACTCATTACCTCTGCTCTCTCTACTACCATGGGGGTAAAAAGTCCCAGAAAACCTGATTTTCCAAACACACAAGTGTTTAACCTTGCAGGTGTAAGAAAATAGGACAGCTGAAGTCACTGGTGCCAAGCCAAGTGCAGAGTGCAGCATCCCCCCGAGCTGAGCCCCAGTGCACACAGCAGCCACCCACACCAAACCAACCACCCTGGGCTCAGGGGCTGAAGGGCTCTGACTGTCCCTGAAGAACCTGGCAGGGAATGGCCTCTCCTTTCTGAACCTGTCACCAAATGAGCACACAAAAATAAATTAAAAACAAGCTAATGACATCAACTGCTTTGTGAAAGGCTTTAAAATCAGCAAACAAAATCAACCTTTTTTTTTTTTTTTATTTTGCATTCCCTCTGCCAGGGTCACAGTATCCTTGGGAAGCAGGTGACTCCTGTCCAGCCCTAGGGACAGGCACAGGTCCCCTAGGGATAGCAGCACCCTTAGCCCTCTGCAGTCCCTTAGGGACTCACCTCAGGATCTGCACTGGGCTAGATCTGCACTGGCTGAATTTTGTCCATTTCAGCAAGTTCCCAACTGTGAAATGATGAATTTTCTAAAACCCTCCAGACTAGCACAATTCACCTTGACAGTGATAGGAACATCAGCCTATTCAAGATAAGGCATTGCCATTCTCACATCTCCAAATCCTTTCAAATAAACATTCAAGGAAGTGTGGAATATCTGAATCCTAAAGAAGAGAGGCACAAAGCCTGTTATTCATGCCAGGGAAAAGCTGGGAGTGTGTGTGTGCAAGAGACATAACCTATGAAAAATGCTGAAAACATATGGAAACAATAATCTGTACTTTTTTTTTTTTTGGAAGTAGAAACAAATGCTTCAGAATTCAGTGTTATTCGTTCATGTGCTGTGTTACAAATATTTTTGTTTCTGCTCTCTGGATGAGGAACTAGGCAACAAACTGGAGACCCAAAGGCACCCAGGGATGCATACAGGAGCTTGCTGTGGTGTACCTCCCATGGGCAGGATCAGAGCTGTAGGAATGCAGATAAGGGCTGCAAACACACAGAATTTCTCACTGCTCATGCACAGCAATCTCCAGAGCACTGGGCATTTAACAAACAAACATCCACTGCCATGAGCAACTCCCTACCTACAGTCAACAAGGCAGAGAAGGGAGTTGCAAAATGACTTGTGCACCATCACCAACAATGCCAAACATCACAGGGCTTCTGGTGCACCACCTCATTCTGGGTCACTGTCTCATGACATGCCTCTCTTTTCCTTGTCCATAGGTTTTTGTGATCCAGTGGTCAATCACAACCCTTTGGGCTGGTCACCTGGCATCTCCAGGCGGATCTCTCCTGAGAAAATGAAAAATTTGTCCTTGCAGACTCTCCCTGATCCAAGAAGGCCAGATGAGATCAGACTTCAGCAGGACTGACTGCAGTAGACTATATCAAGATGCCGAGTTATGGAAATGAATAAATAAATGCTCAAAACAACTGTATGAAGCAAAATCTGTTAATATGGAATATTACAGAATACTACATCAGGTCACATAAATTTGCCCTGGAAGGCAAGGGCCAGGCACTGTGTGCTGTACAAACACACACCACTGATATTAAGAGCACGACATGTGACAGCAATGCATGAAGAGAAGCAGATCTCTTCCCTGGCAAAACGTGATTCCAAGGGACAAAGATTGCATGATGTATGCAAGGAAGGAGATGCTCCAAGATGTAATACATAATCTCACACTGCAACTAAAACCCTGGCAAACCAGTCTTTGTCTTTATGTCATGTTTATTACTGCTTTTCAAATGCTTCTGCAAACCAGAAGAATAACTATGGCAACAAAGACTTCTCCAAAGGTTTTCAGACTCTATTTTTAAAATTGTCTTCTCTGTCTCAGCATTCAAATTCCTTCCCTCAGAAACCAGCCGTATGCCACTGCCTCTGCAGGCTTTGCAAGCCAGGTGGTACATCCCTCCTTCCTCACACCAAAGCTCAAATACCATCCTGAGACCTGGGCATCCTGCATCTATGTTTTTAGCTGGTGGGTTTGGAGAAGGCAGAGAGCAGGGAACAGCAAGGTCTGTTGAACTGCAAGAGTATTTTGCAAGGCTTTCTCCAGGAGCAAACAAACCATGGCTCCGTGTGCTGAACACATGCCAATCTCCCCACACGAAGGACCCGCTATTTTAACTGCGGCACTAAGGCTGTAATTTTACTTCATCCAGAGTAAATCTGAAATTAGTTCTTCACAGTGAGCTTAACAGCAGCAAAAGCCAACCATTTGTCACCTTTAAGGTTTGCATATTCACACTAATTGCACCGGGACTAGGTTATAAATTCCCTTCCCTGCTCCTGGACCACCTCCCTCGAAGGCTTTTCTCTGCAAGACATTATGCAAAAGACTCTCCTAATGGCTATTCATTCACCAAACTCCAGTGACAGCTTTATTTAATGCCAAAGCTTGTTAACAAGCTGAATGGCACACAGTTTAATGTAATGCAGATCTGATTAGAAAACAGCAACCGGGCTCCTAAGGAGTTCAATTTTTATTGAATTTGATTTCCTCTTTTCCACACAAAGCCACCTTTATTAATGAGGATTTGGTTACGTACATGCCATTTCCATCTTCCAGACTGGAGCCCACACAGATGAACTCAGTCCTTCTGCTCTTTGCTGACAACCCACCACAGCAGAAAGATGAGACAAGAGGAAGGAATCATTTTTCTGCTCAGACCATGAGAAATTCAGTGTTTTATTAGTTATAGTTTGGTAGCTGTGTCTTCATGGACTTTGCGTCCAAGGAGGGTGGAATTCAATCTTCAGCCTTCTCAGACAAACCACTTACTTTTTCCTCTTTTGAACTAAACTATTTAAAACTAAAAGTTGAATTTCTGCCTTACAACAAGAGGCAGAGATCTATGGTGTGCAGAAGAGAGCTTTGAGGGAGTAAGACGCAGGCTCTAGATGGGCTCCAGTTTAACAGAGGTGTTTTCAATGCCTTGCTTTCACCAGATTAGCATTAAATATACTGACACTGCTACAGGATAATTCACCCACTACCTTGAATGTGGGATCATAACTTCAGAGCAAAATTACGAAGACTCAAAAAAAACCTTCAAAAATCAGGGACGTTATTTAATTAATAAACAATCCCCTTAATCTTCTTTTTGCACATCACCTGCCGTACAGAAACCACCCTTATTCTGAAAACAGTTCTGCAGAATATAATTTATTTTCAAGAGGTTTCCCTGTCTCAGGAAGTATGCCTGTGCTTCCAGGAATGATAAATGCAACGAATGCTCAGAGCCATCTTTGAGAAAAGTGGTTTTTAAGGCAACATAGGAGCACAGGAATCTTCGTCCAACAAAGCAATCTGCCTGCTTGAGGGAGTGCCTGCACAGATCACACCTAAAATCACAGGTAAGTAGAAAACACACAGTTCAGCATAATTAGGTATAGACAATGCCTGTCTCAGCAATGGCTTCAGTGTATGCAAGTTCATAAATTCTGTCTCCCTAAAGCATTATCACCACTCTGCATCTTTGAAGTAAAAACATCCCATTTACATTTATCAGCAAAACTCTGCTGTCAAAGGATTATAAAAAGCCTTACAAGTCTCTACTGGTCAATTGATCTGGATTTATACCCCTAATCTGAGGATCTCCTTGCTTTCTTTCAGTCTCATTCTGCATGTTCAGGTGAGCAGCCCCACCAATCAGTGACTGCAACATCTCCTGCACAGAGGACACAGGCTCCTCAGCATGTTTTCAACCTACAAACTACTGTGAATAATTTGCCTGCTTACCTATTCCTGGCATTAATAGACCACTGGCTAGTAAAAAATGAACGCGTTTCCTCTCTATTGTGTTCTGGCAAATAGACTGCCTTTATTTGGTTTAATTGCATAATTACTCTTACATCAAGGCAATTAAATGGGAATGTCTGCAGGAGGGCTCTCAGCTCATGGAGTCCTGGTGTAAGGTCTAACCTGCTCAGTGGGATGCAAACCCGGAGCACACAGGCTGCAATGCCTCTGGGGCTGACCCCACCCACACCCAAAGGGGCCCCATCCTTCTCCTGCCCCCGGGGACATAACCACTTCATTCCTGAGAGGAAGCTGCTGGAAAAATTCAGACTGTATTAGCAAAAATCCTCTCCCATGTCTGGGATTCCTCTGCAAAGGAGATGGTTATGGGTAATCCTGGCAGGCTGGAGATTCCTGCACATGGGGTTTGGCAGGATGTGACCTAAAGGCACAATGTGCCAATGCAGAGGGCACAATCTGAAAAGAGCTGCACCATCCCTCTCATCTGACACTCCCTAGGTAGCTGTGTGCCCCTTCTGCTGGGCCATTTGGCCTCTGGTGGGATGCTACCAAAATTCACTTAATTCTACAAAGCTACTGTACAGCTGTGCCCTCTGACATAACAAAACATGAAGCACAGCACATCACATCACAACTCCTTGGAGCAGGGGAGAAATGTTGGTGACCACAGCTTTTCTTCTTATCCTGCATTCGAAAGTTCTCCTTGACACATTTAAGTATTACAAAGCGGCTCTGCAGTGACACGAGGAAACCCTGGACAGCCTGAGGACCACGACATGCCCCACCTGCTGCTATGCATCCTTCAGAGCAGACTTCAGCCTATGGAACCCGTCCCACCACGCCCTGGGGCAAATGCCAAAGGGAACGATGATTTGCAAGGCTAAACATTAAGATACAACTCAACAGGCATATATCAATCCCCCTCCTTGCTCTGAATCCAAGCTTTAATCTGGTGAGATACAGCTCTGAGAAGTAGGGCAGAGGCTGGGAGGAACGCCAGGCACAGCAGATGCTGGAGAAAAGGGTATACCCTGAAAAATAAGGTTAAAAGGTCGCCAAGGGCTCCCTGGCCTACTAAGACTGTGCAGAGCTCCCAGAGCCCACAGCCCAGATTTAATATCACCAAGTCCCAGATCGCCCATCAGCAGGAACTCATTTCGAGGCAGCAGAACGTGGGGAGGAGAGAAGGGGCTGACCCAGGAGAAGGTCAGGGCTTGCTGTGCTTAGCAGGCACCGGCACTGCCAGGTTTGTAAAGACACACAACAGAAATAGACAAGAATACTTGTTCATTCCCACACACCCCCATCCATTCCAACAGCTAAATCTCTGCTTGGCATCACTGACAGGGGAGGCAGGAGTTTCACACAGCGGTTTCGTGCAGACCGCCAGAACCCCTTCAGCCCCGTTTTTCCCTTCCCACCCCACCCCATCCCGGCTGTCCCGGACAGGTGAGGGCGGCTCCAGCCCCCGGCATGACCCGGAGCAGCAGGACGGGCTCCTGACCGCAGCGGGGAGGCTGCGAGTTGGTAATTACCAAACCAGTTACCCCAGTCCCGCATCTGGATGCTGCTGCGCCCCGCACCGGCGGCGGCCAGGGGCACACCTGTGCGGGGATGGCACACCGGTGCGGGAATGGCACACCTGTGCGGGGCTGGCACACCGGTGCGGGGATGGCACACCCGTGTCCCCAGAACCCCCAGTGTGGGTGGGCAGCGCGCCTCGGACTAACACACGCACCCCCAAAACAGCCACACCTGCACCCCGGATGCGCACGGAACTGGGAGGGCGCCGCAAAATCCTGCGAAGGGAGAGCCACGATGGGACCTGGGGGGACGGGGGCGGTGGGCCGGTGTAATCGGGGTCTCGCCGGGCCTTACCTCCATTTGTGCAGGGCGAAGCCGGGGCACTGGTCCCCGCAGGTGTTGCAGGGCTGGCCCCGCTCCGGCTCCCCCGACGCCGTCAGCTGCAAGGAACAGCAGAGTCAGCGCCGGCTGCGGGACGGGGGCGACGGGAACAGGCACCCGGGGATAA
>VXBI01007022.1:500420-588367 GCA_013397375.1 Toxostoma redivivum | reverse complement strand
CCGGCGCTGGCTGCGCTCCCCCGGGAGCACCGCGCTCGGCCGGGGCTGGAGCAGTGTCCTCGTTACGCTCCGGAGCTCGGGTGTGGTAAAGAAGCTGAGCTCGCCAAGGGCAGACGCACGCCGAAGTTACCTGTGCTGTGCAGGGGGATTTTACTGCCCCAGGCAGGGACAACCATCCAGGGTTCCTGCCGGGCGTCTGATCCCCTCTTCAAGGAGAACAGATTTAGCCCACAAACACAAGCACGGTGCAAGAAAAACACTGTCACAGGAAATTTATTTGCAGCCTGAGATGCTGGACCGGGACACAAAGCACCTGTTACAGCCCCGGAGTTCATGGTCCTCCCAGACTACTTATGGACCAGCAGGTCTGGGACCCTGGGATCCAGGGGGCTGGGAGCTGTCACACTGTGATCCGTGGGGCTGGGAGCTGGGATCCATGAGGCTGTGAGCCTGGGATTCATGGGGCTGTGAGCCGTGGGGCTGCCCATGCATCAGCCCACTCTTGTCATTTACACAGTGCACTGAAAGCAATGTCCACAGCCAACAACCACCCCGTGCCCCTGGGGTTTGCAATCAAACAGCACATCTGGCACAAGGCAGAGCAAAATGAACCGGTGGGGAGAGGAGGAGCAGCAAACGCTTCACAGAGCACAGGGCTCCTCGGAAACTCTTCCCCAGTGGGGCTGGAGCAGCTTCCCCATTAGCATTTCACAGCTTCACTCAGGGCTGTGGTTGTTTGCAGATCCTGTCAGCTCCTTCCCCTCCTTCCCTGCCTCTTTGTTCCCTTGCCTTGCTGCCTCACAGCTGGTTAAAATGGTAACCCCTTGATAATTTCTTTTTTTCATTTAATCAGTTCTCATTTTTGTCAATTCTTCTCTTGTATCTTCCTCCCTGGGAGGCTGAAATGAAGCTGGGGCTGTGTAGCTGAGGTAGCCTTTTGGAGAGACTCAGGCAAAAAGTTTTGGGGAGATTTTTACTCTTTCCTGCCATAAATACTGTGCTTCCTTAAAAAAAAAAACCCAAATAAAACAAACAAACCCAACCTAAGGAAAAAAACTCCACATAGAGAATCTTATCATGGAGGAAATTTCCTTTTTCACAGGCTTTCTTCATGGCACTGGGAAAATATTGAATGCTCCCTGCTCTGTTTTTCTGTGGTTGCTATTTTTACCTTTCCAAAACCCTCCAAGCTTCCCTCTATTGCTCCCTTCTGCTAAATTTCCTCATCATTTTCCTTCTTGGTTTCTCTCCCAGTTTCCAACTCATACAGTGGTGCATGAATATATCATAAGCTCTCAAGGGAAGAGGCGATCTCTCTAAGTATAAATTTCATCACACAGTGGGCAACTGGTTGCAGGATGGGGTTTGACCTCACGTTGAAACATCTCTACCTACAGCCAATATCCAGTGTCAAATACATTTATCAGGGTGCTGAGTTACTGTTATCTCTACAGAAGGACAATGGGATTTCAGGGAAAGGGTGTCATGCAAGAGAGGGCCTGAAAATCTCCAGCACTTTGGGTGTCTTGCATAAGATTCAGAGTATTTTAAACTCCAATTAAAACTGCTGAAATAAAAGCAGTATTGGGTACAGGACTTATAACAAGATTCAACGTGCTGTGGGAAATGCTTAAAAGGTGACCTGCAAATCCTCTTTAATTGCTCTGCTGTTGCAAGAGATGCTGTGCGCCCTCAATAACAGGGCTGGTGAGGACATCTGCTATGAGTTTAAAACAGAAAATGTAAGTCAAAGTTGGAGGATAAATTCCTTGGAGGTGTGGCTGTACTGAATCACAGCTCCAGTCTGCTGATGAAGATGCAGGTCCTAAATTGCTGCCTTAAACAAGGCTGGCTGGTCCCTTCCCTCCATCCCAAGCTGTCCATAAAGCTACCAGACTTCCCTGTCACCCTTGTATCCTCCAGGCTCATGCCAGCAGGTGCTGCAGGCACAGGGGGGTGACACAAGCAAAAGGCAGGGGAGGCTCTGAGCTTGCATCAGCATGTTCAGAAGAGGGAAGATGAGGGCTCAGCCTGGGGGTGCAGAAGATGCAGATAAGAGGGGTGAGGGGGGCTCACTGCTTCTGCTCTGCTGTGCCTGCAGAGGGATCTGGGGAAATCAGGTCCATGCAGAACCATGAAAATGTTCAGATAGCACAGACCCCAGTGAAGTCAGGTCCTTAGGGACTCCTAGTCACCTAAATATCTCATGAGAACAGCAATTTCTCTCTGGTCTGTGACATCCAGGGTAAATTAACGGCTATTTGGGAGGACTCCATCCACTTTTAGGGATGCTCAGATGCTCCATTTCCATAAGGAAACAGCCAGGCCAGAATGCATCTCTGGGATGCATTTGGGAAAGGGAGGGGATACATTATCTCATTGGCCTGAATGCTCCTCTTCTCTTTCCTCCCCCAGAAAAGCTGCCAAGAGTAAAGATCTCTCAGGAAATAAACACCCACTCCCTTGTTCTCACCATGTGCAAAGGGGATGATGCACCATCCTGGCATGGCTGGGTGGGCAGGGGACAGCAACACAGCTCCATCCCTACCTGTGCTACCATGAGAACTCTTTTCAAAAGGGGATTTTGCATTATTATTTTTATAGACACGGAGATCTTTCTCTTGAGTGGAGGCAGACTCAGCTTGGAGGTGGGGGGTGTCAGATACTGCTGTCAAATAGGCTCAGAAACAGACACACATGTATAATCCATGCTAGACAGTTTGTCTGACAAATTATTGTTTCTGCTGTCACTTAAATTGTTCCATACGTCATCTTTCCCTCCCATTTCTGTTTCAATCAAACCTGCCTAGAGATGACTCTCCTTCCAGCCCTTTTCCTGACTAAACCAGTTTAAAACTCAATTTGCTCCATTCATGCACGGTGAGTTGGACCCAATTCCCTTTTGAAGCTGTGGATGGCCAAGAGGAGGGAAATGACAGGGATACTCTTTGCTTCCTGCTCCCTGTTGCACCTGATACTAGAGAAATAATTCTGATGAAAATCAAAGAGCTCAGGGAAAGGTAAAATGCAGCTCCTGTATTAGCTTTTGGTCCCAAGGTAGGAGGGGCAGGGGATAGAAGAGCAGCCTGGGTAGCAGGGCAGAGCTGTCATTAGGGCTCTGTTCTCCTGGTGACCTCCATCCCATGCAGGACACCAGCATGTGCAATAGCAGCAGTGATTATGTCCAAGCCCAGTGGGTAGCCCTTACCACCCAGGAAGAGGAGCTGCAGGTCCACAGCAGTAGCTGCAACCAGGAGATGGGAAATATGGGACAACTTGTGCTACCAAAGACCATGGAAAGTCTGCCTCCAGCTCTGGTCCAGAAATTCTGGATGGGAGTTAGCTGGCAGACAAAACAGTTCTGTGTGTGAAGCCAGGAAAATTTGCTAGTCTTTCCAGGAAAGTGCCCCTGGCTCTTCTATCCTACAAACCATGCCTCATGTCAGGAATTCACCTCCAAAATACTCACATGCAGGAAGCTCTCAGCATCCCTCCATCAGCTCTGACACCCCTGTGCCTCTTACAGTCCACTCCTGACCATCAGCAGGGGTAGCACCAATAGAAAGCACTGGAGTAAGGCAGAAAGCAGCTCTCATTTTGATGCTGGACCATCCATTTCTTCCCTCTGTGATGTCAAGGTGAATTTGACTGTTATATCCTGAGTCAGTCCCCTCATGGTTCCTCCTGCCAGCAGCCTGTGCAGGTGAATTACAGCTCAACATAAATCCTGTCTCCATCTAGTACCCTGAAGGTAATAAATGTCTGACTGTTGTTAGGAAGTTATTGTCTGAAGCCTTTCAAACAGCAAAAAGAGGGCTTAAAAACACCTCTAAGTGCCACAGCTGCTGGAAGAGTGTGCTGAGAACCAGGCATCTAATTTGCTGCATCGTTCCTCCACCAAGCCTCCTTCTTCCTGGGTAAACGTGCCCCCATGAGGGTCTTTTAGGAGTTCTCAGTGTTTCCACTCATTCCAGCTCCAAGATTGCAACTACTGCAGGCAGAAAAGGCTGTGCATAAACCCCAATTTAAGGTGGGGATATGGAATTTCAATCTGTGCTGTGCATAACAGGAACCCAGGCCGGGATGAATCATGCTATGTTACTTCAGTTTTAAATTTTTTTTGCACTGCGTAGGATTTTCTGGGGCATATTCCATCAGGCATGTAATGGTCAGATTCACTCTGAACGTTTATTACATGGTTACTTTGCAATACACACACTTCAAATGTCACAAATGGCAACAAAGTGGGCTTACCAATTTAACAAACCCTTCCACAAGTTCTGTAGATCACCTTATTTCTGAGTGCTCTTTATCACAGCCATTTGACTACTACCTTTTTTGTTAGATTTCTCTGTTCTGAGGTATTTTGATTAAAACAGTACTGAGTAATTTCACCTTTTTTTCTTTCATCAATACACTCATTTGTAAATATCCCAGGAATTTTTTTGTGTCCTCCCACCCAGGAATGCAAATGGCCATTATGTACTCCCCAAGGTATCTCCAAATAACCCTTCTCCTTTTAACCTTAGGGTTTTATTGTGTTAGTTGCTAGGTAACTGAGTAAGATTTATAGCCATCTATTGTTAATTTTGAAGGCGGTCTTCAATTTCCCTGCAAATAGCATTTGGGAGTTGGAGTCCACACCAATAAAAACTTGGAGCCCAGTTCCACTCTGTGGAGAGGAGCACCTGCCATGAAATGCAGAGCCAGGTGGATACATAAAATTCACCCTCTCAAAAAGGGACCTGCCCCTCTTAGCCTGGGCATTGCTGAGGTGCTGGAGGGACCCTGGCCTCTGATGCCAGCGTGGCAGAGTGTCACAGCCTCCTTCCCTCCCTCCTGCTCCATTCCAACCCCTCTCCTCATCTTCAGGCTCTTGCTCCCCAAAATGAAATGACAGCGCTTCAGCTTTTCCCAGACCTGTATTTCTCTGCTGTCCATCTTAGGAACCCCTGAGCACAGCTCTTCCAGCCTCTCTGACAAAGGAGGGTGGGAGATAGCCCTGGTTCATGTGGTTGCTTAATGCCTTTCAATCTGAGGCTAAACAAAGCAATCAGGTGGGACTCTGCCAATTTGCACACAACGTCCTTGTGCTATAGCGACAAGTAATTTTCTACTGTCCCCCCTCACTCCCTGAAGCTCTCTGATGCAGAAGAATTATTTACTTTATGCAAATTCACACTTCTGCCATGCTACTTTACTTTTCAGGACCATTTATGAAGATAAGGAAAACCAAACCAATTTAGGGTAACTAGCAGAGAGGCAGGTGTCAGCAGGCAGGAGGTGAGCTGGCAGGACTGAAGCCATCCTGCCCTTCCCTTGCCACAGCACTGGAAGTGTCACAGATGTCCTGCAATCCCTCACATTAAACATTCATTTGCCACCCTGCAGGTGGAAAGGTCCTTTGACTCATGTTTTTAAAGCTGTTTTGTTGTCTCTTTTGATTGGGAGAAAAAGAAAAGGGTCTTTTACTTACCCTTTTACAGGGTTGGAACCTGCTTATAAATAGAGGAGAGAAATGCCTAGCAAAACAAGGCTGCTGGTGGTAGCTCAAATCACAAGAAATTAGGTAGCTGGTAAAAGGGAAAACTCAGAAAACTTTATGGTCCTGAGATGCCAGAAATTGTTTCTTTTCTGGACACCGGTTATCAGGTTTTATATTGATGCTATTTTTGCCTGCTGGAGCTACCAGTTCTTTAGCCAAGGCAAACAGCCCAGGACATACCTGCTGTCAAAAGCTTCTGATTCTCCCAAGTTAAATGCTGCCATCATTTAAGTTCTTGAAAGACCCAAGCCGTTGGGAATGATCAGATGGGAAAATGCCATTAGTGAAATCTGAATGCCAGTCGTACTTGGAAAGCTTCACATGACACTTGCACATTGTAGAGGAAAGCTGAAGAGGAAGATACACTCAGGTTATCTTGGGCAACAGCCTCTCCAGGGCAGGCAGGCAGGCAGGCAGCTCTCAGGGGTTATTCCAGGTGAGCTCTGCACCAGCACAAGGCACACCCACTGCATTTTTCCACACAGGGTAGGATGAAGCTGTCGGTGTTGACAAGAACTGTTGAAATGTCTTGAGGACACCCCACTTTATGCAATTCAGTCAGCAGAATTTAAAGTATCTCTAAAAAGTGGATCTGAAGGGTATCACCTCTCCATTTGCCCTACCTGAATGAAGCAGCAGTTTAAGTGAGTGATCTGCTGGGGTTTCCTTAGATCACTGTACCACTGCTCTGGGTGGACTGTCCCCCTGAGACACATGGATTTGAGGAAACATGGCACACTTTGGAATACCCTGGGAGGAGAACAGTGAAGGAGAGACAGACAGCAAAGTGTTTCAGCAGCTGAGCCCCAGCACAGGTAGGAAGAAAGGTCATTTTCTCCTGCTCCCACAGACAAGGATCAGACTCAGCGTGCTGCTCCTGTGCTGACAGGAAACAAACCTCCATGGCCACTGCTGCCCTACATCTCCTTTCAGCAGCTCATGGTTTGTTATTCTAGGTCTCAATTGTTTGCCAGCTCAGCTGTGCTGTGTTTTCTGAAGCAGGGAAAGATTGCCACCAGTGTGTACCTGATTGTTCTAAGCTGGCAAGGTGTCAGCCTCAGTGGGAAGTGCAGAGCTGCATGCTCCCACCACTACACAGGTGGATCCTGCTCCAAAGGGCTACTCAAACCTGGGACCAAACAGAGAAACTTCATCTGGGAAGTCCAAGCCATGCATGAAGCCACAGCTCCAGCCTCTGGCAGCATCTGGTACCTGCCTGCATCCTCTGCTGCAGGCGGCCTCGCTCCCACCTGTGGGGGGGCTTGGAGGCACCACTTGTATTTACTGCTACTTGTATTTGCCAGCAACAGCAACTAACCTGGACATGTCTGTTCCTGCCAGTGAGTGTGCAGGGAGCCATTCCCACCTCCCTGCTACCGGGAGTGGGAGCAATGAAAGCATTTCACAGTCAATGCTCCTTTCTGAGTGGGGCTGGGGAAGGCAGGCGGCAGTGAATGGCTTCAAAGAGGAAGGTCAGCAAGCCGGTGAGGATGGATTAGAAAAGGACAATGCAGAAAAGACCTGATTAATTTAATTGCTCATCTGAAATGTAGTCGCAGACTAAAGAAGGATGAAGAAATTATAAGCATATGAATGGAGCCAAGTAATGATTTTAAGAGAGAATGTCAGATCTCTGTCTCTCCCTGCACCCTCTGCCCCACATACAAAGGGTTTTGTATTCAGAGATTATTCCAGACTTCTGGCTCTTCTCCTCACACTCTCTCTTCAGAAATGGAGACACTGACTACCAACACATGTTTAATTAGCTGCAGCTTGATCTTACTGCTGGCGGCTCAGACTGATCATTACAGCCAGGCGTGTGAGGAGCTGTAATGTGGAAACCATTCTGCTCCCAGCAGAACTGAGGTTTTCCTGGTGGAAATGGATTGATGGGCATGGCCTCAGCCGTGGCACTTCATATCCTGCCTTCAAGGACATGAATCAGTGTCACAAAGGAGAAATGCATTTCTACCTCCCCTTGCTTAAAACGGTACCTACATCAGATCTTCTTGTACTCACAGTCAGCAGATCACATCTCCAAACACTTCAGAACCAATATTTATAACTAGAGAGAGGCAGAAGTAATTTCATGGAAAATTTAACAGGTGTGGGGGGTTTTGTTTGTTTGTTTTTCAATTGGAACAAATAAACAAAAGAAACTTCCCCAGGTAATATAGTATAAAAGGCATTTGGGTTAGTTCAAAATACTACTTTTTTTTTTCTTTTTTCTTTTCAAATCTGTGCCTTGTATTTGCTAATATTAAATAGCTGAAAAATTAAGCCAACTTTGAAGTGGAAACTCAGACTCTTCTGTGAAGGCTGAAAATAACTTCTTAGCATTCTTCATCTCGCTGTTGCAAAGAGAGGTCAGAAACTTGTCAACTAAATCTGCTTCTGGAAGGCTACATGTAATTCCAATTGCCTGGATCTCTTCACAGGCGAAAATACTCGGAAAATATTGGAGCAAGACTGACAGGCACCACATTCGGTGATCAGCTTCTTCCTCCTGCTCAAGGCAAGCTGGAGAGCTGCCTCCAGGAATTTCATCCCCTCCCACAACGTGACCAACACTCCAAAGGGTTGTGGCTTCTGGATGAACTCACCTCTCTTACAACGACCTGGTTGAAAGAGCTCTCCATTTGAAGAGTTCAAGTGATGGGAGAACCTAAAGCCTGGGCTGAGCCACTGCAGCTGTTAATGACTGCTGGGTTGGGTTGAATTCTTGTGCCTTTCCCTGGTAATGGGAGGTGTCTCACCTCGGAGCTCTTCCCCTGACAGAATGCTTTCTTCTGAGTCAGCCCTCAATCATCTGTTTGAAGAGTCGTGTTGGAAAGACACAGCAGAACAGGCTTCTCTGCACTCTTCAATACGATTTTCAAAGTGTGACTATGAGGAAAGGAAGGAAAGAAATCAAATGTCCTGATTTAAGACTAATTGCTTGAGACATGCCTTTCCAACAGCCTTCAACAAAATGCGCTTTATTTTTCTGTAGAAGAAAAATGCCCATCACTGGGGCAGAAGGCCAAAGTGATCAAACAATCACCTTTATCTCTGAAGCTGCACAAAGAGACTAAAGAAGAGTGCTGCAATTGTCACAGAACCTCAGCACTAAGCACACACTAAGAACCTAAGCACTGAAAGTGTTAAAATGACCTTTCATTACACAGGGCTGGAAGGTTAAATACAATTCAGGGTCTGTGTATTAATTCCACAGCAGCTCACATTTAAAGTCTTTGCAATAGTAATTTATTAAGGATAAATTATAGAAAGACATTTTTATGAGATTGGTCATTTAAAATAAGAATTGAGCTTTTGAAACACTGCATGCTCTGTTTCTGCATCTGACCGTGTTTCAGACAGCACAAGGGAGGAATCTTCCCTCCTTTGAAAGCACAGAAACTGGAAAAGGCTGGACCTGCCAGCACTAAGAGATCTGCAGCATTTTCTGAGACAAATCATGAGGAACATATAAGGAAGACAGAAATTGCAACTTCACTCTTACCTGCAGTATCTGGGGCAGTGGTGATGTAAGGCTGGTTGCACTTTTCAACACTCGATTGCCATCCTGTGAGGCAGTCTCTACGTTTGCCTCCTTTTAAACCAAATTTCTCCTGCCTGAATTATTGTATATTTAACACCATCTTTTCCAATTTAGAAAAGTTGATTTTTTTTTGCACAATCCTTTCCATAATGCTGTAAGTGGTGTGGACCAGGCCCATTATCCCAGATAATCCTTCAAAAACATTTGCAAAATGAGCTGCTTGTCTCCCTTATATGCCATGTCAAAAGATGTCCCTGGTCTTTGAAGGCAGCACCAGCCACCAGAAGTGTCTGAACAATGCATGGGACATCTCTGAGATGTGCTTGTGTATATTTTGCACCTTGGAGCAGTTCTCTCTGAACAGAAATTTGGGAGCATCAGTCCCTCCAACCAGGAGGACATGAGTGGGTAGTCATGGCCATTCTCCAAGGTGGTCCCTGGTCCACAGACTCCAACACAGGTTTGGGATAGGGCTCTGTATAAACAACATTCTTCCCATCCCTCTTTCCTTTTGCATGTAACAATCAAACCCAAACCTTGGAAATAAACACCAGCACAGAAAGGAATGTTTATCATTCAATGTATTATTCCCTTGTGTACAAAGTATTTTGCCTTTATAGTAGCACACAGGTATTGAAATATGATGGCAAATGCAACAAGACCATACAGACATGTCATACAGGTATTCTCATTTCCTTTTGAGTATAAACAGAAAGAAAAGAAACATTGTACAGGAAAGTGCTTGCATAAAAATACCTCAGTTTGTAGAAAAATAATGGCATTGATATACAAAACCCAGAGTTCTTTCCTGAACAAGAAATGTCTATTATCTCTAATCCTCAAAATCTGCTCTATCTAATGATGACTGTTAAGGAATGTTAGGATCAGTGCTCTGTCATTTTTTCCCTTATAGTATATTTTGTATTTTTTAGGTTCTGCCAGCTCTGTTAATAGCTGCTCTGAAACTATATGGTAGAAATGAATGTGTATGGGTCAAAATAATATTTCTTTTTATAAATAGCCATTCACTTCACTTCCAGTGGTAAAGCATCACTATTTCTTTCTAAAGTCCATAGTGCAATTTTCCCTTTTCCCCTACAGAATTTATACATAAGCAATTATCATTAGAAAATCACTATTCCATTATTACTCCTTTCCCCTTTCCCTTTTTTCTCTTCCTCTTTCCCTTTTTCTTCTTTCCTTCGCCAGTTCCACAGCCCTGCTTGCCTGTGAGATGTCTCCCACCTGACAGGAATGTGTCAATCCCTGATTGTCAGGCTGACAGGTTTCACTCCAAAGGCTGAACACAGCCTGGCACACACAGGTTATGAATCCAGGGATCAGATCGTTTATCACCATTGATCCGACTGTTTTGTAACACACTGATTACACATCCTTTGAGGAGCTCTGTAAAAGACTCACACAAGTTCCCGAGGTTGTGTTTGCTAACTGCTTGCATCCAAAATGGAAAGAGTTATCTGGACTAGCAGATAAGCCTCTTTGGTTTTCCAAACTGCTGGTAATTTTGTGCTGAAAAGCTTCCTTTCCTTGTACTTTGTGCTCCTGGCTGCCTTGACACATAAGGTGAAAGGGCAGCATCTTCCTATCACTAAGTAAAGTTGTGGAGAAGGAGATAAGGGACATAGTCATAGACTACAAAAATAGCCTGGTCACATCACCCCTGTTCCATGTGCTACAAAGCTCTGTGAAAGCATGACATGCCACAGGCACAGGGCTATGTACAGGCAGGAGTCACCACACAGGGACATGGCTCCTCAGCTTGATTAAAAAAAAGCCAACAGCAAATGTCTGGCTGTAGATGGGAATAAGGAGAGGCAAGGAGCACAGATGCCTTACCAGGAAGATCCGAAGCAACACAGGAGTAGGCGTAAAGCAGCTTGCTTTTGAAGGGGGGGCAGAATCATCTGTAGGTACAGAGTGATCTTGTTGAAAGGAGGCAGCAAAGCCTCCCTTTGCAGATGGTCTGGGAGTGAGTAGGAAGCTGGGGAAATGCTGCAAGTGCCTGCAGGGGAGTACCCTGGCCAAGAGAAGGAGTGGCTTGGCTGGGCGTGCTGTCCCCATCCCTGGGTGTGTTGTCCCCACAGTCCTCACCAGCCCCATGGGAGGGAACACCACAGGGATGCTTTCAGCTTCATGCTAGGGTTTTGTAACAAAGTCTGTAAGAAACTACATCTCTTCTGAGCACACAGCCCAGGGAAACATATGGCCTGATCAGCCTGTCTGGGATGAGTTAATACCCTGCTTCCAGATGGAGTCAGGAAGCACAGTGGCACATGCAATTAGGAGACAAAGATACATTTTTTTAAAAAGTGAGTTCACTTCAGAACCTTAAAAAAAGGCTTGAGCTGAAGATCCATCTGCAGGAATTTTCCTAAACCTGGGGTCGATCTTGATTGATTTGAATTGCCTGACAGTTTTTCTGCTTTATCCCCTTCTTCAATGATAAAGGCACTGGATTAACTATAACTACAGAGCATTAATAAATATCATGTTAGCACCAAACCAGTGCTTTCAGCACTGGCCACAGAGGTCATGTGAAATTCAAAACATACCTAAAAGATAAAGATTGCTGATGCAACTAGCACAGTATTCATTGTCATGTTTTCCTTGAGTGCTGTCAGCCTAATCCCTAAAAATAAAAATTTAAGCACATCTTGTCTAATTTCCTTGCATAAAGACAGATTGAAATGCCAAAAATACCCCTATGCAGATTGTGTAGCACCGTGGAGGGCCAAAGCAGCCCATAACTGAAGGAAAATTACTGACTGAAAGTAAACAACTGAACATAGTGACAAGAAAGTATCACTTGTCATAATGCTACATATAATGTAGAGTATGCAAAATGCAGTGGTTTGACTGCAGGATTTAACAATAAAAAATAAAAATAGTAAAAGCAGCCTTAATATAATGATTTTACGTACAAAAATATTAAATCAAAATAAATAAACCCAAACATAAATATTATACTGTACATTAGGAATATGCAATCTATATACACATATACACAGATATAAAAGTGGAAGGCAGAGGTATTGCATCACTATCCTTCATCCATCTCTCATCTCCCTTGGCTGCTCCCAGAGAACCTGGAAAACAGAGAAAAGGTGCACATTCAGAGTCATCCTGGCCTCTGGCAGATGTCACTAGAGAAACTGGCACAAGAGCACAGCAAAAGTGGGTGCCAGTAAGGTGGGGAGGCACTTCCAGGTGACAGTGCTGTATGTACAAGGGTTACTGGGGGAGCAGGGGATCCCACAGGGATGCTGTGTGGGGTGGGTGGCTGTCACCAATGCACTCAATGTCTTTTTCCAAGCATGGCCTGATCTGCTCCTTCAGGGCATTTGGGGAAGATTTTCCTTCATGCAGAAGTTGCTGCGCACTCACCACTGCTATAACACCTGAATGTCGAGGCCTGTTCCAGATGATGGAGTGCACTTCCCACAGTAACCACCACATCTTCCTACTACTTTGGTACCATCCTGCAGGCAAAATCAGAAATAACAGCTCAGTAAGAGCTCAGAAATTCCATGCTGTAGAAGGGCCAGATCTGGGTTACTCAAGCCATGGTTTCTAGGGTGTATAAGAAAACAAACGATGCCAAAATAAATCTATGAAATCACTGCTGTGTTCAAATATACACAATGTAATTCTCTTTAGTGCTAGCAGGTCAGCACTAAAGACAAATAGTGGACACAAATAGGATAGGGTAGGTTTGATTTATTAAATTGAAAGCTGCCCAAGGAGAAGGCCATGTGGAGGTAACTCAAGGGTATCTGCTTTCTCCAGTTTGCCCCACAGTGAATAATAGTAATGAGTAGAAAACTTGGCTCATACAAGAGCAAAACCACTCTGGGTCAGTAACACCTGCTCAGCTCTGCCTGAGCATGGGAAGGGTATTTGCAGTTAATACCAGGAAACAAGTACTGGGAAGAGAAAGTCCTAGAGTGGCTCCAGAGACAAGAGAGGAGGGAAAGTGATGGGGCAAGATGATGTCACTTGCTGATGTGCCAACCCTCCTCCCCTTCCCACAGAAGGGGTAAGTATGGAGTCGTCCTGAGGTTAACCTAGTCTCCAGGTGAGCCCAGCAAGCAGGGTGCAACTCTGGACTTGAGTCAGGAGATTAATACCTCTATCTAGCCTTCCTTATCTCACCTCTGCAGAGTCTTTCTCCTCTTGGTCATTACAATGGACAGACAGTCCTTGAGGGGAATTCAACCCTCAATTACCAGAAAATTGGACTTAAGCACACAACAGGCTTGCACAAAGCATTTATTTTTAAACGAGCTCCACCCTGCCCTTGACATTATTGATCTGTGACTGCAGCAGGTTGCTATCATCTCTTCTCACTACACCGTTCTTTCTTCTGCTCCTGCAGGCAATTACGCCCTTGGAACAGCACTTGACAGATGCCACCAGGTGATGGAGGATTTTTGAGCACCCCTGTTCCTTAAAGTTTGTTTTAATTCTGCCAGCCATGATGTTTTCTGCAACTCCAAAGTTGACTTCTCTCCTTTTACAAGGGGAGAATAAAAAAGCTGGAAGTGATATGTAGGGTCTGTGCTGGTCCTCTTCTACCTGTAGGGTCCTCAGACCTGTAGCATTAATTCTCCTCTAAGAGCATCAGCACAGAGGAGACTCATGCTCCCTAGAGCCAGGGGAGAGACTGAAAGCAGTACAGGAGAGAATATTTTTCAAATTGCTGTTTATTAAATGATGGTGACCTCCTCTGGAGAGTTTTAACAGGGGCAATTGGGATGACTCACATGAAGTAACAGCCAAAAAAGCAATCCTGGGTTTCTACCATTTCAGAATATGACACAAAAGCAACAGAGTGAAGGCACACAGTGACTGCAGGAGGTGTTAAAAGGCAGGCAAATTAAGCAGTACAAGTACAAATTTGGCTGTGAGAAATTGTAAAGGGCTGCCTGGCTTACCCTGAAGCTCCAGCCAGCAGAGCCACAGGCAGTGACAGGGGATGGTGCCTCTGCAACACTGTGACTCAAGACTTTGCCAAGGAGATATAAAACCAGACCAGACCAGCAGGAAGGTCCACATCCTCCATGCTTTATCAGAGATGTGTTGGGAACAATTCCTACTCAGGGCACTTGCCTGGCACCAGACCCTATCTGCAGGTCCAACTCTGCTCTGCATCCCTGACCTTGTCCTGCTGCCCTGCCCTGTAATGCACACTCCATGCTGGACATCTCAGGCAACTGATTAAGGATATGTCTGCCCCACAGCACTCAGTGCTTTCAGCTTCACAGTTAATCAGGCTCACTAATTAACTGCAGTAACTCTGATCAAGTTGAACCCGCAAGGGCCTCACCCCACCATAGTTACATGCAACACTTTAATGTCAGATATTCATTTTTTGTTAGCCTCTATTGTAAGAAGTTACCATGAATGACAATGTGGTGATTAAACACTTCTGATGAGCAGGTATAGCCATAAATAAAGTTACAACTTACTGGGGATTTCTGAATTTCTGACACCGCGTAATTTCCTTGAGAGAGCCACTTGGCAGTTCCCATTAGGGACAGGCCTGTCCCGTACAGGTCTATGCTGAAGCGACCCTAAAGAACAAGAAGAGCCTGGTTATCCCAAAATTCCGTGCTCCAGACTCCTGGCATGCCAGAGTGTCGGTTTTCTAACAGGATCTTGACAGCAATGTTTTCCTTGTTTTCCATTGCTCTGACCATGATCACTGTACAAATCACACCATGGCTCACATTAGGAATTTATTCTGCTTGGTGGCTGCAGAGATGGAGAGCCTTCAGATTGCTTTTGAACTGCCTTTTCTCCCCAGGTTTTCACTGCTTTACCCCATTTTTGCACTGTCCTTTTCCTAGTTTTGCATTGCTTCTTCTCTGCCGGCTGAGGGCATTGTTGGCTTTCCCATGGCAAACTGCAGAGCCTGACGTGCTCCAGCAGCTGATGGGAAGGTTCCTCAGGGATGTGCTGCAGCCGCTGTCACTGCTCCCTCCTCAACTGGAGAGGGCACACTTGTCCTTGTTTTCCTTATTTTCTACTGTTTCCGCCCCCCCCCAACACTAGTGAAATAAAAACTCTTCAATTTCCATATTTCTTTAAAACACTTAATTCCTCCCTTTTTCAAAATGAAAAAGATGGATGGAAAATGAAGGACTATGCCAGCATCCAATGCTCAGGCCCCCAGCCTTCCCCTCACGCCATAGCTGACTCAAATCCTGCTGATTTCTGGAGCCACAGAGGGATCCTCTGGACACATCCCCAGGCTGACCCACAGCCCAGCGCAGCTGGGCAGTACCAGATGGCTGTTAGTTTTGCACTTGCTGCCTTGGGAATGCTGATTTTCTGTGAGGAGCAAACTGTCTGGGTCAGGTGGATGGATATTAACATTTATGAGCATTCCTGAGGTAAGGAGTCAATCCCTAAGCTGCTGAGCTGTGCAGGAAAGTGTCAGCTCTGAAAGCAGGGAGAGAAGGGGATGGAGAGGTTTGCCCTCTGCTGTCTGCTGCTGCGACTCTCTGTTAATGCCCTTTGCTAATAATGCCCATCCAATACCTTGGACTACCCAAACAGATCACTTATCATCCCCAGCCCCACAAAAAGTAGGTGTGCTGAGAACATGCAGCAAGCCATCCCTAACACAGTTATTTGTCTCCTACAGACTTTTAATAAGCATCTACTCCCTACTGCTTTCTCTGCCCAGCATTTCCACCAAGTCCTGTCATGGACTGATCTCCCTGTCTTCAACTATGCAGGTAAAACTCAGTTCTCCTCCCATGGCCTCTTTCTTCTTCCTTTTCTCCTTTACTGGGAATGCCCTAGGGAATGTCTCTTAACCAGCCAGCGGCCTGATAACATGGAAAATGGAAACTACTTTCTTCAGAACTTCCCCCATCACTTTCTCCATCTTCACAAAGGGAGAAGTTTCAGACCCCTGAGATAAGAATGTGCCACTCACTGAAGTTGGGCTGCTGCAATCAGCAGTAATTAATAGAGGGCCTGAACATAACAAATGGCACCAATTCCTGTTAAATGCTCTTGTCAAATACCTGCGGGCATTTGGCAGCACTGTAGCAGTCCCCAGCAGTGGCATAAGGAACAGGTCGTCCATCATGTGTCTGTGCAAACTGTAAATCAGTTGCTGTAGAGAAGAGTTGGTGAATAACATAGAAAGAAAGATGCAGGGAGAGAGACAAAATAAATGTAAACATGCTCTTCACTGATGTTTAAATTTACCAAAGCTGGCTTCCCACATTAATGTATGTAGTCAAGACTACTATATTTTCATGAAATCAAGATCACTATATTTTGTAATATTAATCTCCTGATTCACCCCACATGTTATTCCCAGCACATGAGCACTGCATTTAGTACGACACTTAAACTCAGTATTTACAGCTCAGTTTAAATCTGTTGGTGATTTAGGAACAAGGTATAAATAATAACAAAACTCAAACCCTTGACTTGGGGTTTATTTTGCTATCAAAAATTTCCCCACTTCCAAGAAGGCTACAGCACCTTCTAAATCTCTCTTTTAAACAAAAGCAAACAACATCTCTGCTCTCCTGGCTGCCCCAGCCCAGGGCCGGGTTTTCAAAGGGAATTGGAGTATTTTGCTCTGGAGGGATCTGAAGTAACTGAGACTCATTTAGATGGGGATGTGAGATAGCTCCTGCCTGACAGAGGTAGGTGCCCAGCTCCTTTTGAAATTCAAAGGGAGCTGGTATCAAATTCCCAGAGGGTGGTTCCTTTGAGATCTTTACCTAGGAGCTTTTACAGATTATTAGTTGCTTTTTACAGATTGATAGACTGGGAGGTCTTGAAAATTAAGTGATAAAACCCACTTATCAGATAAAGAGTCATTTTACAGGGAAGGATTTTGATTTGCTAAAAAACCACTTAGCTATTTACTGAATGAACTCCCAACAATATGCTGTATTTTTAAAACATTTGCTGGAAACTAATAGCAGTGGAGTCAGGGGGACTGAAACCATAACCCCATGGAATGCTACAGGGTCTTTGGTGGTGGAATGGGCTCCCAGCTCACAGGAATGACAAAAGAGACTGTGTTACTCATATTGCACAGCTATACTCTTTTTCTCCATTGCAAATCAATGTCCCCAGCCCTCAACACAAGTTATTTCCCCGTGGTCTGGCTCTGCCAAGAGACTTCTCTGCTCTGGCAACTAGGAACAGCATCTCCACCCCGGTGGAGACCCCTGCCCTGGGATCTCCTGACACCTCTCTGAGTAAAATGGAGGGGAGGTGGGGGCTGGGGCAGCTCCCCCCTGGTTAGGCTTTGTGTCTGAGTCCAGTCTGAAAAAAGGGGACCAAATGAAATAAATTAAAATCCTTCACAAAATACACTGGGCTGCTGGGAGCATGCAAATACTCATTCTGCAGAGCAGATACACCAGCAATTGCCTTAGTATTTTCCTGTTTTACATAGAAATAACAAGAGCATCTCTGATGTACTCAAGTTGCAGTCTCCAAGTGTAAAGCAGCAAACAGGCAAGTCTAAAAGAAGCTTTTAACAGGAATTCTCAAGAATATTGCTCACTAGAGTACTACTGCTTGCTTGTAGATACAGCTATATTTGTGTAAAATAAACAGTTTGTTTTTTTTAATGGCAAGGCCCTGTTTTTACTCACTTATTATTTGCATAGTGTTCAGGTCCAGCCTTACTTTGCTGAAGGTGGAAAACCCAGCTGCTGTGTAATCTTTCCTACACTGGCAGTCTTCTCGTCTGCTCCCGTTATATGGACACTCGGTTGGGTTATGCAATCTAAATCAAAAGAAAACCCTTTCTACTCATGACCAGGAAATATTGCCATGGAAAACAAAAACACTGTGAGGTTCATGATTACAGGATTTCTTACCTGTATCCATACACCTCTGAAAAATTCTCTGCATCCCCGTTGACAAGGGTCACATACTCCTTTGGGCTGTCAGTCTGCATCCCAGAGCAATACACCTGAGAGAGAGAGCCAGAATAGTGTCATGTGCAAAGGTATCACTGAGACAACCAAAGGCAGAAAATCCAAGAGTGGAAGTGAAGACCACATGCAGGGTCCTCTTGAACCTTTAGAAAACCCATTATCATTCTGTTGCTGAAATGCACCTTTAATGTCTTTCCTTTGACTTGCAGGAAATATTCACCATCTTCAGTGACACCTTCAAGATTTTTAACGTCTTTGCAACTCCTTGGTAATTCACCTGAAACAAAACAGAAATACTTGTAGTCGCTGAACAACTATACATCAAAATTTATTTTGGAACACTCTGAAGCTTCCAAAGCATCAAAACATCTTTTTTATTTTTAACAGGTTTCCCTGAAGTGCCTTAGTGCTTACTTGGATGGCTCCCAATGCTTGGAAATACTGCAGATCTCTAGGAGTTTGATGGGAAAAGATGCTGAAGCCATGAGAAAGGCAAAAGAAGGTGTAAATCTGCAGACTTACAATCATGGACATTGTGGCATGTCCTCCTCTCTTCAGGTTTCAGGTCCACATGGCACAAGCTGCTGACCTGGTCATCATTGGTCAAACACTGCACTGAGCGGTGCATGACCCCAACTCCACAGGTGACAGAGCACTGCGGGACACAAGACAGAGATTCCTGGTTTATCTCAAGGGTTTATGGGCTCCAGAAGAAAGAACAGAGACAGATGGTTTCCCTTGTACCAAGAGACAGCAGCAAAGACTCCAGTCCTGTGAAGTGTTCAAACACAGGCTTAATTTTAATCAAATTAGTAGTCCCTTTGGTAATTAATCCCTTTCTTATTATCATTGATTACTTCAAGACTATCATACTTTGATCAGTGTTTGCACACTTTGCTGGATGAGGCAGTGGGTTAAAGTGAACCATGTGCTCAAGTGAAATTGCTTATTTTTCACATTAGGAAGATTGTTGTTTTCTATGCCAATTGCACAAAAAAAAAAAAATGGAGTCTTGAAACCTTCTCTTCCCTCACCTGCTGGGAAAATGGCTACATCTGTGCAAACACTGGGTCATCCTCAAATCACCCAGACCAAGAGCAATCCTAAGGCTGAAATTGCAGAAGTTTACTGGAGCTAACAAGCAGCAGAGCATCCAACTACTGAGTGTGGGCTATGAGGTGGGAGCATCTTGCTCCCCATCCCCAACTTGTTCTTTCAAGTACTTGAGAAATGAAAATCAGCTCTTTCTACAGCTACAGGTTAGTCTATAAAGAAAATGAAATTGCTCATCCATTTAGAAATTATTATTCTAAAGGAATACACCATGAAGAAGATGGTCTTTAACAGCTCATGGTATTCACAGCTTGGGCATTTACTCTTTATCAAGTCCAGTTCCATAAAACTTAGCTAAACTGTGAGTATGACTCTCTCTGTCCATCAAAGGTGATGGCATTTTACATTAAATCCCTTTCAAAAACACAGCTGACAAGGGTCATGGCACTTGGTGGTCACTGGGACATTTAGCAGCCCAAAATGAGGAGAAAGGTCTTGCTCTCTGAAAGGAATGCTCTTTGCAGTGAAGTTGGATTAACAACTTGGGTATTTTGCACTTAAATTCTGAGGGAAGATACCAATTAATTGATGCTGAGCTCTTTGCTGTAACTCCTCTGTGCTGACTCACAGGGAGGATCTGAAGCTTCCTATGGGGCAGTAGGAACTTAGGTTTCAAATGGCTTTGCCAGTTACCTTGACAACTTCTAGTACGTTTTACTTGGCTTGACACTCATCACCTTGTAAAGGTTTGACAAATTCCTACAAATGCCTGAGCTAGGTTAATAAATCAAGTTTATGGGAGAAACATCACATTTCAAAGAATGTCAGAAGCCCTAAGAAGTGAAATGTTATCACCTTAACTAAAATTTGATCTTGTAGTTCAGGTCCCAGAAGAAGCTCAACACAAATAACTTTAGCAGAAAGGCCAAGCTCTTTCCCCTGACCTGTCCCAGCATTTATGAGAAGGAGGGGGAGAAAAAAAGAAGAAAAATAATCCTTTTAAGGCTTAAACGACCAGTGTTTCAGCCCAATTCTGGCTCCCAAGTCTTTCTCATACATGTGGCCAAGTGGATCAACTGCAGTTGCCAGTGACTCACCAATCCTTCTAGCACAAAGCTTTCAAACCATTGTATTCTGCAATAACCCCATTCTCTGACTAAGCATTCAGCATGGCCATCAACACGGCCACAAATGTTGGCTACACCCCAAATTTCATGAATGACCTGTAGCTGCTGGGACACCCCCATACAAAGGGGTTCAGTTTGAAGTATGGAGCCCTACACACCTGCTGCTGCACCAGAGTATTCAGTGCATTAATTTAAGCAGCCCAGGTGTTTTTAAACAGGTTGTTCCAGTGTTTTTGGCCAAAAAGAAGTTGCCCAACTTACACTTCCCCAGTTGCCGACGCGCCAGGATGCCGAGATGGGGCACTCTCCGAGGTAGCAGGGCTGGATGTTGGGGGGCTGTGTGCCAGGACAGTTGACCATGTTCTGGTAGCCGTACTCGTAGTGGTCCTTCCCGGTGTAAATCTCACTGCAGGACACGAGGCGCTGCCTGTACCCCTTGCCACACGTGACGGAGCACTACAGGCAGAGGAAATATCTGTGAGCACCATTTCCACTTCAGGAAGGCTGGCCAAAATGGCAGGAGAGGGAGGAAACCAGGCCTGTCAGCTTTTAACACAGGAAACTGCTTCAAAGGATTACTAGTATCTGTTTAAGCCAGTCACGAATATCTTAAGTAGCTACTATAAGTGGGCTGGTGCCTGACACTGTCTTTGAGCACCCAGTTCCTCTCTGGGCTGGATCTACAGCTGCTCCAGGACTCTCTACTCCAGGCTGGCTCCTGGGCATGTGTTATTTCTTCCCAAGCACAAAGAAAGGAGTAGAAGATTCTTCGGAATTTGGAAATGTCTCTGTTAGTTGGTTTGGTTTGGTGGCGTCTTTTTGCCATGGGATACACAAAGATAGAAAATGGTCAAGGCTCACCCTGAATTGCAGCTACTTGTCAGCAACTAGAAGAATGAAAAATTTTTCATTGTAATTAGAGGATAAACAGCACTTTTTCCCTCTTCCTCAAAGGGCTGAGTGGGACCTGGGGAGAGCCAAACTCTGGCTCTGTAAGCCCTCTTAACCTCTCTGTCTTCATGGCCCTGAGTGCTCCCAGATGGTCTCCCAGGCACTGGGAGTGGGTAGAGGGTGCCTGGACAAGGAGTAGACAGAACTCCAGCCTCACAGGTACCTCAATATTTCCCTTAAGAAACCACTCAGGAGACCAGGCTGCTCTGAGATACTTTCATGTCTCCACGTTTCTCCCTCCTTCTGTTATCTCATGTGGCTTGTGTCTCCTCCCCCTCAGTCCTGGCATGTTTTCTTTTTTCCCTTTTCTTGTTCCTTCTTTTTAATCAGTGCTGTGTCAGCAGCTGCCTTGTCATTTCCCTCTGCTGTTTCTCCAACTGGAAAGTAATCCTTCACTGGCTGCAGAAGGAAACAGGCTGAGATTAGCCTGGGTCCTCCCGCACGAGGCGCCCGCTGTAAGGAAAACTCATCTATTTTCCTTGCCTCCCAGCTGTGAGGGTGAATGTCCTGCCTTCCCTCACTCTGGGTCCTTGCCCCTGCAAAGACAGCACTGAGGAAGGACATGCCCCCATGGTCACCTCTAGGCTTGCCTCTCCCCCATGATGCACACCTGGACCCTTACACAACTCACAGGGCCCCAGAGCCTCCAAGGAGTCGATGGGAATAAAACCAATTAATTAAATAAATGAAATAAACTAGCAGAAAACCAAAGAGGGTGCCTGCTGAATGCACTGTGCTTTGGAAGAAAATTGTCTCCAGATAATATTAGCTAGGACCCTGAGCACGCTGCTTTAAGTCTTTAATATCCTGGTTGTCTCTCACAGCACTGCTCCTTTCTATCCAACAGCAAGTCTGTACATCAAAATAAACCAAAAAAAAAATAATTAGAACCCATAGTGCTGCCTTGCCACTGCTGATTGGCATTGCAATACCTGAGCAAGGGCAGTGTTGAGAGGAGGAGAGCACTGCCTGGTGCAGGGACGGGGAGGGGGCCTCACCTCTGACCACTCTCCCGTGATCCAGATGTACTCGCAGGGGGGCAGCCCGCAGCTCTCCAGCTCGGGGGGCCGTTCCCTGGGGTCGCAGTAGCCGCTGTTCTGCAGCTGCTTGTTCTCATCCACACAGAACACCTTGCGGAACCGGGACGCCTCCCCGCACGTCTTCGTGCACTGTGGGCAACAAACAACAGCTCAGGCTGTCCCCGAGGGACTCCAGTGAATGAATCCACATCCAGAGCGAGCCCTCCTCCTAGCAAGCCCTGTAAGCTGTCATTGGTATCACCTGGGGGAAGATTTTCCACCAGGACCCTGCTGTGCCACATGCTGCTGTCTGTGACAAACTGCTCCTGACCTCTGGAGGTACTAACCCAAATCCACAGGAGAGAGGAGAAACCAAGGCTGCAGGTATTGGGATGGGGCAGTTGTGGGGTCCAGCTGTATAGGATCAAAAGATGCAGGATTGGGCATGCTGGGCCAGGAGATAGGGCAAGGGGAGAAGAAAGGGGCCAACCCCCATTATTTCAGCCCCTAGTAAATACAGCTGTTTGGAGAATGACAACTTAACCATCCCCCTTGAAAAATCACACTGCTGCACCTTTGGCTGTAGCTGGTATGGGGAGCCCCTTGCACAGCTCTCTGCCTTGGCATGGGGACACACAGAATCATCATAGAATAGTTTGGGTGAAAAAGACCTTAGAGATCATCTCATTCCAACCCCCTGCCATGGGCAGGGACACCTTCCAATTGAGCAGGTTGCTCAGAGCTTCACCCAGCCTAGCCTTGAACACAACTCTGCAACCACTGCAGTGGAGGCAGCCCTGCAGGTTTATTGTTTTTTAAACACTGCTCTGCCTGATATTAAGAGCAATCCATGCTAGCCAAGTACAATTGCTCCCCAGGTCCTTCTGGAGACTTCAAGGACTCAGTTCTTTCTCTGCTTGTCTTGGAAAAATGAGCCTGATTGTGAGGCTGTGTTCCTGGGACTGAGGCTGTCCTTGGAGAGGATCTTAGAAAAACACACAAAACAAAATAAATCAGTGTAAGAGCAGCTGTCTAGATAAAACCCTATTTTCTTTTAGTTATTGCCTGTAATGGACTTCTAACACTTTCAACTAACTGGATTTAACAAGAAGAAAAATGCATGAAAATAATCATTTTATAGAACATGTAGGGAATGTCTTCCCCTTAAGGAAAAGGATAAAACATCCAATCAGACCATCTCAATCTGTACAGAAACACTGTTTGAAGTCACCTAGGCTTGGAACACTGTGCCAGTTCAATCTAGTTAGAGTCTTACCCTCCAAACATCATTTCCAGCCTCCCTGAAGCAGCTCCTGCCCTCCTGGCCAGCCAGCAATTAGGAAGATCTTAGTGGGTTCAGCTAATTGCAAAATGCAGGCACTGTCATGGCCCTGTTTCTGTAATTAGCTGTCAGAACCAGGATTGTAAATTATTTGGGAATATTGAAAAATCAGATCAGTCTGTGGCAGCAGCAGCAAACCAGAAGAGCAACAGTGAGCACAACATGATGTTTGGTGTAAATATTTAAAACTGGGGCAAAGTGGAAAGGGATGGGGAAGGAGAGGCAGCTCCACAAAGCAGCATTTATTCCAAAGGAATAACTTAGGAGCTCTTAGGCAACAGTCAACATTGCAAAATCTGCAGTCTGCCAGAAGACCCCAAGGGCTTTGTGTGCTTTCAACCTTATTTACTCTCTTGCTTTGAGTCCTTGGAATGGAAGCTCCTTCTAGGTCTGTGCTGAAACATGGCAATCCTACAGGGGCTGGAGGAATTTGCTAGAGTGTGATTTCCCCAGAAAGCAAACAAAGTTAGCTATATTTGCCCATCTCTGACTATCTCCCTATTACATAAGTAAAAACTGAAAGGGGGTCATTGTGTGTGAATATGGCACCACTACAGCTCCATCATCAGGGAGCTTCCCTGAACGCTCTCCAGGCACCTTTTGGGGCAGCCTGAACCCCGATCTTCCTGCTCCTCCCTAAGGAGGGAACTCTCCAGCACAGTGGGAGTGGGGTCACAGGATGCTCAAAGCTTCCTTCCTCTCTGGTTTGGCATTTTCTAGCCCAGCAAGGGGTCAGCAATACAGGATGAATTGTTTCATGGTTCCTCACAGCCAAAGGACACACCTTGAGAGGAGTGGGAAGAACCAAGCCTGATTTTGTCTCATCTCCTTAATGTATATTTCAGACCAAATTTGCAAAGTACATTGGATCATGCTTCACTTTAAGATGGTGAACCATCTATATGCCATCAAGGCATCTTCTAACATTGGCAGTGAAGAGCTATCACATCAAAAGCCCATCCTTGTTTAAAATCATTACTTACTGATGAGAGACTGACACTCCCAAGCACAGGCCAGCCTGATTTGGGTTTGTCTGCAAATAAGAGTTGTGTGGCCAAATAAACCTGAGCCAGCTCTGTGCATTTTGTCATCATCAGAAACTGAAAGTTTGGTTATTTGTATTTTTAAGGGTAACAGGCAATTAAAACAATCCCACTGAAATATTAAATGAGGCTCAAAGACAGTGAGACCATCACAAAGTAAATCAAAGAGAAACACTGCAGAGGTTCCAATCAGCCACCCCAAAGCTCTAAAACATTATTCATGTAGAAAGCAGACAGTTCAGCTAGCATGGAAAAGCTATTTTTCCTTTTAATGGAGTGGCAGATTTTGCAAGAAATCTCACGTTCAAGACTGATTTAAATCTCACACAAAACAGTGAGGCCAGGCTATAACAGCTATTGATAGCAAAATCTGAAAAACAGGTCAGGCATTTGACAATATTTGTCTCTTTTGCCTCATTTCCCAAATTCTGAACTGTTTTCCTGGCAGTTCAAATTAAGGATCATTTCAAGCACTTCTGAAACTGTTTTAGAAGAGCAATAACAATAATTAAAATAACCCCAAAGGCATTGCTTTGTGAAAGCATTGATTGTTTTCTTCTTTTAAAAAAAAACAATCTGACACAGACGAAATGTACCCCCCATGCCATGAATGCTTGAAACATGCCTTGGGTAACTCTGCAATTCAAATCAAGCAAGGATGGCACAATTTCCTCACAAAAGCCAAATGTCAAAGATTCAGGAGTTCCACGGCAGCTTCCAGAGCTGTGCATTGTCCTTCCACAGAGGCTCATACTAAAGAAAAAAATCCTTCTTTCTCCCAATTTTCCCTTTTTCTTTGTGACTCCAGTCTAAGTTTTATTTTGACATTAGCAAGGCTCTTTCTATTGACTTTCTTCTCCCTGGTGAGGGCACTGAGAACAGGTGATTAATGGTGACACATCAACAGAGCAGTAAATGGTTTCCAGTAAGTTTCATATTCCTTCTCATTGTCAAGACCAACACTTTTTCCCAAACAACAACAACAACAACAACAAAAAGGAACAATTAAAAAAACCCAAACCCTCTTGACAGATTCCCTTTAAAGATAAGAAATCAAGAACAAGACAGCACTGAGATGTTATTTATATCCTGCCTTCCATGTCAATTAGGGAATTGCTCAGAGAATACCAATGCAATCTGTGCCTCCTCATGGACAGTGCCTATGGCTGGGGGGAGATGCTATTCCTTTTTTTCACTGTGTACACCAGAACAAAATAAGAAGTGCTTGGAAAAAATGCTTGGAATCAGCCAACGGGGCAAGCTCACATTGGGCAGCTCCTGCATTTTCCTGTTCATGGTTACTTATGAGTATGAGGAAGCTTCCAGTCCATCTTGCTAGTAAAGCTCCCTTGGAGGAAAAAAAAAAAAATCTCCACAATATGCTCAAAATTTCCTCAGTGCAATGGGGAGTCCTGGAAGTATTTGTATCCCATCAAGGGCTTGGAAGGATGGAGGCAGGCACCTCTCCAAACTGATTTGAGAAATTACAAAAACAAGGGAGAGATGGCAAAATTTGGTTGAAAGTTGGACTTCATGGTTTTGGAGGTCTTTTCCAACTTAATGATTCTAACAGTCTACAAAAAGATGGGGCAGGAACTTTTCTTTTCAGGGCTGATTAGTTAAGAACTGGCACTACATGCTGTTTGGTGAGCTCTTTGCTGCCTTTAAATTTATTAGCTGAAGAAGTTAATGGGCTCTGCAAAACTAAAAGTTTGTTGCAAGGAAGTGGCTGAGCCCCCTCAGCCATTCCTGCATTTCCTTTTCTGGCTGGGATGTTTCCATCGGGTACCACTGTGTGACCAGCCTGGCTTTGCCTCCTGCTGCTTCCCATCACACTTCCCTGTGTACTGGGAAGCAGCTGAGAAAGGGCACAGCCCCCTCTGGCCTCCTGCAGTCCTGGCCGGGTCACAACAGGATTATAAACCAAATTTCCCAGCACTGCTGGGATTGGGGAAACGAAGCTAAACTTGTGTGTCCTGTTCCAGTCAGGCTGAGGTACCACATGCAGGGGCTAAAAGTGGAAAAAACCAGAATGAAAAGAATCATTTTGTTGTCTGGTCTGAACTGCTTCTGCCAAAACCTGCCGTGCATGTGAAGGCTGACACAGCACCCTCTTGGCAGTCACGGGAGGGCTCCTCCAGCTCAGAATCTCTTCACCCTCCGACCACCCACCAGCCTTGAGACCACTCATTGCCCACACTGCAGGAGAGTTGGAGTCACTCCCTGAACCACTGGAGCAGCAGCTTTATCCCCAGTTTCAGTCCCAGGAGCTGTTTTTGATAGGAACTGATCCTAGTCACACTGAAAAGCATCATCTCCCAGAGAAGATTTGATCTCAGCACTGCTTGTGGCTTGATAAAGGAGCAAAGACCAGGAGCTCAAAGAAAGGATAGGGATGTCAGATGGAGCTGGGGTAATGGGGCAGGAAAGAGGGAATTACCACTGCTCCCTAATTCCTCCGGGCACGGGGCTCAGGCTGGAGCAGCGCAGCAGGGCTCTGTCTCCTGGAAGAGACCCAAATCCCTACCCAAGACCTGCTCAGTATTTGCATAGGTCCCAGCCAAACACAGGGCAGCACGAAGCAATAAATTAACCCTACAGAGGCATTTCATCCAGCATGCATGAGCCTCCCCTCTGCCTCTTTTTCCTTTTTTTTTTTTGACAACCCCAGGTTGCAACCCAAACGGCAGCACTCCCCAGCCTCAGCATCCTCCACGCCTGGGAGCACAGGAGCGTGACCCCGGGCGGGGGAAGGGGTCCCCGCTTACCGCGTGCCATTCTCCGGCTGCCCAGCGGTGCGTGGGGCAGGCGGGCAGGTGACAGTCCCGCTGCGGGGCCGGCCGGCTGCCCGGGTCACACTCGGCCTCCTCGGCTGCCTTGGAGCTGCTGCTGTGGCACTGCACGGAGCGGCGCTGGACGCCCCGGCCGCAGGACACGGAGCACTGCAGGGAGGGACACAAGGTGAGTGGAGGGGAGCTCCCCGGCACACCCAGGACACGGAGCACGGACACGGAGCACTGCGGGGAGGGACACAAGGTGAGTGGAGGGGAGCTCCCCGGCACACCCAGGACACGGAGCACTGCGGGGAGGGACACAAGGTGAGTGGAGGGGAGCTCCCCGGCACACCCAGCACGGTGAGTTCAGGGGGTTCGGTCTCTGCACTGGGCTCTAGATAGCGATGCTCTATCCAACTTCCAAGTGAAGCTTTTCATTCTGTGAATCTGAAGCCAGTGGGAATATTTGCTGTTGGCTTCAGTGGGGGTCAGGACTTCCTGGACAGGATTTTTATTGAAAAATCTGTTTTTATTGCAAAATAGCGGCACCACTAAACCACCCTGACACGCCAGAGGCGGCTAGGCTCTGAGTATTGCTCTGAGTATTGCTACTCAGGCACCGGTTCAAAAAAGTAATAGTTCAAAATACATCAAATGCCACAAACAGAGTGGGCTTTAATGAAAAGCAAACTTGGATTGTATAGAAGAAAGTGTGTAGCTGTAGAGAGGGAGAGGTATGATACAGCTGGGATTTCTTTCAGCATGCATCTGAACATGCACATGCATCAAGGCAGGGAACACTGTTAATTTTTGAAAACAAATGTCTTTTTGAAATTAACTGCATTTCACATTTCCTTCATTACACTGTGGGCACATTTCTCCCAGCTTCAAGGCACAGCAATAAATGCCTGAATTTTTCTGTTTCTCAGACATCTTTAAATTATTATCTATACTGCAATACTATTAACAGCTTATTTTTTCTTTCACGCAACATTTCTTAGTGTTTTGACTGCACACTAATATGTCTGGCAATACTTAATATTCCTCTGGAACACATTCCTCTTGGCTAGACCTTAAAGTATACTATACAGATTTGGAGTAAAGAGAATTTGCATTTATAGAAAAAAGTGCATAAAATTAAAGGTATGTATTAAAAACACAGCTGAATGAACAACTAATATTAAGTATTTATAACAACTAATATTACTTATTAATGTATCAGGAACTAAGAAAATAAGTTCACAGCCTGCAATTGCAATGCCCACTAAAATGAGCCTTCTTCAGTCAGGGAACTAAGTGGTGCCTAATGGGGAAGCAATTCCCTCTTCTGTATTCCTCCATAATGCTCTTTGCTTTACTACCCAAATGCCCCATAAAGCCAAGAGAACCAGAGAAAAGCTGACTGTGACTATTTGTCTGGCTTCAGATATTCCTAAGAGGGTGGGAGTACTTTTGTGTAGCTTTTGAAAGCAGCAGTGAGATTTCTGTCACTAGTGATGCAGATGCTTCCAATATGCTGCTGCTTCCCTGGGATTAACAGTGTTCTTTGTCCTATACATTCCATAGGGGACTTTCAAACAGAATAAAGGCACAAACTTGGAGAAACATACACACCAGGATGCCTACCATGCTCTAAGATATCTTTTGAGTTGCATTTATCAACAACATAAAAAGCCCAGGTATGGGTAAAAGAGCACAAGTGACACTGTGGCCTTTTCATGGGGGGCTGCACTGTGTGTGACACCTGGGTTTGGGGACAAGATGGTCCCTGGGCTGTGCCAGAAGCTCTACCTGATGCTCCACCTGTGTTTTTAGATAGGGCTGCATTTCAGCCTGCAGCTGAAGTATGCAAATACCAGACAGCAGAATAAATATTGGTATTTTTGTTAAATGAAAGGTAAATGGCCATAATTGACACCAATTAGGAGAAACAAACACATTAAATCTGACATTTCAGTGCAGACATAAACACATTTAAAACTTGGAGAAAAAGCCTTTTTAGAGATATATCAAAAATTATTTGCTCCAGGGAAGTGGGGTCTTAACAATCTAGAAAAGAACTAACCACCCTCTGAATACAAAACATCCAAAGCAAAAAAAAACCTAGCACTGGAGCACCAGGACAGGCAGTGTCTGACTGAGACTCATTTTTAACCATTCCTGTATTTTCTGATCTTTGTTTTCTCAGTAATTCCTTTTCCAGAAGGCAAAAACTCCCAACATCTAAAGGTATATGCAATGGGTCCTGTGCATATATAGTGACACAAAGACGCACTTTTGTGGGAAAACCTTGCCTTATTTCTCATGCAGACTTTTGCTGGTTTATTCAGGAGAAAAAGTACAGCAGCTCAGTTTTGGGATTAACTTTCTAAGATAATTAGACTTTCAGAAACTTAGAGGGTTTTTGGATAATATCTAAGTGGAAACTGATCATGGTTCCTATTTGCAACAGTGGTACTGGTGATGGGGAAAGTTACATGGTGTTTTCATGCCCAATTTATAAACTGATCTACTGTGTATTCAGAGCACCAAACTGGCTGTTTCATGCTCTTAATGAGAAGTTCAGGACCTAAATCCAGCCTGGCTTCAAGGCATTAAATCTCTGGCAAGACCCTGAACACCCCTTACAAGGGACCCAGGGCCACCCCTCCCAACCTGTGACAGCCCCAACTCTTAATCTACCATAGGCAAAAAAAATACTGCCAGCACCAGTGAGGCTCAGAGATCCATGTCACAGCATTTCACAGGGCTTTAAAAAGCCCAATTTGACATTGTAGCATAAATGTTTCTATCTCTTTATTTTTTCCCTAAGCAAGAAGCTGGCTGGCTGAGCACATCCTGCATCAGGAACCTGGGCTGAGGAGCTACTCCCGGAGAAACCTGTTCTTAACATTATCATTAGCATACAAATATTCCTTAATTGCCCAGTCACAAGAGATTACCTCAGACTATAAATCACCTCATCCTCCTGCTAACATGGGTTCCTTTCTCCAGTTGCATAAAATTAACATCCATGATACAGTGGAAAGCTGGGAATTTTAAACTACTTACTTTTACCAATTAATATTAGTGTATTCTAATGCAATTGAAAAACCATTACATTATTATGTTTACAATTATTAACTGTAAAAAACTGCTTTCAAGAGCAGTCACTTTAAATAAGGTGCAAATTGGATACCACAAGACTGTGTAATGGCCTCACATTTCATTTCAGTCTGGCTCCTGTATAAAATTGAGGTTTCAGTCCTGAAGGTAATAAAGGTAATAATATTGACTTAATTTCCAATATGGGAGCAGTACTGTGGATTTCACAGGCTGGATGCTCCTATCCTCAGGTAAAGAACCCAGACCTCAGTACTGAACCTGCATGGTGAATGAACACTTAGTCCTTTACCCACATAATGGCAAATACTCCTATCTTGTGAATCCAAAAGTAAGGATTAAAAAAACCCTAATACAAGTCTGAAAACAATCACAGATCATTAATGGGTTTATTGTCCTTTTTATTAGTAGACATAAATCAACAGCATGGTAACATTTGCATGTGTGCCTGTAGCAATGTTAATGGTTTGTCTTTAAGGGAACTTGAATACAGCAAGAATGGGTGTTTTGTACCTAAATTTGGAAGACAGAAGGCAAGGGAACACGATGTTTTACAAGTTAACAGTTCATTTAGTCTGGGATTTTCAATAATTCCTCTGATTAGCACGTTAATGAGGTAGAGGGAAAACCAAGGTTCAGAGTAAAAATGTGATGCAGCAGATTCAAGGTGACGACAAAGACATTATTTTCAGAAAAACAAGGATTCAAGGTATGCTTTCAGCAAGCAAGATGTTTAATAACTCAAAACACTTTTTCATTTCCAGCAGCCTCTGTTCTATGCATCACTGTCTGACTTTTTAATGAGGGAAGATCAAGCAGTAAGTTTATTTCTCAAAACTCAGGAAGATTTGACTTGAGATATGATATTTAAATGATATTAAAAGCATGAATAAATAGTAGATCCTCCTTAATACTATATACTAATGAGCTTTCTAGCAAAAACCTAAAATATACAACAAGGAATTTGCTTTCAGATAGACACTAAAAGCAAGCTGCCTAGTTCTCAGCTGGCACAAATCTGTGCTGCTCCACTGCTGTCCATGAAGCTACACTGTTTTACACCAGGATCTGGCCCAAAACCTTTACCCTGAATAATTCATGAGGACAGAAGTGATTGGAAAACCAGGCTCTAACCAGTTTGATGGAGGAAGAATACCAAAAGGTGCAAAAGGGTACACAACATGGCTCACCTGGCCCCAATCTCCTGCTTTCCACTTCGGACATCTGCCCCCTCTGCATTTCTTTTGCACGTTGGGCTTAGCAAGGTGTTTACAATTCTCTTCTTCTACATGCCTCCCTTCCTTTGACAAACAGTACACACTGCGGTGCTTTTGGCCCCTTCCACAGGAGACAGAACACTGTAAATATAAAGTAACAACAGATCAGCTTTCACACTCATATAGGGGCCATGGCTAGCCAGGGCATTTTCTTTTAGCGGGACCTCCCCAGGACCCCGGCAGGCTACACAGAGCTTGAGGTGAGTGCAGACACTTAATATCGTGTGATATTCTTGGTCAAAGCCCCAAAAAATGCCAGTATCAAAATAGAGAAAACAGCTGACATTCAGCAGGGATAACAGGCTGAATTTCTGGCATTGCTCCAGTCGTTTCAAAGGAGCAGAGTCATCTTACAGGGATCAAGCCAGGAGCCCTCAGTATCTACTTAGAAGAACTTAAAAGGATCCATTTCCATTTACCTTGGTACAAAGGGATGTCAAATATTGGTAAATCAGGAGGGTAAAGTGTGCTCTGCACCTTCACAGAGGGAAATAACTGCACAAAAGGACAAGGCAGAAAAATGCAGCATTTCCTTGTCCTTAGTACAAAAGCTCGTGTTTGTTTTATCAGTGTAGTCTGACTTTTCTTTTTTTCTTCACTAAACAGACTGAAACCAGGACATGTTCATCCTTAAGATTTATGCATTTTGAAAACAACTCAGAAGGTGGCAAGAAGGCAGAGCCTGAAGAATCAAAGCAAAAAGCAAACCAGCAGGTATGTTAGCTGCAAGCTTTGTAGTGAAGCAACTAATTTCAACCTCCCTCTGCAGGTTCACTGAACTTTTTCAAATGTGACCACTTCTGGCATGCAAACCCCAAGCAACTTCACTTTGATTTCAGATTAGTCTCCTCCAAAGATTTAGGAATCAAAGGGGTCTGGAATCACGACACGAATTTAATATGACAGTTTCATGTAGAACAAGCCTCTTACTCAGCATGATGCACCCAAAGACTCAGCTCCCATTTCTTCATTACATGCTACGTCATAAGCAGACTGGTTTAATCCTTGAGGGCAAATACACTGTTTTAACCATCTCTCCATATAAAATGTTCTGCTTTCTTTTCAGAATGGAGAAAATATGCAAAAATGAGGCTTCAACCTTCATTTTGGTGTCACTCCATCAATATATTTCCCAAGAAATATATTACAGCTCAAGCTCTTCCCAGCCTATAAATACATTTGAAACCTAAAAAATTTATATATATATAGCAGCTCTGGAAGATTCACTAGAATAGAAGTTGGCATATACATTGACACCTGTGAATATTTTATATTACAGCCCTACTTACAGCTCATTCACACACAAAGAACCAGTGAGAGAGCAGTTTCTAAATGGAAAAATTCAGACCAATGTGGAGAGAAATGGATGTAGCTCCTAAAACCAGACACTGATGCTTAAAAGCTTGTATAAAGGACACCCTTAAAAAGGTTGTTTTCCTGCTGCAAGAGTGTTATAGATTGACAAAAGATTACTGAGGTCCCGTTGATCAACAGGTTTAAGAGCTGTTAATGATGCTGCTCTGAGAGGCTGAGCAGGGATAGCTGCTTCTGAGTTCTCCTGAGCCCAGACCCAATTTGAAGACAGGCCAAAAACCCCAATAAGCAACATCCAACCTTGCATTGAAAAACAGAAGAAATGCTGTCCCTTGCAATAAAAGAAAACTTCCATGAGTTACCTAGATCCATAAACTTCCTTTCTTTTCTTTAGAATCAACAGAAGAAAGACCAAGCTTATGTTACCCTATTTTTTAAGCCTTCAAATTTCATCAGAAGCTAATTTTTTCATTCTCTCTACTTTTCTCCCCAGGTAACAAAAGTCAGCAGTAAGACAGAAATGTCACATCCTACAAATCCCAGTTCTATACTTCTAATATTTTAATCCATTTAATGTCTTTGGACTAAACGCCAACACTGATGCTTAAACAAAAATTCAAGTGCTTCTTGGTAAACAGTCTTCATGCAGGTTATGCTACTTTACTGTGACAGCCAAAGTTAAAGAGTAAATTCACAGCACTGATCAGGACTCTCTTGTGTCCCACATCCTGAGCTGGTACAGCCCAGAGCATCCTTAATTTAAAAAATACATGGGATCCCACTACTTATCCTAAAGTAAGACTAATCACACTGTGCAACAATGCAAGCACCTTTCTGGGGACCTGAAGCTGGTAAATACTTGATCTCACAAACAATTTGGTACTAGTTATTTCCAAAATTATTACTCCCCTTCTACAAGATGCTTAATTTTGGCATGGAGCCTGATTCTGACATTTATCTCGTGATGCTATGATCAAACAAGTCTGCGTGCAAACCTCGGTGCACTCAGAGGTTGAGGCATAATTTGCTTAATTTTGTTAATACTTAAATGTAATTCTCAAGATGCTGGAATTAATCATTTCTATGTCTGCCTTTAATATAAATCAAATTTAGGCAGCTGTGCATTTTCAGATCTAAACCACCCGTTTGCTTTCATGCACATTTGAGTTATGATCTCATTTGCACTGACAGAAAAGAAAGGTTGAATAATCTAATTTAACCAAGTATCGGAGACTGAAAATTCCTTTGCAAAGAGTCTCCTTAATAACTGCCATCTAATTCATCTCAGGTATTCAACTTTTATCTGGCACATAGATTTTAAGCATATGTGAGCCACATGCAAAGCATAATTTAATAGTGGGCTGCATCTCAACACCATGTAAGTCGGGGAAGTGCTACATCCAACTACGACCATCAGCCTCATCATTTATTTTGGACCCTAGAGAAACTTTGCATTTCATTAACAGGATTCTTCGTGGCTGCAAATGCTGCCTGCTTATGGTACCTACCAATAACAGCACCACAATGAGGTAAGTTTTGACCTTGCCTTCCTCAAAACATTTGGCAAAATCACTGTCCTCACATTCCTCTTTTTCTTGACTTCTTTCCCACGCCCCCCAAAGAAAATGCTTCCAAGTACTGGGGGCAGGCAGTGGTTCTCTGGAATAACAGCCTCACCTTATCCAAGGTTCTCTGAGTCAACAGAAAAGCCTCTACTGGTTTTAAACACCTCTTAGCCAGCCCTGAAGGTGTAGCCAGGTATTGTATGGAATTTTTTCACTAACCAGCTTCCTAGAGTCAAGGATCATACGCACTTGAGCATGCCTGTGGTCAACTTGCCTCTGCCTCCACTTAAGTTTGGGAAAACATTGCTCTGAAAGGCTGTTTACAGCCTGTGATTGAGGAACAACAGCAAATAGCACTCCTGGATGAACCTGGGAGGACAGTCAGGCATGAAGGAGGGTGTGAAAACAACAAATTGCCATGTTTCGGTAAAAAAACCAACAAAAAGTTTGCGGCATGTAAAATAATGGAGAAACAGTATTTAAAAAAATCAGCTACAGCCATCACTCTAAAACTCTAGCAAAACTTCCCCTTGTTATTATCTTTATTATCTCCTAAACCCACCACAGCTGAACCTGGTACTTCACATGGAGAACAAAAACTAGAGGACTTTCCTAATAGCAGTAGGATCAAAGCACTTAGCACAAATTTAAGGGCTTTTTGTTTATTGCATGATTAGTGTTGTTAACATGCCAAGAACTGGAGACTGGAATGCTGCTGATACTTTCAAATAAATATACTGCCTAGTTTAAATAAATGCAAGGAAAAAAGTTTAAATAAATATGGCAGAAATATTTCCATATCAACTGTTTCCATAAAGGTGCTGAACACGAGGCTAAAACATCTCCTGCAATGCCTTGCTCTGCTCTGCTTGTGTTTTTGTTTCCACGAAAAATTTGTTTTCTGTTTCAGAGTTTAGCAGATGATCATTCTCTTTTACCAAATGTGTGCAAATTGCTTTAAAATAACCCTTTCTGCATTTCCTGATCTGATCGTTTGGAAGATGAGGGTACATGTTGTTCATTAAGACCTCTCTAAAATAGAAAGGCTGCTACTTGATGCACAGGGCTGGCAGCAGGAAAAAAAAAACACAGAATATGTTCAAAATCTCCTAAAAACTTGTACAAAATTTCTGGTGAATTTCTGGGAGCAGGGTCAGTCCAGCACCAAGAGGACTCAAGAACCCTGGGCACAAATGAACAAATCTCAGCAAGAAGAAAAATGCACCAAAGAGCAGTCAAGAAGAAATGGAATGATTGCTCCTCGTGAACTTTGTGCATTGAAGAGGCAGTTCCACAAAGGGCAGAAGGGCATATCCCAAGCAAGAATCTAGGAACACTCTCCCCCAGAAGTGAAAAGTTGCAGAAAATGCTGTCAGACCACATTTCAGACCCACTGTGCATCAGCCAACGATTTGGGAGGTATTTAAGACAATGAATGCAAGCTGTGGTGATCACCAAATGAATTCCCAAAGATAAGTATGCTCTGATAGCTCAGCAAGGGCAGGGCTGGGAAGGATTAGACTAAAATGGCTTTATCAGATTCTGCCAGGAGCAACTTTTGGAGGAAATTAAAATCAATCCTTGTAGATTTAGACTTCCCCACATTAAGGATTTTATGGAAAGTCAGCAGCTGTAAGTAAGCCCTGGTTCATCCTTTCCAACAATCTGAGACAAAATGTGTTGGATGAAATAAAGCAAAAAAGCAACAGAGCCCTCCAATGCTTTACACCCATTTTCCAAGAGGTTCCTGGATTCCAGCAAACTTCTCCAACTACAAGCAAACTCAACAATGTACCCTCATAGCTACCCTTCAGCAGCCTATTAGTCTGTATCACCTTTTACTACCACTACCACTGCTGCTGTCAGATACTGAAACCATATCCCGGTGACTTCTGTACCTCCGAAGTCTCTTGAGCACAAAGGACAAACAGACACATCACCAAGGAAATCCTGGATCCTTCCTCACCACCTGAACCTTTACCAGAAATCTTAAAATGCTGGAACCTTTGTGTGCTGTCCAGCAACAGGGGCTCTGTGGCATTCAAACCAAATTAGCTTCACAACAGCAAGGTATTTCAGCAGGTAATTCTCTTGGCTTCAGTGAGACAGGCTAAAAACAAGGCTGCAGCACTTTAGGAGATGTTTAGGAAATATTTATTGCTGCTCTGAAGCCCTGTTTCTCCTACCAATGTGTTTTAGCATGGTCTTGTGCCCATCTGCACTGGCATGGTGAGCAATCCATAAAATTGGGTGGGGATACACGCAGGGCAGGAGTCACCCAGCTTGGCTTTCCTTTCCTGACAAACTAAGGAGCCATGACTTAAGGCACATGGGTGCTGAGTGTGTATGGTCATGGTGATTTTAGCAGGTGAATGGCCAGAAAATACATGTGATTCTTGTACATTTAAAAGGGAAGAGGGGTTTCTACTTTCAAGGGAGGGCAAATGAACCATAAACCTGAACAAAACACACCAAAGCACTGGACTGCAGTTTCAAAAGAGGCTTTAGAAATGTTTAATCCAAATTGACTCCTCAGAGAAATGGGGTGATTGAAAAAAAAAAGGCATGAACATTAGGGATTTTGGAATGTACAGTCAGAATGCATTTGTGAGCTTTCCAGAGCCCCTGTGGAAGTGGGTTCTGAGGAGCCCTCTTAGAGCTGGAGGACAACCCCCAGTCTGAACAAGAGAGGCTTTGCCCCAGTATTCCCACAGAACCCTCACTGCCCCAGGCATGGGAACTTCCATGCTGGCCTGCCCTGTCTCTGCAGTGCCCACAGGGTCTCCCATCCTCCAGAGGCTCGGGTCTTCACTTGGAGCAGAGGCACAAAGCTTCCCAAGTCATCATTTGGATCATTTGCCTTTTTGGCAAAAGGGAGAAATGAAACAATCCATTAAATCTTCACCTTCCCACCACCAAACTCAGCTGCAGGGACTGGTGAATGGCCTCAGATGATGTCTTATACCATATTAAAAACAAAAAAAGAAAAAAAGGAAAATTTCTCAGAGAAAAGGGTCCAATTTGATGTGTTGCTGCAGTGGAAGAAAGAACTGGTGTGTCTGGAGCCCACTGCTCCAGCACAAATTGCCCAGAGGAAAGGATGCTCTTGGGTTCTTTAACTCCTGCAAGATTTAAGGCCCTGAGTGCCAAAGTCAATACAATAATTTCCCCAAGCTGGGAAACCTCACAAGATAGATAGGAAGAAAGAGGTAACTGCAGCAGGAGAAGCCATGCATCTCCTCTTCAACAGCATCCACCCAGTAAGCAGCATCTTCTCCCTCTCTTTTCCCTGCCCTGTTGTTACAACACCAAATACTTCACCAGGCACAGAAATTAGCAGGGCACTGAGCACACAAAGCTCTTCTAAAAGCTGTGTCCTGCCCTGCTCCACACTATTTACCTTGAACAACAAACAAACAAAAGCCCCATAGAGCCATTGCAGGTCTCTCCAGAGAGGGAGGCATTAGATGACATTTCCTCAAATTAGGAGGAGATGTATGATCTACCAAAGGATACCAACACAGTGGGATGTGGAAGGTACTGATGAAGCCTATTTTCCGTGCTGTGGCACTTTCAGGAGAGTACCAATTGAAGCAGCAAGGTGCCTCAGCTAACTGACACTTCATTTTTTTAGTGAACAGTGGTGCTACAATGCCATTTAGATATTCTGTTCCAGAATAGGATTTCTCTGTGTTGGATGGAATAAATCACAAAGTAAAGATCTCTCTGAGAATGTCAGCCCTGTTTCACAGGTGTGCATCACACTGGGGGGTTGTAGGAGCACTGGGCTGCTGCTTGCTCCCCAATTTTATAGAAAACAATTTTGTTTAATGCACTAGGGATAAATACTGTAAACTTATACAGTCTTGGGCATCTGACAGATTTTCATCCATGCTGCTCACTCACCTCCCCTGTGAGCTAGTAAAATTAAAATATGAATAGAGCTTTAAGTGCCTTTGGAACAGAACTGACTTCACCGTTTTTTCTTAATAACTGCACAAATCAGTCACTGGGAAAGTTAGAAGTACAGAAAATCTTTTTGTGCTTAGTGTCCCTCACTGTTGTACATCCTTGTTTCTAAAGCCCTAGGATCTGAGCAACAGCAATGATTGCAGTGTGGAGTATTCAATGTGACTCTGGAAAATGGGCAAAACCATAGGCACACCTCCCAAAACCCAGCTCAGAGATCTGCCTGAAGATGCTGCATTTCACAGCTCATCCCTGGAAGTGTGCTACTGCTTCAATGCATCCCTTGCAGCCTAAAGCATTCCTGTACTCAGAACCAGTGCTTTGGGAGACAAATATTCCCAGCATTGCCCTTTTATTTATTGCTTTATTTCCCCTGTGTGGGTATGTGCAGATGTGCAGGAGATCTGCAGCCAGGGATAGGCCACCCGTAACACAAAGACTGAGGCCAGTCATTGCTGAACAGCAGCCTCACCACTTCTTGTTTGAGTTTAGGCCTGGAAAACTACTATTTCACTGAGAAAATGTCTAAGAGAGGAGATGTAGAAAGGCAACCACAGAGGCATGCCAAATGCAGCCAAACAGCCACTGCACTATGGGAAGAAAGAGACTGCTCTGAGTGGGAAAGTGCACTGAGGAACCTAGGGAGAAGGTGCACAGTCTGGGGGGCAAAGGGATGAGAAGATTTTAAAATACCTGAAAATAACCTTTGTGAGTCTAACCACTGGTCCAGCTCCTGTCTGTCCTGGCAGTGTCAACAGGAGAGGCTGTTGAAGGACAGCAGATGAGATTCTCTGCAGCTCCTTTTCCTGGTACTTCCCCTGCATTTAGTCACTGGATTAGGGAGGTCAGAAGGGACATTGCTGACCAGTCCTTTTACTTCTCTATCAGACTAAAAGGTCATGAGGGGTGTATGGACCAATGGGGGCCTGCAAGGGGGAGAGTGGATTGCAACAGCTGAGCTTTAAGTTGCAGGAAATCAGTCCTGTGAGGAGTTGATTCAGGAATCACTAAGGAGCTGGGTCAGTGTTAAGCACACAGTGCCTCAGGGTGGTCCCTCACCTGCAGGGCGTAGCCGACAGGCTTCCATGGTTGCTTTCCTGCTAATGGAGCATCAACACCAGCAAAGAGGAGACAGAGAATTGATAACAAAAATATATCCATATATAGAAAAGTATACCTATATAGTTCTCCTTGTTTAAGTAGAAACAGAAAATGAAAGATGGTGATAACAGGCAAAAAATACAAATGGAAAGGAAAACAAAAATTGGAGATTTTAAGGCAAAAAAAGAGGAAAAAAATGATGTTCCTTTACTGGGCAGCAGGGTACCACTGGCTTTGCCTTGAAGCCACTAGCTGTGGGCACTGAGGTGAGGAGAGAGATGCATGAGCATCCATCACCACTGCCTCAGAGGAGCAACAGGCTGAAACTCTTCAAACAAAACCCCAACAGCAGTTCAGCAATGCTGCTGTCACAGCAAATTAATTTTCTGCAGAGGAGAAGAAGGGAGCAGCAGAGTTATATACACTTGCAACCAAATCTGTCCCTGGTTATCAGTTCTGCCTTAGTAGGACCTGACATCCTGCCTGCTATGAACATTATCAGAACAATGATACAGAGAACATTGCTGTTGAGCAGCCTATATTCAGCCAGCTGCATGGGGAAGGCATCTTGCAAACAAAATGTTGGGGCTTTGGCAGAAATAAATACAAGTAACTCAAAGTCTCCACTGATACCAACTTTAAGATTAAAATTCCAGAGTGCCAGCTGCCTGACACAGATGTTGGCCAGGCAGTTCTTCCACCTCCCACCCAGTTCAGAGTCCCTTTGCTGCTCTATCCCTGTGTGCAGCCAGAGAGCCCTGCAAAGCCATCAATGCCACCAGCTTCCTGCCAAGGGAAACCAATGCTGTCCTAGCCCAAACCTGAACTCACATCCACAATAAGAGTTTGGAACTGAGCTGGTTAATGTTCCAATTACTTGACAGTAAGCTTCTGGTTCTTCATTAGAGCAAAAGGCCCTCAAAGACTGATACCTGCACCTCTGCCTACAGGATACAGAGCTGAGAAGCACTGAGAGCTACACAACCACTGCACCAGCAGCCTGAATTTCAGATACCCAAGACTAACAAGCACTCGACAAGGCAGACTACTTTCAAAATTATAATACTTTTCTCGAAAAACACCCAAACCCCCAAATAAATCTAAACCTCACCCATCCATTTTCCAGAGTTCAAAGTCAAATGATCACTGCCCTGTGCAGTGCAGCCCAAAGGACAGACCCAACTGAACCAGGGTGCTGTGAGATGTAATTGTTTTACCTTATCTGTGACCATTTCCTAACTCGAAAAGAATGAGAAGCCCACAAGTTAATTCAGCATTATTCATAAATTGTATCCAGATACAGTTGGATATTAAGGCAAACTCAAAATATCAGAGATTATTCCAAAATAATGGAGCAAATCTGCTCCAAGACAGGTGCTTTAAGGTAGGTTACGCATATATTTTAAAAATGTGGTATATATATGGGAATATTTATTAAAACCAAACCTCAGGTTTTAAATGAAGCAATGGGTAATTCTCGTTGTGAACATCTCCCTCATTCCGGAGAACATGGAAAGATTTCCTCTTAGGATTCGAGAGTGTGTATGGAGATCTGTATTCATACCATAAAGCATTCAGAGGAGAAAAAACACTCTCTGTACTCTGGTGACAGTCAGTGCACGTTTTCTAAAGCATGGTTTTAATAAGAAGGTCAGGTCTATCACATGGTGTACAATTCTGCAATGGGTAAATACATGTTCTTAAATAAGCAAGGGAATAAAAGTGTCACCTCTTCTTAGTCCTCTTTGAACCTTTGAACATACATTATAATGACAAGACATCTCACCAGTCTCCTGTTGTAAAATTATCATTTACACATACAATATATTTATCCACTTAATTATCTCTTCCAAACCTGGATTTAACCAGCCAGATAAAGATCACTTGTTTACTAAATAAAATCCCAGTGAAATTTTGCCCAAGGACTGCGGGTTGGATGCTTCAGACTTTTTCTCCTTTAATTTGTATTTTATAGTACTAATTTCACTGAAACTTGAGTAAGGCTAAGCCAGGCAGATGATTGCAAGAAATTAGTTATCCAAACTTTGTGATTCATACACTTTTAACTGTGTTTGTTTAAACATTGAGAAAGACAATTTCTGTTGGAGAACAAAACAAGTAAAAGAAAAGCCAGACAAAAGATGGAACATTGCAGAACTGTTTCAGAAAATTTAGCAAAAGTTACCAAAACTAAGTATATGATCTGAATTTAGCAAAAGACTCAGGAAATCATTATACAAATTCATTTATGATTACATTCTACGTGTCTTTAATTTTCACTGTTCAACATTAACATTAAACACTGTAAATGTATGCAATATTTATATAAAATTAAATAACAGTATTGGAAAAATAAATACACTTTTACATAAATACATAAATCCATACTGCTGAAAAGTTTCAGCTAACTATACTCTTGTTTCAAAAGTGACCAAAAAAATATGGTAGTGACACTCCATCCCAAGAGATGAAGTATGTACAGCTACAGAATGATGTTTGCAACCGATGACAGAGCTAAAGCAAATCCAGGTGATACCACACTAAAGAAGAAATATTTGGCCATTACTACCTACAGTAGTAGCACGAGGTAGACATACACGTGGAGTGTTCTGCTGGAGGGACATGAAGCCCTGGGGACCCCACAGATACTTCTCAGTCTTCAAACAGCTCTGAGTCCCCTATGTGAGAGCCCAAGGACACCTCGATGAATGAGACTGAAAAATCCAATCAGTTCATGGCAACGACGGGGGCTCAGCCCTGCAGCCCCTTCCCCAGGGCTGTGACCCTGTGCCAGCTGGGAGGAGACACTGCAGGCAGGACAGGATGTCCCTGTCCTCCACCTGTCTGCCAGATGTCCCACCTGCTCCCAGGAGAGCAAGGACAACCCACTGAGACTAATACAACAGAGTGGAGCCAAGGGAACTTTTCCTGGGTGAAAAGAAAACCATCAGAACTAGGGGACTGCACCCTGTGTTTCCAACACTGAGAAACAGGTGCAGCCCTGGAGCCTGCTCCTGAACAGCCACGAAGAGTCTGAGTGACACCAGAATGAAACACAATTCTGTCCACACCTTTGGCTCTTGCAAATGGTCCAGCACAGGTAAAAACCAAAGTTGGCAGCACCTCCCAGCTGGCAAATCCTGTGGGGCAGCCAGCACACACACAGCTACCTCTGCTCACCTCACCTCGCTCGTCCTTAGCACCAGCCAGGTTGATGGACAAGGGGTACATTAGCACCTCAAATGAAATATTTCATAGCACTGTCTCTTGTACTGGTGAAGCACCGGATACACACCAGCTCAGCAGTTTTATGGCTATTGCAAAACTCACTGAGGTATGATAAAAATATTGAAGAATGTTACTGAAAGCACCCACAGAAGGACAGCAGGTTTTGGCAAGATGACTTTTCAAACTATGACAATTAAGGAAGTCCAATACATTAAAAAACAGGCCTCTTTTTTCTTTTCCTATAAAGTGCTTTTGAATCGGATTTTTTTTTAAAATGTCTTCAAATGCTTTTATAACAAAATATACAATGAAGGTTGACATCTGTTTGAAGGCCACTCCAGAATGGACAGGTCCGTGGTTTTCCAGGGCTCCAGAAGCACCTCAGGTGGCACTTGCTTTGGTGCAGGATCAGAGCAGAGGTTGCTGCTCTGGGCAGGGAGAATTGCAAAGGTGTGGCACTCAAAATAGCACCCCAACCCTGTGGTTCAGGGCTGCTCTGTCCTCACAAGAGCATCTCTGTAGCAGACTCCTCCAGCAGCAAAGGAGCAGTGTAAGACACCTTTGCTCCAAATACTATTTTGTTATGGGCAAACTCCCAGGGTTTTTGCCTTCCAGCACCTTGGTGATCATTTGCTGGTTTAGTGATAGAGCAGCAGCTGGAGATTAAGCTAGACAATCACTCTCCAGAACCAGAGAGATGCATGAGAATAGCTTACAGGTGCTTTTGCACTGTACATCACAGTCTTATTATATACACAGGAACAGAAATAGAGCACAAGTGTGAATGCACACGTTTCTAAATAGGTCTTGTGTGTGTGCAGGCAGGGACATCAAACACATCTATACACTCTTATACATGCCTGGGAATTGATGCCATTTAGCACTTATCTTGCTTTTGGCAGGGAACACAGTAGGTACCCAGTGCAGTACTACCATTAAAGAGCACAACAACTTAACTTCAATGGAAATGTACTGCTTAATTTCCAGGTTTAAATCCATATGCAAAAACTTAGTCAGAACCAAGATTCATAATGCATAGCACTTGCACAGTGTAATAAAATGGACAAAGGTGGCTACTTAGCAGAAAGTGCCTTTTAAATTAAAGGACTCAAGCTCCCCTAATGTAAGCCCCTCCTGGAAAGGTGTTATTCTGAATATATTGTAAATAATCCTCTGTAAGTGCAGTTTTAAGACATGAAGCAGCATTAGCACCTTGGTTTGAAGCAAATTAAATGTTGTTAGGGGATATCTACAAAACGGTTCACAAAGAGAAAGAGTTTATGGTCGTACCGAGCTCCAAGGACCAGCACTCCAGGCAGCATCTCTAGGACAGTCCTGCACATTGCACTGCTCTCTGTCTGGTGGCTTGTCAAGGATTTCACAGCTCAGATCCGTAAACCTTTCTCCATTAGGGCGCTGGCACACCACCAGCCGTGTCCTTGTCCCTGCTCCACATGGCTTCGTGCACTGCAAGTCAGCAGAGGACAGAGCAATCACCGTTGGGACAGCAAAAATACTGCTCACTTGTTGCCTGAAGCACTAGCACCTCAAAAAACCTATGGTAGTTTCTGTTCCCAACTAACCCACTCCAGCCAAATCCCCCTTGTGAGCCTCAGATGGACCCTCAGCTGCTTCAGTTTCTCTCCCTGTAAAGCTGTTCATGCTGCTCTGCCATGATATTGCCTGACTCAATGTGATAGTGGAGGATTCCATCTCCAATTGCTCATCTCAGATTAATTTTCAAAAGGGAGAAGTACTTTTATTAAAAAAAGAAAGGCCTTCAGTTAAACTAGGCTTCTCTTAAAAAAAAAATCTTCATTTTTGTAAAACTTACTTTTGCCTGGGAAGAAAGTTTTCCCATGACAAATGGAAACGAAACCACCACTCAGCAATTGCTCAGCTTCACTCATTTATCAGAGGTTGCCCTTCAAGTTCCAATCTTTCTAATAAATGTCACCACAATACCCCTCTCTTCTCCCATTTTTCCTTGCCCTGGGCAGGGAGCCCAGATGGATGGTGCACTCACCTCTCCCCAGTTGCCATAGACCCACTGAGGGCAGGGCCCAGATTCGCACGATCTCTGCTCCATGGGTTTGCTTTTCTCATCGCAGTTATTTGCAGTGTATCCGTTTTCATCCTGGCACACCACGACCCGTCGCTGGAACCCCCCTGCACATGTGCTAGAGCACTGGAAGACACAATTGCCCATGGCTTCATTGAGTCCAGGAATAAGTTTGCATTCCCAGCTCCTTCCCAGTGCCTTGCACCATGGGAATGCACCACTAGAATAATACAGCTAACAGGCATTATTAAACTTCAAAACCCAGCTATTGCTAATAGCAGTGCAATGACTTAAGTGCTGGCTAAGCAAAGAAAGTAAACGCCAGCCTAGTTTTAAGCAGGTGAGTAATCCCTGCTGCAGAGTTTGACATCCCATTTGTGCTTAATTCCCTTTAGAGACTTCCACGATAAAGCGTTGCATACTGTTTGCAGTGAGAGGAGCTGGCATCCAGGCTCTGCTGTGCTTTGGCAACAATTCTGCACAGCTGAAAATGTCCCAGGAGACAGCCAAGAAGCAGAGGCTGGTCTTTGCCTCATGGGAAATGATGCTGTCAGCTTTCTGCATTGGAGATATGAGGTATGAGAGGCTGACAAGTGATACCTGAACCCTTCTGCAACATTTGCTTGTGTGAGCAGAGAGCAGTGGGGAGAAAGGTTCCTCTTTCTTTTCCCTTTGTGCTGACTTTAAGGAAGGACTAGATTAGCTTGGGAAAGAAACAAAACAACGAAACCCAGGAATAAGAGAATCAGGGCACTTACAGCACCCCAGGGGCCAATCCTCCACTGATTGCCTCCTGGTATATGCGCACGGTTTCGGTTCGGGCTGCCCCCAGGGTGCGGTTTGAGGCGATGATCCGGATAGAGGAAAGGGGAGATGGGCCTGCCGTAGTCATGGCTGTTTGGATGACAAGGAGACATGGAGCAGTCTTGCTCGGTGGCAGGGAGGTCGTCTGGGTCACACTCGCTCCTATCCACCAGCTGGTCACTGTAATTGACGCAGATCACTTGTCGCGTTGCCTTACCTTGACCACAAGTCACCGAGCACTGCGTTACAGTGGGAAAAGGAGACACAGTCACATTTCCAGTTTTGAAAATCAGCTCTTGCTAATAATGAACAGCAGAAAACCCAAGTAACCTCACTTATAAAAGGGCAAGTGCGACAGATTAATGAAGCACATTTCCAGCAATGAGGTCTCTTGCAAGAGACAGTGTGATGCTTACAGAGCTCCACTCCAAGGCTTTCCACTGCCCACACGGTGTCACGGTGCACATTTCTGTGGCTGATGGCTTTGGAAGGTGGAAACAAGCTGACTCATCGGCCACAGAGCCCTGGTCATCCCGGCAACTGACGTATCTCATCCGGGTTCCCTTCCCACACGTTGCAGAGCACTAGGGAAGAGCAAAGAGCACTCCACTAGGAAGCTGCCTGACATACATTGTAAGGACTTTGTAATGAAAAGTTGGGCATATGCACTTAAAAATATCACATTGTCTTCCGTAAAATAATCCTGAAAGTATTATGATGTGTGCTTACCGGCGTCCAGGATCCAAATCTCCACTGTGTCCTGTGAATGCCTGATATGGCTCTCTTGTCTTCGGGACTATTTGGATGGGAAGGACATGCAGCTATTTCACAGTCCTGTACAGGAAATACATGGGGGAAAAGCAGGAAATAAAGAATTTGCAGATGTTTTGATTAAACCACCTCCTCTTCAATGTAATTATGAAGAACACACAACATCTTGAAACTCTTGACCTGCACACATTGTGCAGGCAGGCTTCCTCCCTGCATCCTCTTGGTGAATCAGCAAAACCCAGTATCAATATCCTGGGGCCTTCATATGCAGTACCCTATGTGGACTTTTGACTTATTAGGTACTCTACAATAGGGATCCCCATAACTATGTACCATCTCCATGCATTAAAACCAGATGTTTTTGAGGCAAAAGATGAAAGTTCATTAAGGGTTCTGGCATGAACACACGTCTGCAAAACAGCAACTTTATCTCCCTTCAAAGCTTTCTTCCTTCAGTGTGAGACCTGCAGCCCACACAATAAAGGTTATGCTGCTGATTGCAGCCCTTTGATTCCCTGCAGCCCACCAGACCACCTGTATCCATGTGCTGATCTCCACCACACACCAAGCAATGGGAGGTTTTGGGGACAGACATGTCATTCTGCTCAGTCTTTGTACAGTGCCTCACAGGAGGGCTCAGGTCCTATCTGGACCTCCCAGGAGGTCTGGTGCCAGAAACTATGAACATTCATGATTTTACTCCATTGAGTAGCCCTTGCCAAAAAAGAAATTAATAGTGATTATCCCTATGAGGGGGAGAGCAGCTTCTGACAAATGGCAAACTCGATTTCCGTTTCACTGTGATTTCATTTATGCTGGAGGCATGCATGCCAAATGATGGCTGATGACAGGTGGGTTTGTTACCCCTTGACTGTAGTGCAAGTGGTCTCCATACATAGGAAATACAGCTCTTTCCCAAATGTTGTGGCCTTAGTTAAATGCTGTGAGTTCATGCAAGACTGAAGCTGGGCTGGGCATGAGCACTACAACTCTTCTTGGTGACAGATAGTTGGTAATGCTCTGTTTTATTCAGCTCCATCAGACATCTTGGACATATCCTCTGCTTGAAATGGGAATTCAAATGTTTGCTTCCAAGTACACAGCACGGAAAGCCTCTTCAGCAAATTTGCAAAGGGTGTGCAACATTTCTCAATTTATCTGGCCAGGGAGGATGTGTCTGGAACTGTAGCTGTCACAAACATTACATTGTCACATGCAGCAGACAAGAAATTATGGTCTCTCACCATCATTTGTGGTGAGGAGCAACAGCAACAGTCCTGCAGCCACATGAGCTCAGACTGCAGCCAGGTATCCTTGACTCCATGCAATCCAAAGGAGGTGTTTGCTGTGTCAAGACCTGAACCTCTGAGGGCAGTAAATAAAGGTTGTCTCAACCTTATGGTCTTTTGTTATCCCATGTTCATCCACTGCAGCTTCTTTAGTTCATGAGCTCTTAAGAGTCCAGCTTTAGTGCTGCATCTGAACACACCCTGACATCCCATTGTATGACTAGAGCTCCATGGATATAAACCATAAGCAAAGGTAATTAATCTTCACCCACAAAGTCCTGATACTCTCATAGGTTGTCTGTTGCCTTTCTGGCAATCTAGTGTGCTTCAGAGCGTAAGGTGAACCACATGGAGAGGATCTGGATGGGAACTCCCTGGACACAGTTTATCTGCCCCATTTCTACCAAAGCAGGGTGCTGTGCTGCATCTTTCTAACAACCATGAGCAGCCCAAGGTAGTGCTCTGCAGGGCTGGCATTCAGGGCAAAGCTTTGCTGCAGCAAGGTGTCTCCTGAACCTGCAGCCTGGATGCCTCTATTCACACACTGGGAAAAGATGGAGACAAGACAGCAGGATTTACCTGGGTATCTGTAGGCCTGGTTGCAGCGTTACACTCATTATCATCCACCACTGACATGTAGGTGCCCACAACACACTTCACTGCTCTCATCTGGTAGCCTTGGCCACAAGTCACAGTGCACTGGGAGAAGACAGATGGAAGAAAAGAGCACTGGGTCTGAGTAGGTGCATGGTTAGAAAGTATTAATCAGCCCAGCTACTGTTTAGGCATGTAGCAAGAGCAGCAAAACTAAAAGACAGTTTCCCTTCTGGTTTCTCTCCGCTTCATGCATTTCAGCTCTAAATTAGGTCAAAGTTTTAACTCACTGCAGCCACCAGTGCCTTGCACGCTTCACTTGCTTCTTTGGGAAGGAAGGTGTGAGCACTGAAATGATTTACTTTGCTGCACACATTAGAATCAGAGTCTGGTAGAACCTGCATGATATCCTTCTTTAAAACTGGTTGTTCAGCCCCATGGTAGCACGAGCAGCTAATGAATAATTTTACTGATGGGAAATCTGTCTGACTGGGACAACTGGTCTGGGTTTGTTGCTGTTTTTTAAGTTAAGAGCCAACAGCTTTGTGAAAAAGCAGATGCCAGAACACTCTGGGAGGAATGAGTAACTTGTATTTTAACAGAAAAAACCCCCTCACTAACCAACTGGAAAACATTAAAGGCAACAAAAGTTATTCAACGTGCACAACTTTGCTGTGAAAATTAGGCCATGTATTTATGTGCCTAAATATGGATTTAGGAGTGTAACCTTGGAAACCCCTTTTTTGGAAAATCACGGCCAATTTAGTATGACAGAGATTAAATTTAGCACAAAGGGCAGGTACTGTTATTGCTGCCTATCCGCTGAACCCAAGCAAACAGAGGGCTGCTTTGGTGTGCAAATCAATTAACACAGTTATGCTGAATTTGGATGAAAGCGCAGCGCCCAGCCCCAGACACCCTTATCCAGGTCCCCCCAGCCAGGAGCCCTGTGGGGCTGTGTGGTACCTGGCCCCATGGCCCCACTTGCCACGAGGCACACTCCTGCTGCTGGCACATCTGCACCGACTCTGGCTTTGTCTTGAGGTCGCAAAATCTGTCGTTCAATCGATCTTCTCCAAACTGGCACCACGTCTGGCGGTGCTTGTGCCCTTTTCCACAGGTGACCAAGCACTGTGAGGAGAAAAGTGCAAGTTCAGGTGGTGCCAGGGATGCACTGCCAGCTCAGCACCTGCCCTGGCACTGCAAAATAAACCTGGAGACCTACTGCAAGCACTGCTTAAAAAAGCCTGGTGCTGAAGTGCAGCTCTTTAGTTAACATCAACATATCCCGGAAGAGAGGGGAGTGTCTTGTTAACAAGAAGATTGCTCTCAGGAGCTGGTCTAGAGAAGGGGCTGTAGAATGGAGAGCACAGCATGGACAAAGTGAGACCACAAAGGCTCTTGACTTCCAGCAGCTGTGAGACATGGGCAAAGGCACAGCACTGCCCTGTGGGTTTTAGCTGTGCACAGCAGGGTGCATCTAAAAAACTTGTTCTTTCTGAGTGTGCATTTTAAGGGTCTTGCCTCCTGCAGGCTGTGAGCACCTCTTCCACTGCCCTGGTGTGGCTTCAATCAGAAGACACGTTTGGTAGAGAACAGTCCCTGTTCCCATTTAATTGCTTTCAATATGCCCTAAAAGAACATGACTCACAGAAACAAGAGAAATTTGGCCACAGTTACGATAAGCCTTTGAAGACTTCTCTCCAGCATCTCCAGTCCTGCTGCAGAGACAAACCTATCAAGATTGGTGCATCGCAATAAACACCAGCAGCAGTGGGAGAGGTAATAAACAGCAGAGAGAGGCTGAGCAAAACATCAGCAGGGTGCAATCCTGCCCTCCAGTGACAGCCAGAGCTGCCAGGGCTCTTGAGGACAATCTCAAGGGAAAATGAGGGCAGAAGGTATTATTCTTCCCAAATGTACAGCAGAACTACGGAAAGCAGGGGAGAAATTACCGCAGGATGGGGGAGACATTAGCCCCCTGTGGCTTTGCAGGGAGGAAAGTGGCCACTTGACCAATGGTAACAAGGCCAATGACTTTGCTACCTGTCTTAAGCCTCCTTGTGCACAGGCTTGCCACCTTCTGCAGGAGGCACAAACAAATCATGACAGACGAGCAGGGATGGAAACACCTCCTTGCAGACACCAGCCCCTCAGGGCGGAGGAACAGCAGGGTGAGCCCACCCTGGTGACCAGCACCTACCTCGGACCAGTCACCAGTTTTCCACTGTGGGCATGAGAAGTCACTGCACCGCTGCACCGTCAGCTTCTCCTGCTGGCTGCACTTGCTGTCGTCCAGGATGTCGTTGTAGGTGTTGACACACATGGCTCGCCGCCGCCGCGTGCCCCCGCCGCAGCTCTTGGAGCACTGTGAGGGACACACACCCAGTCAGTGTTCCCTGCCACTCTACTGCTAGTGCCTCCTCCCTCTCTGCAGTCACTGTGGAGTGACTGCAGGAAACCTCCGGAACAAAAATTTATACTTCAAGTAACAGGCTTTTACTTTATGTATTCCTTTAAAAAGCTAATCTTGCTAAGCTTAATAAAATGTCATGACAATGCATTTCACAAATTCTTTTCAGGTTATAACCCCATTATTACTTTTACAAGTATTGCCTTTCAGTTCTCCTAAATGGCTGCTGCACGTTCTCATTTTAAGAGAGATTAACTCTCTCTGATCAGCCAGCCACCCTTCACTGTGCCCTCCCTGGAAATCCCCAGGCTTGTCAATCTCTTGGTGCCTGCATTCAGGAATTTTCTTGTTCATGAAAAAGATAAGATGTGTAAAGGAAACAAATTTCAGAAGTCCTCTGATTATGGCAACATGTCGTCCCCAGCTCCTGGCAGTGGTGACAGCTTTGATGGCAGAAGACAGCTAGCAGAGCTTCGTGTAATGAAGATAGATACTTAAAAGTGTAGATTAATTGCAATGGGAGGTAAGGAGTACCAGACTGATTCAGACTAGAGTGTCCTCCAGAGGAAGCAATGAAAGCAGAACCACTGTGGCCATATTTTACATATATTCTGTTAGGAACCTAAACAGCCCAATGTACTCCTGTGCAAGGAGCAGCATTTGCTGTGCCACGGAGCATCCCTTACCTCAGTCCAGGCCGAGTACCGCCATCCTCCCACGTTACAGTCCCCAGTGCACTTCTCCCTCGTGCTGGGCTTGGCCTGGCTGCTGCAGAAGCGGTCATCCACCTTCTCAATCTTGCCCTCCAGGCGGCTGTACTTGGAGCAGTAGATCTCCAGGGTGCGGTAGCCCAGCCCGCACTGCGCCGTGCACTCGCTCTTCCTCGCTATGTGCCACCTGTGCCGAGGACAGCACACATCAGCCCTGGCCCTGCAGGGAACGTGCTCAAGGGTGTTTGACAGAAATAAGGAATATATGCTCTTGAACAGGAAGCTTTGTCTCTGGGTCACACTTCTTAGTGTTTTGGGACTTACAATTACCCTGGCATTGTTGCTTGAAGGGAAGGAACTGTCAGCAAGTCTCTCTTAAGCAACAGAAAGACAGCAGAGCCACATGTAACCCTGTGGGATCAGCCAAGGTGGCAAGGGGCATTCATGGCCAATCAAGGAACAGTGCTCTGAAAGCTTCTGAAAGCTTTCTACCTCATGTTCCCCTGACCTGCCACCTCAGCCACTAAAAACTAAAAGCTACAAAATACAGCACCAGAAAATGATCTGCAGAGGTTTGAGAGGTGTTCCACATTGCAGGACATCCACAAAGCAATTTCAGCTCTCCAAAGGACAAGCAAATGACTTTCTACAAGACACTCAAGCCCTAGCTGTGTCAGCAGGGATTAGAAGTGTTCTCTCTTGACAGACAGATTTCTACCCTGCTGCCTCCTCTGTGAGAAGGACAACAAGGATGGTGCTGGAGGCCCCCAAGGACCCACCTGAGGACACATCCTTGCTTCACGACAGCCCAGCTCTGGAAAGAGATGCTGGACATGAGGCCTGATCCAGGGAGGATCCTGGAGACCCTGAAGCCAGCAGGAGCCCATTGTGCCGCACATCTGGCAGGGGTGGCTTCTGGGGGAGCAGGCAGTGACATTCTCTGGGGGTTCTGGAGACCCTCGGGATGCTGCCTGTGCCTGTACAGGGAGCACAGAGCCCCACTCCCGAGCCAAGAGAGCAAACTATCACAGCCCAAAGAAGAATAAGATCAAGGGGATTTGGAATCAATAGCTTCTGACTGGTGGGAGCCTCACATCCCTGTGTGCTTTTCAGACTCCTGCTTTGCCCTTCTCAAGTTTCCAACCTGTTGCAATGGCAACAGCTGTTACCGCGACAACCCAGCCCTGCACAGCCCTGGTTTAAGAGGGCTGGAGAAACCCCTCGGGAACTTGGCCATCTGAATTGCTTCACCAACGGCCTCTTAATGCCACCATATTTAAGCCCCAGAAAGGAAAACTGATTGCTTTTTAAAGGAAAATGGGTTGTGATGATTTAGGCTGTGCTCCATCAATTCCAGCTTGCCAGGAATTGTCTGGGGACAGCCCTGAACCCATTCTACACTTAAGCCTATTCTTTGCTTTAAATAAACAATGATAAATCCAAGTCTTCTCTGGGTTTTTGCTTTCAGTATGTGTTTTCCCCTCTTTGCAGGCTGTATGTAGAACGGTGCTGAGCATTTTCTGATCCATGGAGATGCAATATTTCAGGCCCTGTATTGCACAGGGAGATTTTTCGACATTAGAGAATTTTTGTTATAGTTAGCCCTAATTGATTCCAGCAAGAGAAATGTAAAAACATTGAAAAGTGCCTGTCAAAACACCACTGGTAGATGACAATACCTCTTGGTTGACAAAGAGGCAACTACCAATCCTTTTCTTTCTCAAAATCTAATACAGGTTGGTGGGAAAGGGAATCATGGTGAGAAGTGAAAGGAAAGAGGAGTAAATAATAACTACACAATGTTATTTCTATACATGGCTGAGCACAGTGCACCTTAATTCACATTCTGTGTTACAAGGCTCGGCGGTGGGCTCAGGCTGGGGAATTCGATCGCATCGCTGGTCCGACACCGTGAGCTGATCTGACTCTCTCTTACACACAGGCTTCCTTTTTCGTTCTCCTGCACAGAGAAAACCAGCACTTGGTTTGAGTCTTGCAGCAAAGTGATTGTGCAGCTACTTCTCTTACATCTTTCACAGTAGTATTGAAGAGATGTTTAGGTGTGCTTTTCTACCTCTGTCAGAAACAGGGAGGGGGTTTAAGACTGAGTGGAGCAGAAGGAGTTTATCACAGATGGGATGCACACAGGCAGAGAGCCGCAGTACCTCCACAAGGATGGGCTCTGAGTGAGTATTCAGCAGGGTGGGCACTGGCAATGATTGGATGCCAGACCCAAAACCAGACATTGGTGCATTTTGCAGCCTTAGGAAATGCCTCATGACCTTTTCTGTGCTTCAGCTTCCTCACCTGCAAACCAGGTTGTGAGGCTCACCTGGCTGGGAGGGGCTGTAAGGCGCCCTCAAGAACACCAAGAAACCCAGAAGCACCTTGTAGGATGTTACCCTTCACTGCAGACTAGGGAAACAATTGTAACCACAGGGTGAAAATCTTGAAGGAATCAGAGGGAATCTGACAGATGCCCAGACCCCAAAGAAATCCAGGACAAAATGAAGCCTTTCTAAGCACCCACCTTGGCAGAGCTTGCTGCAGGGCTGCCATGGGCCATGCTCATTCCAGTAGAACTGCTGAGGCTTGTCCTCAATAGGGATATTGAATGTATAACGAACATCAGGATTGTACAAATTGCCCACTGATAAAACCTGAGAGGAAGAAAATGAAGCAGAGTAAACCCACAGATATCACTGCCCACTGTTTTTAGTCCAACAATGATGAGCAGACTTGTCCATACACACAACATATACTTCACCTGAAGTGTTATTTCTTGCTCAATCCGATCTGTGGAATTAATCCTTTCAATAGTATTATCGGAGCCGCTGTATTCGATCACAGCATTCCCAACTTTGATTTCCCTTTTAAACATACTGACGACAAAGTCTCCATTTAATATAAAGTCTCCTTGACTGTTAGATAAGGCTGCATAGGTGCAAAAAACAAGAACTAAAGAGGCAGAATTAACTCATACGTACACAACAACGTGGGTCATGTGCTCTCAGTGCTCCTTTCCCTTGGGGGTGGGGGAAAAGCCCACTGGCACTCTCAAACAGAAAGGATGTAAAGTGAGCAGCAGAGCTCTTGCAGACATTGTGCCTTCTCCTTTTTCCACTGGAAAGCCTCCTAAAAATGAAGGCTGAATTCCTGAAGTTGTTGCTAAACAGTTCATCCATAACTCAATGCAGAGATATCCAAAAGGCATTCTGGGCTGGTTGCTGCAAGGAGCACACGTAGGCTGTGTCCCCCCATATACCACAGAAATAATCCTGCCCAAACCTTTTCATTAGCTGTGTGGATAGGGTGGCTTCCCTGGTGTTTTCCAGGTGTGTTCTTAGGGTAAATGTTCGCACCCTAATTAGCTAAACATAATTTCTAGTATATAATTAAAGGGAGTTTGGTCAGTATCTCCCCCTTTGTCTGTCTCTCTCTCCCTCCTCCCCCCATAATTTTTATTATTCCAAATCTTAAGGTATGTGAGAGCACTGGAGGCTTAAATCCTAAATGCTTTATAAAAGGAACAGTTTCCTGAAAACAGCAGTCTGCTGCACAACTTCACACTAATGCGATTATGTAGCTAATTTCCTAAGTTAGTTTCCCCACCATTTCACCCATCACAGTTACGTTACTAAAAAGCCCCTGTACTGAAAAATCTAAACACCAAAACACCAAAGGGAAGGTTTTTTCCATCGAATGAGGAGAGATAATGAAGCAAAACACTGCTCAGTAGCAAAGAGACATAGATGAAGAAAACTTCACAAAGCAGAGACTACTTTCAACTAAGTTTCACATTTTGGAGGTTTTAATGTTATTAGGCAGTGGTAAAACTCATTAAAGGATTCTTTCTCTTTTACTATATCTCCTACAATAGTAGGTACATCTTGGACTTGATGACAACATCAAATTCCTCCTAAATTGTTAAGCAACTACAAGGTTCACAGTAACCGAGGGCCCAAGATTTCACACTCAGTGAGCTGCAAAGTAAGTGGACACATGCACACTTCTCATTTGCTTCCAGTCAGGCCTAATGTGAAGAGATGCTTTCCCAGCAATATTAAAGCAACATTAAAGAAGATTTGACTTCATTGTTTCCCAAGAAGATTAAAGGCCCTCCAAGAAGAGCTGAGAAGTTTGGGGCTCATTCTGGGGTGAACCAGTTTGAATAGGCACAACATAGGGAGGATTGTTTTTCCAGGAAAGAGGAAAAATAAAATTTGGCTCCCTCCTCCATAACAGAAAACTCTGAGACCTCAGTGACTTTTTTTTTGGTGCTGATGTGCATTCATGCTGCACCACCTCAACTTTTTGCCTCAATGAAGGGTCCAGGGGTCAAAGATGTAAGTACAGGACCCTGTGCTACTGGAACACAGCTGCTGGTGCAAGGCACAGGGTGTGCAAAAGAGGAAAACCAGAGACTCTGAGAGACCCCAAACAGGACTGAATGGCAAAATCAGCCTTCAACTGGAAAGTGTAACATCAGCCGTGATGTTCATTTGTATTATCTCTGCTATTGAACCCAAACAGAACTACCTATGGGGTGAGTTAGTGATCATGGTGGAAAAGACACTCATGGTCATGCTAACAGCATATATGTGCATGTAGCAGAGTGGTCTAACACAGCACCACAAGCATTTTCCTCTGCCTCTAAAGACATAGCCACAGATTAGAGAAAACAGTAACTATGAAAGTCCAACACCCAAAGGCCAAGTTACTGTTAGGTTTTAATCAAACCTAACTGGTGCAGGGTACTTCTTTACAGTTATATGTCACTATCAGGCAGGGACAAGAAGGCCTCACTCTAAGTGAAATCAGAATTATTATTCTCAGGAGAATATAAAATAACTTCTCTTTGTATGTGTTTGCACAAACATCTTTCAGGACATGGCACCAGCCATAGCATGATGACAGCAGAGATAAAGCTGCAGTAAGGAGACTCCAGCAGAGCTCAGAATCCTGTTTGGTTCCCAGCTTTGTCCCTCAGCTCTCACCCAGGGTCAACAGTCCTTTACAGCCCTAGACATACCCTAAGGGAATATTTCTTATAATTGGTGAACATCCCAAACTTTGCATTTAGGATGGCATGAAGGAAAAAAAAGGAAGAAGATAAGGCTGAATGTTTGGCAGACATAGAAAAATTCTCACCAAGAAAACATCTCCCGTAAATGAGTTCTTCAACCTCCCTAGCGGAAAGCTGCCAGTAGATATATCACCACAACCAGACAACCAAGCAGATTTCTGGAGTGAAATAAGGAGTACAACTCACCCAGGTAGTTGTCATCCTCTGGTTTCCCTGAGTAACTGTGCTGACGCACATCAATATTAGTGGCACCAGCTGGGATGCGAACCACAATGTTATACCCTAGGAAAGATTTAACAGAAAGTCAAGGCATATTACACAGGCATTTGATTTGTTTTCTACAGGGGAAGGGAAATGAGCTAAGTTACCTCACATTACACAAGCTGATACTTTTCATTTAGAGACAGCATAAATAGTTATAAAATGGAATACACTATAGCTAGAAGGATTTTGTGGTTTACATCAGTGTTTTTGTAGATTAAGTGTCATAATGGCTTTTATAGACCCACATTTTTCACTATAAAGTTTTTAGCAACAGATTCTTACCATAATGCACCGTGTTAAATGTGCCTGCAACAGTTTTGCATGAAGAATTATCCCCACCACAAACACCACATTTATCTCTTCTTGCTTTTGAATTCAGCACATGATCACATCCAGCTTGCTTTAAGAGAAAAATTAAAAAAAATAGATTGAGCAAATACAGACTAGAACAGCACTGACAAATCTCCTAATTAAGGAACACAAAAGCCCTGTATGCAAAAGGCTGCCATGAGATAAACTGGTTTGCTTCCCCACATTTTTCCACTGATTTACAGTGTGGCCATCCCACAAGGTTTTACAACAAAAGGCTTTTTTAAAAAGCAAGAATCAGAACAACTCTTTGCACCAGGTAAGGCCCTCACTAGAAAAAAATTCTTGCATCAATTGTTCTCATAGAGAAAAGTTCGAAGAACAATTGTGAATGGAAATGTGGGGCTCTGGAGTCTGATCAGGAAGAACTGGGGCAAAGCACAGAAGGAAGCAACACTGGGGTTTAGGCTGAGACTCCACAGTCCTCAGTAACTTGGGGCAGGTGTACAAACATCTTCCACTTGAGTGTGTCCCAGGAAGAGCTGGTGAATAGTCTAGAGTAAGATGAGGAGTATCTGAGGGGGCTGGGGAGCTCAGCCTGGAGAAAAAGAGGCTTGGGAGAGACTTTCTCACTCTCTACAACTACCTGAAAGGAAGTTGTAGCCAGGTGAGGGTCAGGCTCTTTTCACAGGTAACAAGCAATAGAACAAGAGAAAAAAGCCTCACGTTCAACAGGGAAGGTTTAGATTTGATAGTAAGAAGTAATTCTTCACCAGAAAGGTTGTCAAACACTGGAACAGGCTGCTCAGGGCAGTGGTGGGAGTCACTCACATATCTACCTACTAGAAGACATGTAGATATGGCACTTGGGGACATGGTTTAGTGGTGGACTTGGCAATGCGGGGTTAATGGCTGGACTTGATCTCAAAGGTCTTTTTCAACCTAAATGATCCTATGATTCCATGTATGACTCTTCAGCAAATCTGGAGGTTGGCACAAGTTTCAGACCATTTGGGGCTTACAGAGTCTGCAGATGTTGCTGGCATCCTCTGAGTGAAGAGAACGTGCCAACAACTGCCAGGAGCATGGTGCAGAAGTGCCAGGCTGCCCTACAAAACTGCCAGGGCCCTTTGGTGAAGAGGAGGGACAGTGATTACCCGGCAGAGGCCCTGCACGCAGATGTCGTCGGTGTCGGGGCCGCAGGGCGTCCCGTCGATGACGCGGTCCCGCAGCTGGTAGTAGGCTGTGCTCCCCGCCACCCGGCAGAACAGCTTGCAGCGATCCTTCATCAGGACTGCGGGGGAGGGAGGGACACCAGGAGCACGTTATCTGAACACCCTCACCCCTAGGCAGCAATCCAGGAGGCAGGAGCTGCATTCCCCCCAGCCACTTACTGCCGCTGTATTTGGGAACCCAGCGCACATTCGTGGGCAGCCCGTTGATGTTGAAGTGCTTCCCATCGAATTCCGCACACTGCTCATCCCGGAAATCCTTCTTCAGCTTTGAGCACGGTTCTGTGTTGCAGGATTTAAACTTCATGCGACGTCCCACACAGTATTTCCCACCATTTTTGGGTCTGCAGAGACAACATCAGGCTGGAAATGAGGTAGAATTGCAATTCTGCAACCTGTTCAGTACAGTCAGGATTTGCAACAGCATTTTGTGGACTCTGTCTTTCTCCACATCTTTAATTAATATCCCAGGTTGACAAGCAGGACATGCTATGTTGGTGTCTAGCAAAAAAAAAAAAAAACTTCATATGCAATAAAAAGGGGTGAAAAAGAGAGTATTTGCTTTCTGATGGATGCCATGGTAGTGAGAGAAATCAGAAAGGAAGAGCAACATCTTCTTCCCCACCTGAGGATTTATTTTCACACTGAGGGATCCAACTCGGGCCCATGTCTCCTTACAACCACTTCAGTCCCATGGATTTTGTGGCTGACAATTTGCCTTTGATCTAGTGGGTTGCAAATAACTAAACATTACAGGAGAAAAGGCTTCCTTCCCTTCAGAGGCTGAAAGGTCAGGCAGCACTTAGTCCTTCAGGATTTCTAGCCCCAAATGTTAGAAATGTAATACTGAGCACTTTGAAACAACTTTACCTCCATATATTCCAGAAAGCACCAAAGACAGCCAATAAATAACTTACCCCCATTTTATAGCAGGATGACACTGGTATAACCTGGGAAGAGAAATCCCATCCAAGCCAAATAAAACCCAGTGGATAAGCCTAGGAGAAGCTATCATTTTAAATTTCCTGACTCACAGATTCAGGGCTGTAGTCATAAAACTACTTTTCTCATGTATGGATGAAGCCTTTGCCAGAGAACATCACTCTGGGGACTGAAAGAGCCTCTCCCATTCTGCTGCCAGCAGTGGTATAAGAATGAGCTGCACAGCAAAATAACCAAACCTACATCTTCTACTTATCCCCTGAAAAATGAGTGCTTGCACTAGCAAGAAGTGCAATCAGAAGAGCGACTTGCCAGGCTTCAACATCCTGGCACCCACAACTCCTGCCTTCCAGGGCTGTTCTTCAGGATCAGCTGTGCCTTGCCTGGGGACCAGGTGCCCATCAGTGCCCCAGGGATGCTGGCAGAATGCTCCTTCCCTTGGGGCTCGGTTGGGAAGGAACACACACAAGGTTTGCACACTTGGAGAACCTTCAAGATACAGATGAATGAGTGATAAATGGGAACCACCCCTGCCCTCAGAACAGAGATGATCACCATAAGATCTCCATGTTACATGCAGTCAGCACCTCTAACAAAAGGGAAGGCACCCCCTGCACACGCACAGTGGTCTTTACACACAGTGAGTCAACAAGTTCCTGCAGCTGAACAGAATTTTTTAGCATCTCTGCACTTCTACCACCCAGGAGGTCCAGCAGTGCCTTTTCTCCCACAAATAACAATTCTTCACTCTTATGCTAGAAAATTCATTGTGACTCAAGTAGCAGAGTTCCTGTAAAACAGATGAGAGACAGAAGAACAGCTTGCCCTTGCCAAATGATTGCCTGCAAAACGGGGAAAGGCCGGCAGACTTCCCACCATCCCATCAGTATCACACTAGGGATGCTCACAGGTTTGGCAGAAGGAGTTGCCTCCTTGAGCAGCTGCAAGTGAGATGCTGAGCACCACCAGTTACACATGTACGATTTTTCCTGTTAGCATCCTCCCTGCTATGGTGCAGACCCCTCTGGTCCTATCCTAAATGCCACGAGGTATGATTTGTCCTCAGGCACAGCCCAGAGCAATAGCTACAAACACCAGCTCTACCTGCTCTCAGGCAGGTCTCACAAGCCACCTGGAAGTGAAATACCTGTCACTTACAAAGGTTTCTGGTGTTTGCAATTCAACAAGTACCAGTGATGAAAAGCCCATGCAAGTGCACAGTGCCCACTGCAGAACCCTGATTACAGACTGATTTTACACCTTTACAGTTCCTAGTGAGAAGTAAGTCTAAACTTTTACTGATTTAGTCTGTTGTCCTCCTTGTTATGACAAACAGCTTCAAATAATTTATTTTATTACACTTGGGACAGTTCCAGGGCCCTCCCAGCACAGCAGCCCCTGCAGACACAGCCCAAACTCCTCCTTGCCTTGCAGGCACAATGGCAATTGCTGCGGGTTTCCCAAGACCAGAGCCCATTCCATGGACTATTCCCATGCATGCACATGAGCTACCTCTAGTTACAAAGGGACATATCAACCATCTTACTACACAACACACCAGAAAACTTCTTAATCGTGGCAGCAGCACACTCCAGACCTGGGTGAGTCTGAGGCATCATGGGGGAATTAACAGGATTCATCATTTTCACTTCAAAAGCATTTATACCTCTGCAGGATTGTTGCAGTTTGACAAAGCCTCTGAGTTAAACAAACCTTTAAGAGGGCACTTCTTTTTAAAACAATTGCAATTACAACCTTTTTATGGTAACCACATTGTTTCCAATATGAATCAATTTAACTAAAATGAAACTCTTAACTATTTAGTTAAGGAAAATATGGAGAAACATGCAGGAGCTTTTTTTTTTAAAGGTATGTCTGATAAAATCCTAAAATTCCAAGTTACTATTTAGTTTTTTCTTCTCTAGACATGACCCCTAAGATTGAGATAACATTGACACATGGACACAACACAAACTGAAGGATGCTAAACCTTGCCACGGTGTTGCAAACTGTCAGCTTTGTAACCCTGGCAATAAACCTCTTGCAGACAGTGCTGGGAGCTGAAGCACAGTCACACTTCTGACACTTAAAACCAGCTCCAAACTCCCCTGACAGTTTGAGAGTGTTTTTAACCAGCATTGCTTCTCACAGAATCTGAGGGACAGAAAGAGATGACCCTGAAAAATAAGTCACCCACATATAACATCAACTTTCAATGTCATGAAGAAATACAGCATACTTCATTCTGTGTAATACTTTTATGGATCATCAACAATGTATCACAGAGACAGAAGGAAGAGCAGTAAATGCATAGAAACCTCGTTTTGCTTCCATTTCCCTTCTCTCTGAATCATCGATTTGACCAATTAACAGCCAGTGTGGACCCACTTTCAATCCAGTATCATTCCCCTGACAAGTTCCTGCACACACCCCAGACCCAGTGCACTTCTGCCAGCAGCCCAGAAACTCTCAGGCCCAGGGAGTGATGGGGTCTCATCCCCATTCCCACCCCCACAGGTCTGAAATATATGATGCTTAATTAATCCATCACCTTGAGCATTTTCACTTGCAGATTTTGAGGCAGCACCCAGCAGTCCAGGAGCAGCAGAACAGATACCTTGCCAAGAAGTGATGTTTTGGGGGTGCTTTGCACTTGCCCCATGGGCAGCAGCTCTACCTGGGAGCACTGAGGTTGTCACAAGGAGAAGCCCCAGAAGAATTAACTGCAGGGCACATTTGCCTATGTACTTGTGCTCATGTGTGACTGAAGAAAAATCTGTGAAGCTCCAGTGTGCACAGATCAGTTTGAGATATCCTTCCCCACATTCCAGGAAGCCCCAGGACCAGGAATTGGTTGATGGCTAGCACAGTTATCTATACATGAGTTTACATATCAGGCTCAGGCAGTTTTCAGCACAGGTGGATACATCTGTGATGGACTAAAATGCAAATGTGATCTGACTCACACCTAGAGATAACACTTCTCCATCCAAAAAGCCATTCCTGAAAACAGGGCTTCTGGTATTAACAATCTTATCAAATATGCCCTTTCCTATAATTCTGCAACATGCTTTTCTTTGAAAACCAGGGCTTGCATCACAGACCCTCTGATGATGCACTGCAGCCATGAGCTTTGTCCAGGCTCAAATTCCCATGTGGGTAATCTCAGTGGGAAAGGTCTGGTCGAGTTAGCAAACACATTCCTCCAGGGTATGTCAAAACAGTCTGTTGCCATTCCACAGGCTTACAGCTCTTCCTGCATCCCTGCAGGATACTCATCCATGTAGGTGTCAGAGCACTCTACAAAGAGAGGCAGGACCTGCAGCCTTACTTTCTGTACCATGGAGAGAATGGATGTAATTTTCAACGCCAGATTTAACACAATTTTTTACTGGATGCAAGATCCCACCCCAGATCCTCATGCACAGGAAAATACTTTAGAAATCTAAACCATCTTTGAATAGAAAAGCTTTTTTGAGAATTATTTCAGTCCTTACTCGAGGTATCTGGGTTGGGTTTCCTGTCTTCTACAACAGAGGAGAAACTGTCTCTTTTTGAAGTACTTTGAGAAGGGGAAAAAGGCAAGAGAGTATCCAGTGGGGTCTCATCCATTTGCACCGTTTTAGCAGCCCCATGATAATGGGGACACAAGGGGTGGGAGCTCACGCTATGGTGTCAAATTAGAGGCACAAACCAACAATCAGTGGAAAGTTCTGTAGATGGTGCCAGGACAGACTTCTCCCTCCTTGTGAGGTGCTGGAGAAGAGAGGCCAGAGCCAGCACAAGGCTTAGGAAAGGGGGCTTGGAAAATAACCACTAACAATCACAAGGATTTCTCGGGCAGCTTGGTGCCGAGTGTGGTGAGGTGCTTTTACAAATCCCAGCCAAAGCAATACACCTACTGAAGCACCAGGATACAAATCACAAGCTATCAGGGAAGATGGAATTTCAAATCCTTTGGCAAGCCTTTAGGATAAAGGAGATTTTCTATCACAAAAAGCTATCAGTCTGAATAGATGCCTCTCAGAAGACAGGAATAGATCTTGCTGACAGCATCCAAAGTTTCAGCAGCAAAGCTGGCAAGCTACTTTGTTTTTGTCTTTCCATGGCTACCAAAGACCATATGGAGTGTGCTGACTCAGCACAGCCAGATGAGAGCTCTTTACACTTGTGTTTTTCTTAGCGATGTTTTAATTAACGTGCTGGTGTCCTACTCTCTCAGCCTCAACTTTTGACACTTGCCCAGCTGTGCTGAGCAGCCTCTCCTGTCACTACACCCCTAGTGTCATAGGTATAAACTCTCCCTTCTCCCATTAGCAGTGATGAAACTATCACTGCACATACCTAGTGGCAATTTCCTTGGCAATAAACCATCCAACCAGTGATCAGAAATAATCTTTTTAAGACCCCACAGTGCAACCAGCCCCACAGACCCCTCTCCTCTCTGTATCTCAGTCCCAAATAAAAGCTCAGAAAGCCTCCTGCCCATCCCTTCTGCAAGAAGGCAGTTAAACAGAAACCAGCACAACTCACAATTTATGTAAACAGGCTGCTTTCATACCAGTTGCTCAAGCTATTACTATTGCACCAACTACATATTTGTCTCCTTGAAGCCCACAGCAAAATTCCCCACCGTTTCAAAGGGTGCAGGATTTTGCATTCCAGGCTGATAGCAAACATTTTTGAGTGCCACTTTTTAATGGGGCACAGATTTCTGCTGAGGTTTAGCTAGTCTGCACCAGCTGAAATGCAACTGTATAAAGGATCAGCTGCAAAAGCAGCCAAAAGCTGCAAAACCAGACAAAGCAGGAATAAAACGGTAGAAAACTTTTTTATAAAGGCCTGTAGGAACAGCTGCAAAAGCAACTGAAGCAGGGGTAAAATGGTGAAAAGGGAAGGCTCCTTCCTTTCTGGATCATAGCACTGGAGAAAGAAAAACACCTCTGGAAGTGGGACCCCAGCTGTGCCTCCACAGAAAAACAGAAGGTAATAAACCCATGGAGGTATCAGCTTTTTATCCCTCATTGTTGAATGGATCCCTTTTTAGAGCACTTCACTCACACACCAATAACCAGATCCTGCCTCACCCATGCTGGACAAAGCAACCCATGACCAGGGCAGAGCCACCTGTCCTTGGCACCCACAAGGACTGGGGACAGCCAAAGCTGATTTCAGCCCATATGGGCATCCCAAACTGCTTTTCCCCATCTCCCCCTCTGTGCACTCACTCGGGCCTGTTGCACTCCCGAATCGCCGTCTTTATGCCGCCGCCGCAGGTCCTCGAGCAGGTCCCGAAGGGGCTCCAGGTGCCCCAGGCTCCGTCTGTCACCGGCGCCTCTCGCTCCTTGGGCACACACATCCCAAACCTGCAGTGCTGCATGTGGAGGAGAGACATGGTAAAGGTGGGATTGTGGGTGAGATTGTGCTGCTTTGCATTATGAGCAACTGACATGGGCAACAAGACTCAGCCTCACTTATTTCTCAGCCACGCACAATGATTTTGCAATCAAATAAAACTGAACTACTTTATATTTTTGTCTGTCACCCCCATATTTTTCTTTCTCCATACCCTTAGATGGCAAAGTGAAGGCAAGGTGCTGAGTCTGTGGAATGATTTATGGGATGAAGACTGAGGACAACAGCAGTCACGGAATATTCCCTGTTTACTGGTGCTAAGCAGCACAGCAAGCTCATGGCACTGGCTTTTCAAAAAGCCGATTTCAAAATCTGATTTCCTGGAGAGCTGCAGAAGCTGTGCCATGTCAGGAGAGGAGACAGGCAATGAGGAGAAACACCAGGGAAATCTCAAACCTCCCCACAGCTACCCAAAGCAGAAAACTTCAAAATCCAAAAGGCGAATAAAATAGAAAAATTAATTCCTCAACCCCAAGTGGGTTTTTTTATACTCAGACATAACACAGGACTTGCCAAGACCTGGTCTACACTTCTGTTTTCTAGCTATGACTCTTGTTTTCTTTTGTTTGGAAAACTGGATTAAGTTACCTTGGCAAGCCCCCATCCCTGTTTTCATGGTATAAATTGTGTCCTTTGGGGTATGTTTATTAGATGGACTGCACAGACTTCTGCAGAAGTGAGGTCTAGGGAAGAGTCACATTGTGGTCCCATCAGGGTAGATGGAAAATGACACCTCTCAGTCAACTTGTAGTGCTTGCTACAGTTGATTTAAACCCAGAGACATGCAGATGCCTAAATCTTTGTAATTATGGGAAGACCAAACATTGCTGATTGCTCACAGATTAGAAGAGGCTACAGACTACAGAATACAGGTAGAGAGCAACACTAAAATATTCCCTTGCAGTATTTCTGTGAACCAGGTGCTGTTCAGATCTGATGATCTGTATGGGAACAAAGTCAAATTTGCCAATGCACTGTGTTTTTCCAGCCCTTCCACTAATAGCACAACAAGGTTGTATCAAGAAACACCACAAGCTCATCTTGCTTTTTTAGACAGCCTTATGAACCACCTTGGATAAAACTATCTAGGAAAACAGAGCATAATCAAGCTGTCATGGGGCTGTGCATCCCACAGGACACCAGCTCTGCAGCACACGGGACACCTTTTGCCCATGAAGGCTGACTTGTTACATAGCTTTGCTGATGAGGAAAGCTGATGTCAGGTGCATTTCCCCACGGACATGGTTTGCAGGACAGCTGAAGAACTTGTAATTTGAGTCCTGAATGTGGTATTTGCTCAGAGACAAGCATGGTCTCTAGGCTGTAAAACGCCCTAGATTTGCTTTCATCTGAAGATCTGATTCCCCAGATAAAACTGAGTAAAACCCATCTGCTACAGTTAAGGACAGCAATAAAATCAGCTGAAATGCCTGTTTCTTTGCTGCAGGACAAACTCTTACAATGCACAACTCCTCCTGGCATTTAGAGGTTGAAAACCTGAAGGTTGGGGTCCATATACGGGTCCAAAGAGGTCTGACAGCTGTCATTAACCAACAGGAATACATGACACCAATCCAAAAGCGCTATCCCAGTGGAGAACTTCTTGCAGCAATGTTGATGCTCACAGCTAAATATCTAACCAGAGTCATGCCTGGCACCACTGACCCAGGGAAGATGACTGAATAGCTAACTAGTGAATGAACACAGCTAACAGACCGTGACATGACCTATATGTCTCCCATCCCACGGTTGAGTATTAACCAGGAAGTTATCTACATCCATTGATTTTATTAAAAATTTGAGGTTTGGAGTTGATGGTAAAGTGAAGTGGGGGAAAAGAGCAGCTGTTTTAAATAAATGGCAAGATTATCTTATGAAAACGCAATGGTGCTTCTTGGAACCACACTGTGAACAGTCTGGCTGTGCAACCTTTGTGCCTTTTGTATTTTAAAAATAATTTCTATGTTGAGATACAGCAGAAAGACTAAAAAGCCTGCCAGGGTTCTCTTTCCTATAAGCTTACAGCTCACAGAATGAAGAGAATAAAAGGCAGATTGTCTGGAGAAAATTCAAAACATCTTAGACACACAGTGGAGCTGGAGAGCACTGGCAGGGATGGAAGACATTACAGCAGACTTTCCTTTCCTTTGTCTTGCCACTGGAGTTCCAGATAATTCCCCAAATCCAGCTCCCATCCTTGGGCTGGCTGGCTGAACAGAGTAGCAGGGGGCAGAAGGGGCTGTGCAGCTCCATGCATGAGTAACAGACAGTACCTGCTGCCACAGGGCAGCAGGCACAGATCATTACTGCTCATCTGCTCTTCTGTTACTATTCTTCAAACAGTCCTGAAAACCACAAGTGAGAGTGGCCCAGATTTACAACCTCCTTTATCTTTCAGGGATTTATCTCCACCCAACAATGAGCTGGTTCTGTGGAACATGGTAAAACCATCACCCAGCAAAGCCAGACTCTGGGCTCAGCTTATGGCTTGATTTAGCAGTATCAGATTCAGTGTCCTCACATGCAAAATATGTGTAAGCTAATACTTCAATGTTTTTTAATGCCCTTGATTTAAGAGTAAATATAGAGCCTGGTTAAATCTACATAGTTTTAGCTAGATCTTTTTTTTAGCTATTCAGGCTCTCTTATTTCCAAAGATATCTCCACAAAAAATGGTATGGTATTTTCTCCATCTGCCAACCCATACAACACAGGCTTTAAACATGCAGACTTGAGGCATTAGTCAGCAAGTAGCAGTTTGACAGGGCTCCTGGCCACAGCAGAGTACCAAAATAGTAATTCATTCCAAGGAAAAGCACTTCAGACTTGCACCTCAGCACTTTACAAGCCTAAGTAAATACCAAGCAGGACAGAGTTTATGATGATCCAAACTTAAAGCTTGAATTAGATGAACACACAGACAGAAAAACTACTCCATAAAGCCCTTTTCTGAGAACACATTTAAATGCCCAAACATCAGTGGGTTGCATTAGCTTTTCTTAAGACCCCATTTGCTCTCAGCTGAGATGCTCAGATCACACTTGTCTAGTTTGTCTAAACTTGTCAGAATGTCTAAATTTGTGGCCTGAAATGTTTTTGCTCACAAGGTCTTTATTAAGAGCCATGCAGCTGGACACTGCATGACAAGGGGCAGCTCTGAGGGAGTGCTGACCTGCTCAGCTGCTGCTTGCACAACACTCTGGTCATATCCAAGGGTAAGTGCAGGTTTGCTGCAGCCCAGATTATTAGAATTTCAAGAAAATTTCAAAGTTATTGCTGATATTGCAGCAGTGAGCAGATCCTAAGCTCTCCAACACAGCAGTTGAGGGCACAAGGTCTCAAGTCACAGGGATTCTGCAGATACCTGCACTCAAAGTGGGGATTTTACACAGAAATATTAAACATTCCAATTACATCTCTAATGCACATTCTCAACCATAAAAACAAATCTGCAGTTGCACTTTTCCCTAAGAAAGGAAGGCAAATTGATACATGATGCTCATTGTCCTGAAGGAAATCAGTCAAGTGTCATTGAACAATTGAGTTTTCAGACACATGCATCAAAAGACAAATTTTCAAAGAGTTCCACAGCCTGTATGGAAAACTGTATTTAAAATAGCATCCAGAATTTTTATTAAAGTACATTTGAGAGACTATGATTTAAGAGACTTTGACTCTTTCTAAAGAAAACATTATTATTAATGTTGATCTTAAGAGCAAGAAAAGCAAAGTTTTAAGCTATACCATGTAGAATAACATCACACTATTTTTACTAGACACAGATGGAAAATGGTAAGAACCAGTTAGCATTTCTATTCAAAAGCTTCAGTATCTCAATAAAAGAAAAATCCTCTCGACTATTTTTCTACAGATATGAACAACTAAAAATTAAACACTTATCCTAGAAACCACAATGCTAGCTGGAAATAAACATTGCACATGGAAATGGAAAGTTTCTATGAATTACTGCTAAAAATGTTCCATACAGAAAATGTCAACCAATTCTATATTTTACTTTGAAGTTGTCAAGATGAAAAGCCAGCTGACAAGTTTATGTTACACAGAATTACTAATTGCTCACATCACATAGGCAATTTCTAACAAAAGTTTAGGGAAGCTTTGCAAAAGTTTTGCTCAAAAGTTCACTCAAGGGCATTAACTTAAAAAGATAAGCACTCCAGAAGGAATATCTGCTTTAAACAATGTTATGCCAATAAGTTGACTTAAATAATGTTATCTGGGCTGGAGATGTCCCAGGCACCACCAGGCTTAAGACACATCGAGCTGCTTTGGGCTTCCACCACTGCAGTCAGAGCCCCGCCCCACAAAACTGGCAGTAGGGTAGGATGATTTTGACTGACATGCTCAGCCTGAGCCCAAGGAAATAGAGCCACAAGACACAAACCACAAGGTATTACAGACCTTTCCAGGCTCACATTCTGTCCCATCAGCCCAAGGTGTGTGTTGAGTTCGACATCCCTTGTGAGCACCATCGACATTGATACACCAAAGTCGCCGACACTGCATCTGCTTAAGTGATTGCAGAGATCAAAACATTAAATATGTGCCACATGCCTTACCAGACAGATGATCCTTTATGAAATTACCCCCCTAGGATTTGTCATTAACTCACAAGCTTGACAGTAAGTTGATGGATTGTGAGTCTGCCATTCATCCAACCCCAGGAGACCTTATTTTGCTGTGGCAAAACCAGGAAAAATAAAGTGTGAAATTTCACTTACCATATAGGGGCACACTTGGGATCCGGGTCCAAAAATTAACTCACATTGTTTGTTGACATCATAAATCAGCCCTGGGAGCTGCTGAGGCAATGTGTAAGTTCTTGATGAAGGTTCATCAAGCAAACACTCCCCATAACCAGTGCTACAACACAAATCAGAAAAATGGTGTTAAACAGAAGGCAGTGAGATCAGAACACACTCGTGTTTGCCTGAATTAGCCTTAGGGCAGTTGCACACCATGTTTGCCATATTTAACAAGCACTACAAGAGCTATTTCAAACTCAAGCATAGGAGGGTGTGTTACCCATACGCCACCACCCCTGTTCTGTGACAGCAACCATCCACCACAGCACATCAGTTACCATGGCAAAAGCATTTCTCAGTGTGCATTTAGTTGCTGAGCAAGCACTGGCACATTTTTATAAAGAACTCAGAAAGAAAAATCACTGATTAGCAGAAGGGCCCAAGGGACTGAGCTCCTGGATTTGCCAGAACATCATCATGGCTCTCATTCGGTTCCACACCACAACACACTGGAAGACATCACAGCAAAAATGGGCAAATCACTATGCATCAAACTGACCCGTGGGCTCCTGGAACGGTGTTCCCACCATGGATTAGTGCCAGGGCTTTATCTTGACCTGTGGAGCAGAAAGGCAGATTCAATCTGCCTTCTAAAACACAGCTCCGTATCTGGGCCACAAGGCTTGGAAAAGTCATTCTTCAGGTTTGAGGAGAACACACATTCCTTAAAAGCAATATCCATGGGAGAAGACTTATTCTTCCCCATTGAGAGGCTGGTCCTTGCCAGCTTATCATGAGGCTGAACTGGCAGGGACTGGATGCCAGGGGTGCATTCCTGCTCTATGTAAAGGATGCGTGCACACACAAATCCCTCTGATTTCCTCCAAACGCTGCATACTAGGACTCCAAATTAACTGAAGAGCTCCATGGGACACATGGACATGTGAAAACAGCCCAACACATGCATATGCAAGGCCTTACTCCAGAAATTCAGTGATGTATTTCCTACTGCATTTTGACCACATCCAGGGATTGGTATAGAAGTTCAGTGTTGGTGCCATGACATGCTGTTGATTTTTACCTCCATCTTCCTTGCACTTGTGATTGTCATCATGTGGCATGTTAAATCTAAGAAGAAAAGAACAGAGAAAAGCAGAGTCAGTCAAGAGACAAACATCAAGTATTTAGAATAGCAAGGGCAGCAGTGTGAACTAAATGCAAGCAAACCCAAAAATTTTTCCTAAATATGCTGCTGACAGATATTACAGAGTAAAAGTATTCATACACACATATTCACAATAAATTCAGAAGTGTTAACTAACAGGGTTCCTAGCACTCATCCGGAAAAAGCTATGCAGCACCCTACTAAGCTCTCCACTCCATGACTGCATATATTTAGCCAGAGAAGTCCTCCAGGGAGCCTGGAGCAAGATGCAAATCCAGTTGCAGCTTCCTTTTCAGCTGACGATTGCTATCCTGCAGACAGGCTGGAGTCTGGCCCCTCCTTCATAAAAATGGAAAATACTCTGGAACTGACCACAGATCCAAGAGTTGATCTGAAGGAATTCTGAAGATGATTTACTTGAGTCCACTAACTGCAGACTCTCATGCATACAGGCAATACTGTGTTGGATACAAAATATTTTCTAATGCAGTATTCTAATGCAGAATACCCTGGGCCACACTGCTGCCTAAGCAGGGTTGAACCAGGGATAGACTTGGCTCCTACACTTTATGTGGCAGGTTTACAAAATGCCAGCAAGCATTGGTATCAGCAGAAACCAACGTGAAGTTTGCAGCACATGACACCTTGAAGAATGTGGTAAATTCGCTAATGGAGACAGAGCGGCTTAAAGTGCTGCACTGTTTGAAGTGGGGAAGGGGAAGTGACCTGGTGTGATCCTGTGTTCCAAGGCTGGGGAGTTTGTATTCCATTAAGATTACCTCCAACAAACCATCTTTCACTCTGCTCTCTGAAAAAAAGAGCACAGAGGCACTTCCTGCTCAGGAGCACTAACCCCCCCAGCAGCTCTGGGACAGCATTAGTGAAGGAATCAGCCACAGGTAGGTGTGGGGAACACCAAAACTTGGGGGACTTTCTGTCAGGAAGTCTCACTTAAACAAATACTACTGTGGTTAAAAATATGTCTTAGCCAGCTCTCCATGAAGAAAAACGAGAGTTTAGAACAATGAGAGATCTGTTCCCAAGTACTCATCCATCTCACACCTACAGACCTCCACTGCAAAGCAAGCGTGTGGTGGTTTGGGACTGAATCAGCTGCCTAAGATTGCAGCCAGGGGTAAAGGACTATGTGATCTAAGAAGATGTTTCTCATGACTGCTTAGTAGTGAGAAAGAGTCTCAGTACTGAGAAAAAGGCAAAAATTGCTTGAAAGAAATTTCCGCTGGAGAAGGTGAATGGCAGCATCTCTTCTGGGGATGTCCAGCAGCACAAGATTTTCCATGGTCAAACAGTTCAAGAGCTGAGTCAAGCTCACTTATACACCTCATCACCTCCCAGATGCCTCGGGTAAGTTCCTCCTTCACACACAGCTGCTGCATTGCCTTCACAAGCACTACACAGAGCTGAGGGACAAGCTGTGACAGGCTGAGGATCTGCTTTCTGAGGAGACTTCAGTCTCAAAAAGATACTTGAGATGTGCCAGCATCTCTTGCCCTGGTCCTCCCCAAGGCACCCAGCACTGTGCCCAAAATCCTGGCTAGTTCCAATGGCTTGGTCAAGATGTCATTGCTTAGGTGCTGCTTATGGTACTCTGTCATTCATCCTCCTCAAAACACGGCCCTGCTGGTTTTGCTGCTCTCAGGCAAGCTCCAGAGCACTCCACAGTTTCATCCACCTCAGTGGTGCATCTTCTAGCCAAGTATATTGATCTCCCCTACAATAATTAGGCTCAGCAGTACCAGTTCCCAACCTGGCTGGCAAGCCCTAGTTAACATAAATATTGGGCTATTTAAATGTAAATGTATTTACATAAAACATACACATGGCCAAGTTCATGTGCTATTGTGAAAGCAGTGCTCAGTCCATTATCTTCACTAATTGAACAGCTCCTGTATGGGTCACAGACTGTGCCCAGCTCTGCCAGACCTAGGAGAGAACACAGAGGTTTATGATAGAAAAACAAATGTCACTCACACTTTCAGCACATGTAACTAACATTGTCACTACAAAAAAAGTTAATAAAAGACAAAGAAAAGGGTTTCCTTACCCAGAGTGTCACATTTGTCGTGTGCTCTACAAATATCCTGTCTGAAAGGAGAACAGATGTGACACATTAATTCTCAATGCAACAGTGAGTTAAGGTACAAGCACACTAACAACAGCAGAAACAACTCTTGGTCCTCCAATGGACCTTCTCATGCTGCCTTGCCACATCATCCAGAGTCCAAACTAACTCCCCACCATAGTCAGAGCTTTTCATCTTATGCTAAACCCATGGGCAGACCTTAGACAGTCTTGAACCTCTCAAAATTATCTCTTTTATGGTGGACACATGCTCCCACAACTGCAAGTATCATTACATGCACATCAAAACCTGAACATTGCCCATATATTACACGCTCACGGCCCCTGACACGCAACGGGCTACAGTTTTCATAAGAATATTCACCACACCTGGTAACAAGCACAGCTGTATCATGCCGAAGGTGACTTCCCTCTGGATGGTTTTGGGACTGCTGCCATTGGCAAAAGTTTTTTAATGTTGTCTGGGCATTGTAAGATATTGCAGGGCCATCCTGATAAGCAACACACAGAAAGCAGGTATTTTATTTATTCATGACAATGCTCACTACAAATGCCATTGCCAAGCAGGAGGTGAAGAAAATAATTTTCATTACCTGCTCATTATGTATCACGACCAATTTCACAATAACAATATTAATTAAATTTCCAATACTTGGGTCTTTGTAGATAGAGGCCACCTGTTTCAAAAAGCAATTTTTGGAATTACTGTTAACATTCAAGGAAACAAACAATTAAGACAACACACATAATTTCCATTTTGCAACTGTTTTTCTTCTGGGCTGCTCTTCTGCTCTGCTCAGTGCTCTGATGCTACTTGGAGAGACCTCCTGGCAGAAGCACAATTTTGGAATGAAAAAAACCTGCTGGTATCACAGAAACCCAACATTTCCTTTTGCTTTAGCACACATTTCACCAAATTAAAGGATCATTCTGCTCTGAGACACAAAGACCACCAACCAAGACTGTCAAAAGCAACTTATTCTTCCAAGTGCCTGATTTTCACACAGGCATTTTCAGACTACATATTCACTACACTTATACCCTCAAACAGGATGAATATCCTTCCAGAGACACAAATATGTTGGATACTCCTTACCAGTCACTCTGCATGTACAGAACAGCCTGTCTGGAAATTGCACTACTGCATTCTAGTACCTGCAGCTACCAAGGTGCTTGTTCTCAGCCTGGAAAGTCAACTTGAGAACTATGCTAAGGATCCAGGTGACCACAGGCTCCTTCTCCTTGTGACAGCAAGGGAACTCAGGCAACTGCATAACCTACCAGCATCAATCTCCTGGAAGGTAGAGTGCCCAAAGAACCTTTTAAATTCAACTGTTATTTCACCAGAGCTTAAATAAAAAGAGTACAGCGTGTGGACTAAACAACCAGTGATATTGCTCATGGTGTCTGATGTTCAGAAAGCTGGAAGAGAGAGGTGTTAGAGGATCAGGAAGCATGATGGATCTGAGAAAGAAGACTCCAACCAGCATTTTCCAGCAATGTTTTACCATTTTTAATGTAACCCCAGAATTATCTCCACGCCTGGGGAAGGCAAACTGATGGCATTGCATACGAACAGAGCAGAAAGGGGCTCTGTGACCACCAGAAAACCATTTGTGGGTGAATCTACTTGCCCTGGTTGAACACTCACTATTGACATCAGGGTTAAGACATAGTGCTGTAGGTTGGCTCCGTGGTAGGCGACCATCCTGCTGTCAGCCACCACCATCACCTCCACAAAACGTGGGTAGGACAAGAACCGCTTCGTTCGCTTGTGGCTCTTCTTTTCACCAATGGTCCCTGTTTTGTTGCTGTCCTCAGAAAAAGAATTCACTTCCAGGCTGTGTTTCAACATCTCCACGTCAGATAAGATGCTGCTCTCTGCCCACTGCCTTCTCCAGTGTTTCCGCTTGTTCTTTTTGTGACTGTGGTCATGATCTATGGTTAAAAGGCAAAAAAACCCATACAGTATACTCTGGAGTGAATAAAATTAATACCATGTGTATGTTTAGTCAAAATACCTATTCACCTCAACAAAGTTGTGTGGGCTTGCTCCAAACAAGCAGGGAACTGAAACAGAAGCACTCTGTGGAAGCCCACCATGTAAGCAAATATCTAAGGCTTCATTTTTAAAGCCATCTTGGGGAAGCCAGTAGAGGTGGACATTCCCTGCAGCAGAGCCAGATACTGGCCCATACAGGAGGGATGGAGCCCTGCAATGGTAATTAGCCACTGCAGCAGCAGTGTGAGGATTCTGGGCACGTCCAAGGTGGCCAGGAAACCACAGGAAACAAAGGTCCAAATCCTGTATTTCTAACTCAGGCATGAAGGACAGCAGGATTTGGCCTTCTCAGCAAAGCAATTATATATGATTTATTTCTGTCTCTAACAATAACACGGCTGGGCTTCAGTTCCCCCCCTCCCTTTATTATTCTGTGCTACAGGAATGGTAAAGGTCATCTAATAGCACAGCTGCCACTGGTGAAAGAATAGAATTCAGGAAGTTTCACATATACTGCTTTTGATATTCAATTAGGCCAAACATAAAAGCAGCCTGAAAATATACTCCACGCTGATACAAAGACGACAAAGTGAAGAGGGAGAACAGGCATATAAAACATATGGAACATGTACAATTAAGATTTACCATCTGATTAGTATGTAATTATAGCATTATTTAAATGTAAGAGTAAAATCAGGCTTATTTGATGCCACTTAATTTTTAATCAGTTCATCATAGGAAGTAGCTAATTGAATGTGATTCATCCACGAAAGACTGTTCACTTCTGCATTTAATATAAAGCAAGATCTGAACTACTCATCTACGACTCCAGGCTACAACCCTCATCCTCTTTGTAGCTTAGTTTAATTTCGTCATGGCGGTGAAAAATATCACATTTCCTTATCTGACCCATTGAGTAGGTTAGAGGAAGCATAATATTAGGGAACAAAGGAATAATCAATGCTCAAACAAGATGAAATGATAGGAAACTTCTTAGTTATTTTTCCTGTGTAGTTTCCTTTTAGGAATATTTGTAATTTCCAAAAAAATAAATACGTTCTGCAGTGTCACAGCAGGCAAGGGGATCAGCCAGCTTCTACCTATCTGAAAAATACTGTCCTTTTCCCCTATGTGCAAATAGGCAACAGACTAATTAAGAATTAAATCCTGTCTACTCTGCCCTACCTAAGTCCTCTAAATTCTCATTTCTTGTTATAGTCCAGACCACCTTAATACAGTAGAGAGTCTGCAGTTATTTGAGTAAGAATTCGAGAAAGCCAATGGCATTTGTGGTTATAATTGGATTGCCCTAGTTCCTCTGCTCTAATCAATGCCCTTGTGTTGGCAAGGTTGTGCTCTCATGCTGGCACCACTTCGTGGGCAACCATGACATTATCCCGACTCATTCATCGCCAATCAGCTTGGGGAGCCAACTATGCATACAAATAACTTAAAGGTGAGGAGACAACCAGACTGGGGAGAAAGTGCTAAACCCAGCCCTTCAGCCAGCTCCTCTCATCTCTGCACCCTCAGCCCGTCACTCAAATTTCCCTTTTAAATAACTAACTTCCAAAAGGAGCAAGTGCCCAAGGAAAAATGTGTTAAGGATGGGGAGATGCACAACAGGGCTTGAGTGAGGCTGAGGACAGGGAGCAAAGGCAGAGCCCTGCAGTGCTCCACGTGGTACCATGAGGCTCAGGTGCCTTCTCCTCCAGCCATCCAGGTGGAGGGAAGTTAGATGGCAAAAAAAGAGGGAATTGCAAAGACATCTATCTTTGAAGGTACTGAAGATACTGAAGATACTGAAGAACTGAATTATTTCCACCCACAAAGCCACTCCAACATTTGCAGTGTGCTATTTGGACAGGTCATCCATTGGGTGTTTGTCAGCCTGGTTACTGGAAAACCAGGCACCAGTGATGGGGATGCACTGCATGGAAAGCCACTCCTGGACTTTGGTAGTAGTGAACTGTTATCTTCAACCATCTTTCTTGAATGTAGATAGTGTGCACCCACCTGTAAAAAATTAATGCCAATGGCTGTGCACTGCTCTCCACCCATCTGTAAAACCCTGACTATGTTAATGGGAGCTGCACACAGGCACTGCCAGGAACTCTGTGTGCCTGATTCTGTTGATATCCTGCTCCATTACAATGGCCACAACAGCAGTTCTCTCACTGAATGGTGCAACGTGCTGCCCTTCCATCAGGCAGAAGGAAAAATCTCTCATGTTATACTGTGATTTTGCAGCACCAGCTTCCTACTGCCACACATAACACCAGAAATGGGTGTGATATTTCTCCACCATCTTTTTTTTTCCCCTATTGTGTTAACATTGTAACAGAAATCAGGAAAAATGCTTTGCTTGGCAAGCCCTCAATATTTGCAATGACCTGAAACATATCTACTTACACATGTAACTGGATGGGTTTAAGAAACAAAACTTTTTCTTTTTACTTTGTAGAAAACCTGAATTCCAGAGAGTAGACAAACCCTTTAAAACCATGCAAACTACAGTTCAATAATTCAAGTATCAGGTGAACTCATGCATTGATTCAACAGTTCATATTCATTCGAGAGTCAGGTAAAGGCTAGAATAATGTCCATTTTACTGCATACTTTACTAAGACAATCTATGCTGTTTTCACTGTCTTTATACAGACCTGTAGTTTATCTTAATTTTTTTCTGTTTGGTTTCTTCTTTGTAATGTGGGACTTACAAAGAAGAACAAATCCTGTGAAAGGATATTGCTTCCTGATGGCATCTTTCCACTAATGTCATTAATTTTGCTTGGGCAAGAAGCCTCAGCCCAGAACCCATTCAGCTGATTTATGGATGTTTCCTGCTGGTTAATGTACTTTGGATCTATCACAAGCAAGAGAGCAGGGAAGACTCAGGCCCTATGTGAGTACTTTGCCTGCATGAAAGGGTGACAGGGCAGAGTCAGGATCTGCTTTTGACATAGTAACTGTTACACTAAGCCCAAATACTAAAAGATGGAATGACCACTTACCCCAACAGTCCTAATCCTTTCCATTTCTACATTAACTAGTCCTTGGAATAGAAAGCAATTTGCACAATTAAGTAAGACATGAAACAATTCAAGCAATTCCAGTTCAGCTCTGAGTTCTAAAGAGCAGCACATACCAGTGAAAAAAAACGTAAAACACAGAGAGAGAGCAAGTGAAGGGGAAAAAAATTCTCTTTCTTGAGCTAACAACATCTCCCTGCTAGAAAAAAAAGAGTGATCCTTTCAAATTGACTTATTATCATAACTTTTCTGAATGTGACCTAGGATTTTTAACAGATTACCATTCAGCAGCTGGTCCACATCACTTCCAGCCCTGTTCTGATCCTGTTGCACAGATAGTAAAACTATGGTTTGGAAGTTAATTATTTATTGCACACTTCCATAAAACAGACCAAAATTCAGCTGAGCTCCCCTCAGGCAGTCAGTCAGTGTGTGAATCGTCTCCCTTAACTCCACAGGAGCAAACCCTGGCCAAAAGCTTCAGTACAAGCCCCAGCTCCAGCTGCCTGGCTGGATTTGCTGCCTGTAGCTGTTATGACAGCAGCTGCCCAAGGGACTGCCATCACCTGGGAAACTGAGGAGAGAGGAAAAATGGATTTGCCTTCATGCAGAGATCAGACTGGCTGAAATCAAACCACATTTTTAGGCTCTTCTTGCCAAGAAATGGAATGGAAACAGGCTCCTCTTTAGGATACAAACAAGTCCTACTAAGCTGGACCAAAGAATTTTTCTAGCCCTGGGTCTGTCTTAATTCTGTATCAAGATGTTTTGTATCTCTATCTATCTTTCTGTACATACACAAATGTATCTCAGATGGATTTGCATGAGGCCAAATTCTCACCTCTTACTATAGGATGCTATTGTGGTCAGCATAATCCAGAGCTGAACAAACCTTCTCTGCTAGCAGCTTCACACCCTGCTTGGACAACAGCCAGGGATGGAAACATAATGGGGGACCAGCCACTGCCTTGCCCTGTACCACACTGAGATGACCAGTCCTACAAGCAGGACTAATCCTGCCTTCCCTCTGGATAGCTCCTTGACTGTGCAATCAGAGAAGCTGCAATAGCTGGGAAGGGAAAAGAGGTTTTATTAATAGAGACCAATTAGCCACATTGGAAAGGAAATGAAGGATCTGGGCCAGCCAGATCCAAAAAGAAAGATATTGTGCACTAAGAGTGGAAATGAAAGTTTGCTTGATCTTGATTTTTCAAACTTGCAAATGAGAAAGTGTTCAACTGCAAATTAATCTGAGCCCACTGAACTGACATCAACTGGGGTTTCAATCTTCAGCAGCAAGAGATGGACAAAACTGCATAGATCAAACTTTCATGGTTGGAACTACTGAAAACGCAGTAAAATATCAGCACTTTCACAAATGCCACTCTTAGAGCAATGCAAAGGAAGGAAGCTTTGATTTGCTCATGTTGTTGACACTTCCTTTTGAATTAAGAAACAGTCTGGGCTCAGGATAGTTCCCTCCCAAACTGTTATAGGAGAATCAAAATCTTGGGCTTCTACAAAGAACTCTTCTTTGTTACTAAGAAAAATACTTCCATGAATGGATCATAACCCCTCAGGACCAAGGCACACCTGCTTGTTAATTTTCTCACCTTCCTCCATTTTGAACTTTGCACACACACTTTAGTAAAGAAGTTTTCTAAATGTCCAGCTGGAGCAATATTCAGATCCACAGATAGGTCCATGTCCAGGAGCTCTAGCTGCTGAAGACAGTCCCACATGTCAAGCTCAAAGCCTTGAATTTGTGTTTGCAATATGTGAAAATATTAAGGCCAGAAAGCAAAGCTATAAAGCCATGAGCAGTTCAGACTGGCATGAAGCATCCCTGATGCAAAAACCAACAGTTCCATCCCAATTCACACACTGCATCCTGTGTCTGTAACTACAGAGACTTGGAGGTGTTAAAGCTCAAGGTGATGCTGAACCTTGATGTCTGTCAGGGTGATTCTGCCTTTCTCCTCACTGCTTGAACCAGAATGCTGAGAACCATGGACTTGCAATGAGCAGCAATCAACTTCCCTCAGTAATATAACATTCTCTGATTTATAACATGCTAACACTAAAGACCACACATACTCTAGATGTTTTCTTTCCTGTGATGAATATCAGAATGCATTCCAGCCTAAAAGATTATTTTTCTGCCTAAGGTAAAAAGTTGTACGTGAAAGCTATCAATTTTGCATGGTAGACAGAAAGTAGATTAATGAACAAAACAATAAATTGACTCTTTAAGAAAGGAGATGCTAACACATGAGCTGAACACGGGGGAGAAAATGATTCAAGATCATCTTACAGAACTCCCACATATGCTCTTCAGGCAATTTCCAATGCACAACAATCACAAGTACACCAACCTGGCATCCCACTCTTGTGTCTAGTGACACCTGTGAGGTACTGTGCCAACAAGAACAACACTTAGGCCACCACAACTTTGTACTGACAGTCAGTAAAAGACAAGACAAAATATCCCATTAGAAAAAAAAAAAAATTGTCCAGCAATTTGGCACAAGGATGTTGATAATGACATTACAGGCATGTGGGAAAAGAAGTCACAGAATAGTCAGCCTGTTTATTTTCAGTAGTATATGCCATAGGGAACAGACAGAAAGCACCAAAGTGATCCCCCTCTGCATCTCCCACCTGTCCTCCTTCAGTGGATGTCCACATAGATCAGGTAAAAGTATCTCCATTTTGATTCCAGGAGAATAATTTAACTCTGTCCACTTACCATGTTTAAATTGCAGAACAATAACCAGTCAACAATAATTTTTTTAGTCACAGTCTTAAGTCTAACATCTCTAGGGTGCCAGATGGATGTTTGACACATATTCATTATTATGAGTAACAACAAAATGCATGCACCTTACTTATAACTCACGTTGAGGAATCTTAAACCAAAACTAATTATGGGATCTGTATCACTGACTGTGATCAATGTTTTTTAACTGAAGTCAGTCTATTACCTTATTCCACTTGCCAACATCATGAGATACCTCAAACATTACAGACTGATCCCTTCCCCAGCTCAGCATGGCAAAAGCTCGTGCTTGACCTTCCAGGCCCATCTGACCAAATACCAGTTGGCTCCTACTGTTCTGTTACCTCAATGGGAGGCAGAAATAGAATTAATTACATTAGCATATGGGAGTTGTGATGCAATTCTCTTCTTTATTCTGGGAGGGAAGGAAATCTGAATTAATTACTATCTGACTAAAAATTACAATCCACCTCTTTAAGATAAGAAACTTTTCTGAGGGAAAGAACAAAGTCAGTGTTTTACCCTGAGGCCAAAAGCAAAGCTGACAGCTTAAACAGACTCTTGAAAGAGCTCAAGGATTGCTCAACCTGGAAGTAAAGGCTTAAGAAAACCTCCCTGCAGACCTCCTGCAACCCTGAGTTTACGTGACACTCGGCAGTACAGAATTTGCCTGAAGACCTGCCTGGAAACGAGACACCTAGAATGCAAAATTCTGCTGGATGAATGAGTTTAAAACAAAAAAAAAAAAAGGGACACAGTTGGAAGCAAGACAGAGTCCAAAAGAAACAGCAAAAATACTAAAGGGCTCTAGACCAACAATCCAAGTGCAAGGGATCTGGGATTTTACCACAGACCACTCACAAAAGTACAAATATTGAGTCCAGTGGAAAAGGAATTCAAAGTTTATGCCTCAAAACTGCTATAAAGTAAGAATGTAACACATACCAAGGGTCTGTAGAAGGAGCAAGAAATTTCCCATCACTGGCCCCATTCCGCTCCATTGCCAATTGTAACACTGCAGACACACCTTGAACCACAGCTGGAGTGGGAACAAAAGCTCATCCCCTCCCTGCACCAATGAAAGACCACACTACCATGTCAGGCTTTAGCCACAGTACCAGATCCCTAGCACATCTCTCCCTGGTCATGGTACTGGTAACACACTAACAAACCCCTATTCTGGCAACCTCAACCTGACCACCCCTTCCAAGCACATGGGACATGGTGACAGGACCATCTCCTGCTTGTGCCATGGGTTCACCAGTGACTTCCCACGCAGCTGGCTGGCATTAGGAGAGCAGGCTGGTGCTAATTATCATGCAGAAACAAGATCACAGTCATTGAGCCAGCAGCATTGGGCATCTGATTGCTCAATACACAAGGCAATACTCCCCTGCTCTGGTGGTTCCCCAGTGTCATGTTCAGTGGGAAAGGTTGTTACAGTTACTATGAAAGGGTAATCTATTACAAATTACTCATTAATGCAACTTAAAAATCAGTGACATATTACTGAGTATGTCTGTGTCATGCCAGCTCAACAGCAAGACTTGGTTCATGGTGCTGATTTCTCCTGTGCTTTTTATAGGACCCTTCTCAGCACAACTTACACACAGAACTTCTCTCCTCCTCACCTGGACTACATGGGGCTCCCTTTTGTGGAGCTCCTGTGCCTGGCCACACATGTACTCTCCAGCAGACAAACTGCTGTAACACCCAACAAAGTACCAGCAAATCTGAGACCCTTTTGCATCTGTTTCTGGCAGGTACCGGGATGTGCTAAGCCTGCAGGTTGTGTCCTGCAGCCACCTGTGCTTGTAATATTTGGTGGATTTTGGAAAGCAGCCTCAGCAGATGAGTCACTGGGCTTTCCCACCTCTGCCAGCAGTGGGTGGGGGCACAGTGCAGGTAAGACCTGCTCTGTCCTGCACTCATCTGAGCCTGCTTCCAAAATCTCACCACTTCAGCACGAACTGCTGGAAGGCCTCTTTGCTGGCTACAGCCCCTTGGCTCCCCTCCAGAAACAGGAACAGCTCTAATCGTCTTCCTACTAGTTTGGCACCATCAGAGTGTTATTGCTGCTTCTGCATGAGGAGTTTTGCCCGTGGTGGATATTCCTGCTTTAAATGCTCTCATTAAGGAATGAGGACTTTGTGCAAGATCCTCACATGCAGTCCTCAGAGTCCAGGTCCAGCGCCAGCCTTGGGATGGGCACAGCTGATCAGCAGCAAGTAGAGGAGCAGCTCACACTCACTATACATTCAGTCAGCTTATTCATCTCAGCCCCAGACAGGTCTTGAATATAAAAAAAATATGAGAAATAAGACAAGAATACAGAGGTATTTAACTAATGAAGCTGGGATGGAAATTGGAAGTACAGATTAGCCAAATGAAGGCAGTGGGTTCAAAGAAGGAGCTGGCCCAAAAAGTTTAGTCAGGAGTCCTGCACCAGGGTCACAGTAAAAGCTGCACAGAATTTCCCAAGGTTGGAGCAAGAGCTGGGCAAGCAACAGAAGTGGGACAATGAAAGTGCACAATACTTGGATACATATACTCATGGACACAGGGAAACTGTGGCTCAGTGCAACCAGGCAGGTAGAGGCCATATCTGTCGCAGAACAAGGGATGGTCAACAGGCAGAATAATTGTGAAGATTCAGTAAAAGGCTAAAGGTATCACAGACCCCAACAAAACTGGAAGAGAAGAGCTCCAGATACATATACAAATACATATACACACACATCAATGACAAAAACCATGGGAAATATGATAGAAAAGAGAAGCAGCAGAAATGGACATAAGACCCAGAGCAAGAGGCCCTGGAGTGGTTTATTTAAGTGGTGACCAAAGGCAGTGTCCTATTGGCACCTGGAGTTGGACATCTCTCTGCAAGACCAAACCTTAAGGGTTTCACATGGAAAGGGCTCACAGGTCTGCTCCTGGCAGAAGGTCCCACTGGATGGGGGCTTGGGAAGGTGCTGCTGGCCTGACAAAGGTGGCTGACACATGGATGCAGGATGCAGCTCTGCGCCTTTATCACTGGACTCAGATTGTTCCTCTGTGGGGCGCAGGAAAGCTGCGCTCTCCTGTCCTGCAATGAGCCACTTCCTTTTTTCTTTTTTTAGGATCATAATTTCTTTTCTCTTCCTCCTCCACCTCAAAAAAGCGGATATTTAATAATTGGGTCGGAAGAGCTTGCTATCCTGAAGCGATGGGTGGTAGTGGTGCTGCACCTATAGTGACATCATTCTGTCAGCCTGGCCAAGTCCTCATCCCATCAGGGCTATTCAGTAAAACACAACTAATTATTCTGCCAGATCCTCAGCCAGATGACAAACTGATTCACGACACTAACTAAAAGAAAAGGAGGAGAGGAAAATGCACTATTTCCTATGACTGAAACTACATTAACCTGTTACCCCAAGGAAAACTTTGTCCAAGGTTTTTCTTGCAGCAGCTGAGCTGTATGCCAGATGCCTGAAATGCATTGCCAGAGACCCCAGTGCTGTGCTATGAAAGTTCATCTGCAGAGCACAGCTTCCATTTGATATACATCAGCATGCAGAGGAAAAAGATCTTTTTCCAGAACACCTGCAGAGGATCTTTTATGTCAGAGGACCTAAAACTGTTATCAGAAACTGCTAATTAAAACTTAACAAAAGCAAATACCTGGTTTTCTAAGCTGACCTCAGGACGCTGAAAACTAAAAGTAAAACCAGGGAGACTGGGTAAAAGCTTTCATTTGTAGCAATCTGTTAGTCAATTCACAAGGGAAACTTTCCTGAATACCTCAAGAAGTCTAAAATTACATCGTTATGGCAAGGGCACACCAGCATGTTGCTTATTAATCATTTCCAGGAAGATCACTATCAGAAAGTCATTCTTAATAGCACCACTGCCTGGCAACATAAGGTCCCTTGCTCACCTCAGGGGGGTACCTTAGATTTCCCTCACATCAATTTCCTTTTCGAGCAAATTTCCACCTCTGCCAAAAGCCTGCAAAGCAAACACATCGTTTCACACATTCTTCTGACAAAAGACTGGATTCTCAGAACACCCTACAACTATGACTAACGCCCAAACTCTCATGAAACCATTCTCCTCTGGCAGGAGTGAGAGTTACACCTTGTCTAAAACAGTGAGTGCTGCTAGATTTTACATGTTCCCCTCTGCTGCAAAGATATGTGAGACACCTTCTCTCACCAGATGTAACCTGAGGTAGGATGCCAAGGTTCAGTATTGCCCAAGCTGCTCAGAAATTGCTCCTTAAATGAAATAACCAAGACTTGTTCACCATACACATATGGCCATACCATCATTCCCTTTCAAAAGCTTGGACGATGACAAAAAGAAGAGACAGTACAGAGGGAGAGATGCAAGGAAAGAGGACAGGAAAACAAATAAGACTCTCATGCCTATCTGGAACACTTAAGCTTGTGTTTGAGAGTTGAGAAGTTCTCCCTCCACTACATGAAGCAACTGAGAAGAGCAAGAAAACAAAGACAAAGCAAGAAGCAAAGCATATTGGAACAAAGGAGGAAGAGATACACGCCACATTGGAGTATTATTCTTGTGAACTACAATACAGAAGAATAATATCCTAAATTGGAAACATGATACAGTAGGGTGAAACACAGCAGTCTGTTACAGCAGCACAGAGTCAAGTCCACAAGCAAAACTCAGAGCCCTCCCAGCTACCTTTGATTCAATGAGTCCTGTGATCTGCTGCTCCGTTCCTCCAAGGGTTACTGGTGCAATGTGCCAGATTCCGTGTTTCTTTCCAACTGTTCTGAGTCTCCTGCATCTGATCTCAAGAAGGGAGCAGAAACAGCTGGAAGAGAGAAACCAGAATGGCATATTCCAGCAGCAACCCTTGGAAGAACAAACAATGACAGCCTTGTGAGAGGTGCCGCTGTACCCCTGGCACATAGGTTTTCATGTGGAGGTGGGTTCACATGTCTTCTAGAAGAAATACATGTTGCTCTGGCTGGTCACAGAGTATCAGAGCATCTTTGGACTTAGCATGATCAGTGCAAGCTGAACAGACTGACAGCTCACCAGCACAGCCATGATCTACAGTCATGGGTGCCAAACAAGTAACATATGCTAATTATAGCCTCATTTGAGCACAGTACTTCTCCTCCAGTGGTACCTTTACTTCCTAAGCAACTCCACCTACTTTGCAACATATGAGCAGCTTGCAGCCCACAAGGGAACCCAGTCAAGGTCTACTCTGTCTAGGCTTTAAAATTCCTGTAGATCTAGCTGGAGGCCAAAGGAGGAGGGCAAAACAGCAGATGAAACAGAAGACCAAAGGAATAAGCTTCTTCAGATAAAATTTAGGTATTTGCTGTCAAAGGAGAGGATTAGTTGTGAACATCAGGAAGTCAAGGAAGCAGAGAGCAGCAGGAGGCCACTGCAGATAATAGGGACAGTAGGAGCAAGGCATATGAAGGGGGAGAAAAAGGCTTGTGCTCTTTCTTATGTGCAAGGACTAGAAAGAGGGAGTGAGGAGGTCAAGGGAGATGGTGCTGGTGGAGGAAGGGCCATAAGGAAAAAAAAAAAACCTTTGAAAACAAACCATGGAAAAGCGATTACTAAGGGAAGAACTGTCAGGGTTGGTGTCAGCATCTCCTCATTTCCACTAGAAAGAAGTAAGATTTGAGGAGGGAAGACCAGGAGCACAGCAAGACTATGACAGAAAGATGTAATTTAAAGGATAAAGTATCAGACAGACAGTATATCAGATTAGGATGGTTGGGAATTATATGTAGGAGAGAACAGAAAACAAGTTTAAGGACTCACAGAATACTTGAGGCAAGACAGGCAAAAGCTCTCTTGTGTGCTTTACATCATGATTCAAAGGGAAACTGCAACATTTTTTCTGACCGCAACTTTCTTATAACTAATTCCTAGAAAGCACAGGTGCACCCCATCTCTCCAGGACAGCATTAGCATCACAAGCCCAGTCCTGGCACTCACAGCACCATTTCCAGAGGGGTCCCTCAACTCCACATCCCTTCTTTCCCACACAAATCTACTGCCTTTTAACTGCAAACAGCACTTCCAAGTATCAAGTCATCCAAGGCAGTAACAAAATGAGTACCTGGAGTGTTGCAAGTCTGCCTGTCCTCTGAAGAGTTGGTTGGAGGTGTCCGGTGTCGGTAGACAAGATGTGGTTTATTGTGCTCTTCTTCATATTCCTGTTCCTCAAGTGATAGGAGTGGCTCTACAAAATAGTCCCCATCATCAGACTTGAATGTGCCTAGCTGAGAGGGACCAGAAAGAAGAGCAGGAGGTCAGCTTTGCCAGATAACAAGCCCTAGCAGCACTACCCCTCAAAGTGAGCAGTTAATGAGGGGGGTGTGCCAAGTTCTGTGGTAACCCCTGTGAAGGCTCCGGCTGGAGCTCCAGCTTTGGTCACACTGCTTGCACCCACCCTGGGCTGCACAGCCATCCCACTGGTGCTTACAGAGGGCTAATTACTAACCACAGGCAGGGAGCATGAGAGGGACACACCTGCCAGACCCTGTCCTTATGCCAGTGACATTGCCAGTCCTGCCCAAAGGGTGATGGTGCTGCTGTGTGCTGGAGACCCCAGTGCAACCCCGTCATGTGCTGGTTTCACACAGCACCTTTCCCTGAGACAGGCTTTTAACCCACATATAAGGACCAGAGGAAGGTGTCCAGCTAGTGAAATCCCTGCTTATGAGAAAATATCATCACTCCTAGTTGCATACAACCATGAATGCAGATATTTGGTGAGTAACTAAAAAAATATCCAAGACAAAACATTCTGTAACCATTCCATATTGGGATCCATGGCCAGGACCTGGGAGGGAAGGCACACACGCATGTGCCCAGAGGAATTCCTGGACTGAATGAAGCCAGCAGAAACTCCCGGGGAGCCCCTAGAACGGGCACCCCTTGGTGGCATGAAAGGCACCAGGACACACAGAAGAGTCAGCTCTTTTAGGAGCTTCTGTTCATCCCAGTGCCAACATCCCTGCACCGAAGGGCACCCAGCTGGGGTATCAGGGCCCGGGACATGCCCCTGGTCCGGGGTGCTGGGTGCTCCGGGGCCAGCGCTGGCGCTAAGCCCGCAGCCAGCCCTCACCAACATCCTCGGGGGTCCGTGCCCGGGTCTGGCCCGCGGACCGCCCGCCTGGGTGTCAGTGGACCGCATTTTTTCCCCCAGAACCCGCGGAGCAGGACCGGCGCACCCCGAAACCCCGCCGGCCAAGAGCGGCGTGGGAGAATCCCCGGCCGGGGCGGGCCGGAGCCACCCCCGCGGCGGGGGGGAGGGGCGGGGG
>VXBI01007022.1:330255-500395 GCA_013397375.1 Toxostoma redivivum | reverse complement strand
GGGCAGGGGGCCGCCCCGCCGCTCAGCCGGCCCCACCCCGCAGCCGGCCCGCCCACCCTCAGCTCATCCCGCTCCTCCTCCTCCTCCTCGCTTCCGCCCCTGGCCCTCAGCGGGGCGGGGCCGGGCCGGCGGCCGCGGCGCGGGTCTCACCATCCCGGAGCAGAGGCTGATAACGGCGGTGAGCCGAGGCCGGGCGTTGACGTGCCCCCGGTAGAAGCAGTGCTTCACGTCGGCGTCGGCCGCCTCGGCGTAGAGGCGCCGCTGGTCTGCGGCGGGCTCTCCCAGGAAGCTGACGGTGAAGAGCGGGGCGATGAAGGCCGAGCTGGCCGTCAGGTTGAAGAAGAACTGCTGCCCGAAGGCGGACAGCCTGTAGTGTGCCTTCGGGGAGGCGGCGGCGGCCGCCGTCCAGGCGTCGGGGGCAGCACTGGTGCTCCGCCGGCGCCGCCTGAAGTGGACATCGGTGGGGAAGGGCTCACCGAACTCATTCACTCGGGTAGGAGTCACGATCTCGTACTCGCTGAGCTTCTCCAGCAGCTGGGCTGCGAGGGGACAGACGCAAATGCCGCTGAGCGAGGTGGCCGAGCCCCGCGGCCCCGGCGGGCGGCAACGCAGCCCTCCCCGCGCCCCTCCCCGAGCACCCCTTACCTTGCCTGGGGTGCAGCTTCTGCCTCCTCGCTGCCGTCCTCCAGCCGTCGATGCAGAGCGTGGTGAGTGCCCGGGCCAGCGGCGCCAGCTGCCTGGTGCTGCGCGCTGTCCTCAGAGGAGCAGCCTTCCCCGCCTCCGCTCCTTCTCCTCCTTTTTCCTCCCTTTCTCTCTGTTAATTTTTTTTCCCCTCTCTTCTCCTTTCTCCCCTCCCGGCCCCCGGAGCGCTGNTGCGCGGGGGCGGACCGGGACCGAGACCGGGACCGACGGGCCGGGACGGGGGAGCCGCCCGCCCGCCTGCCTGCTCTCCCTCGCTTTCCGCCTCTCCCCCCGTCGGGCTGGTGGACGAGAGCTGCCGGGATTCAGTTTAAAAAGGGGCGTGCTCCATAGATCAAGCAGGAGAAAGCCCGCCCTCCTCCGCTCCCCCCAACTCCACTCCTTCCAATATGTCACTTTCTTTTTTCATTGCCGGCAGACGCTGAAGTCGCAGGTTTTGGTCAAGAAAAGCCATCGCTGGAGCTGGACGGAGCGGGCGAGGTCCGGGTCCGGCGCCCGCTCCCCGCCAGCTCCTTCCAAAAGGCTTTAAAATCCCAAAGTAGCCCGGGCAGAGCGGCACCAGCAGCTGCTTGCTCTGCCAGGTCCTGGTGGGGATGAGTCACTTTTGTCACTTACTGGGAGGAGAGCTGAGTTTTCTTACATAATTAACGTTTTCCCTCTTTTTTTTTTTTTTCCAAGGCAGCATGAAGAAGTGGACCAGCAATTGAAGAATCCCCTGTGTGGCACTTCTTAATAGCAGTTGTTTTCTTCTGCATTTCTCAGATAAGAGGCAATTCAAGTGACTTTTGTTCAGGATTAGATTTGTGTTGTGCACTTTTCAGGCACCCTGAGGGAAAAGGAAGATTATATCCTTATCTGAGTTTATTTTGTTTTGTTTTACAGTTTGGAAGGTCTCTGTAAAAATTCAAGACATCCTTTAGAGCTAAATGTAACTAAGCATTGTCTTCTATCCCTTCCTCAAATTAAAATCCCCAACCTTGGTTTAAAAGGTTTTTAAACCTTTAAAGCCTGTAAGCAACACAAAAGAGAAGTTTGGAAATTCAGTTTGCACTTCCATAGAAAATGTCAAAGTTCTTTACATTCTTCGCTCAACTTTGGTACAAGGCACAGAAATGTTGGTATTTGCTGCAGAAGGGGAAAGTTTTAAAATAAAAATTAATTCAGAACCCACTTCTGGGCAAAATGGCACCTCTTGACTCTTCCAAACAATTGGTGAAGTCCTACAGACCTCAACTATTAGGAGTCAATTTTTTATTATGAATATAAAAGAGTAAGTAAAGCATCACATGCAAAGCGGTGCATCTTCAACCCTGCAACTGGCTGGCCAGGCTTGTAGGGCTGGGAGGCAGAGCCTCAGCAGTGCAGGCATCTCCAGGATTGTGGAGACCCAAGTCAGCACACCTTTAGGGCAAGGTGTAATGGCACATAACCTCCCTTCGTGGCATTGTGCCCACCCTTATAAACCAGGTTAATTAAAATCTCAAATGCTTACTGTGTGATAACTCACCCATATCTCTCAGGATGCTTGCAGAGCACCCTGAGCCCTGACCACCTTCCTACAACATCCATATGTACCCCAAAACTTTCAGTCTTCACAGAGAGAGATACACACAGGGTGCTTAGCTTGGGATAATGCTCCAGAAATCATGGCAGGAGAAGGAAGGGTAGGCTGTATCCCTAACTCAGGTGGGTCTGGACACATTTCTCTGTGTGCCGGGGGAGCCTGTGCTGCCAGTTGGGTGTGTGGAGCAATATTGAGCAGCCGATCAGCAAAGGGGGAGTGAGGAAAAGTGAACCGAGTTGCCTGAGGAAGGAGAGGTGAAAAGCTGAGCATAGCATTAGGGTTGATTCAGAGGGGAAGGGAGGAGGCTTACATGGAGCTAGTCTTGCCAGTGTCCTGGGGAAGAGGGGTGCAGCCTTCAGTCCTCAAATCAGCATAGTGTTGGGAATCAGGTCTGGTTTATCTGGGGGCAAGGTGACCCAGGGCGTCCCCATCTCACAAACATCCTACATCCCACCACTCTCAGCCTCAGCATCCCCCATGCCGCATCAGGTGCCTGGTGAGAGCTGCCTTGCTTCTGTTCAGCTCACTGTCACAGGAAAACCTATCAAAGCTTTGGAGTTTTTTTTTTCTTCATTTTCTACAAGGTGGTCAGTTAATTTGGCTCTGGGGTGAGGTTTGACAGAGCTAAGGAGCTAGTACAGGGTGAGAAGTGACAGCACATACCTGTGACTTGGTTGGGTAGGACCCTTTGTTTTTTGACACTGAGCTGAATGGAGCAAGGTGGTTTTGTGGAGCATCCTCACAGCCCCACCCACTGATCTGAAACCACCAAACTGAGGGAAGGCAAGAAACAACTCCATCATTCAGAAGAGGGGATCCAACTCATGGGACTCCATTATGGGGCAGATTTGGGAACGGTCTGAAGCCTCCCAGGATCAAATCCTGGCTTTGCAATGTCACTAAACATACATTTATGCATGCCATGCAGCATGGCATGACTTCCAGAGCCATTTCCATCAATATGCACAAGTTGTATGTTGTGTGGCATTTTGACTCTTTACAGCTGGAGATTAGGAAGTGCAGAATGAAAGCTATACTGTAAGTAAATAGATTATGTGGAGTTTAGAGAAACTAAGCTGCAATCTTAAATTCAAATAACTTTCCTATTAGGAAGGATCTATTAATACTTACGGTATGGTAATTGTGTAGACTCCAAGTCCTCACCCAGTCAAAAGTAAGCTTAAGAGCCCGTACCTACCCGTGGAAAAATCCCCTTAAAACACTGGGAATTTTGCCTATGTAAATACTGCAGAACTTGAGCTGCAAATGCCTCTTCTATAAACTACAAAATCAGAACCTGATCACAACAGCAAAACTTCAGTAAGAAATTTAAGGCACTGCACACTGCTGCAAGAATACACTTGAACCCAGATTTCCTGAGGGTTCTGCACTGCTTTTCCCCCTTGTTACCATTTCCTTTCCCCTATAGGTGAGGTCATCCCCAGTACTAATCTTTGTTCTTTGCAGCTCAGCTTCTCTGGATAAGCATCATCTTTATCTGCTGCATCCTCTTGCTTGCCCAACGATTATCCCACAAGGCAGACAGTTTCCCTTTGATGGTTGCTTCTCAATGCTACAAGATACCTGGAAACAGCCAACTTTTCTCCTTCTGGCTAATCTGTGTGGTCAGAAAGTGAAAGATTTCTGCTGACTGCCCTCTCCTGCCTCTCATTCATTTGCTGATGCTGGTAACAAGGATACTACTCTGGACTGCCTTTCTCTTTGTTTTGGAAGCTGTCATAAAGGCTTCTCTTTAAAAGATATTTTCAGCTGTTGTGTCAAAGCTGGATTTTTAAGTTGTTGTAAGCCTTTCACATTTGTTTAGAGGGACTGAAACTTGCAAGTTCTTGGTGTATACTTAATTTTCAAACTTGTTATCTGTGCCAAGCCAACCCTTTTTGGTCCTCGTTAAAAGGATTTAAATATACTCATCTACTGCAGTCCTTTAAGCTCCTGCTTCCTCCTTGGGGTTCTCTTCTTACCCCGTGTAGTGTGCTGCTGCCATCAAGGTCTGAATCACTGGGTAGTTTGGGAGTTTGCTCCTCTGACCCATAGGAGGGTGGGAAGTACTCCCTGCCATTCCCAGCAATACCAGCACAGTACTCTTATCACCACTGTCACAACTCACCCTCTGTGGGCCCATATCCTGGTTCCCATTCTAGGGCCAGTGGCTGAGGGAGATGTGAAATGATGTACCAGGGTGCTGCAGAGCCATTGGTGCCACTCCCCTGAATTCTGAGATGTGCATGCTGAGGTGACTAATTCAAGGTTACCCAGGGAAATAACATCCCATATCCTTCATCTCAGTCCTGGTTCAAGCTGTGCAATTCAAACATCTTCCCAGGCAGTGCATTGCAGCAGGAGCTGTGTCCTGTGGGAGCCATCCTTTCCTCTGCACAGAGGTGCAAGGTGGGCCACAGTGGAAATGCAGTGTAGCCATGTCTTTGCAGTTATCATCCCTGCTCTTTGCCTGGGTAGGGAACCACCATTTGGGACCAGAAGGTGAAGGAGGGAATGCAAACAAGTCCATTACACTGCTCTACTCATATGCAAAGAAACTGGCACTTAGTTTGCTTCAGAAACAGCTTTGACCCTGGAAAACATACATGAGTAGGAATGAGGGACTGGGTGGGAAGAACAGCAAAGCCCATGTAGACACTGCAAATGTGTGGGATTTTCATCTTCAGGTCAGTATGGATGATCCCTTGAGGCTCTCCACTTGAAACTGCTGGTTCCAGCTTGCCCCTCCCCTGCTCCCTGCTGCTGACTGTTCACACACTGCTCTTTTCCTTACACCTCTTATCTGCCACGTGGAAAGTACTCAGGGTAGCCCAGCTTCTGGGTCTCACTGCAGCCTGGCAGTTCCTTTAGCCTCATAAGCAGTTATAGATCCATCTCCCTTGGTATTTTTTACTTCAGGTAAACTACTACTAGGACAGGTCCTAAAGTAGCTAAGAAACACTTAATTCTGAATCTTCCCATTTTTGTGCAAATTAGGCCACACCAAGCTAAATATTATATTGGTTTATCTTTTGTGTTTGACATGCTATAAATCAAAGGACCTAAATACACTCCTCATGACTTCTGATATTATGTATGTGTGCATCTATGCTGTGTTCCAGGTGCCTTTGCCAAAATATTAACAGCAATACTAGGAGGACTAAATAGAGCAGATGTTCTGTAATTCCACACCAAAAGGCAACCTAGCAATGTTGGAAATTATGCAGGTATATAAAGCATTATCCCTCGAGCCATGTAATTTTATTATATAAACAAATTATCATAACAGCTCTGTGAGGTGTCACCATCACCTTATGAAGAGGAGACTGAGATGTTTGATTTGGCAAAGATCATGGGGTCATGGAGCTCTGACCTCATGGTAGTTCCACCCTCCCTCTCCATCTTGTATGCAGCCTAAGAGTTTTACAGTATAATGATCCCTGCATGGAAATTTTACATTATACACTATTTTAGGAGGGTTGTTTTCATTTTCCCAAATAGTAGATTGTCTCCAGAGATAACAAAATACAAATATCCAGTAGAGCAGGGAAAAAGCTAAGCAACTTTACAGATATCAAGTTCTTTTTCCTTACACCGTTTGATTTCCCTTGGGGTGTAACAAGGTGCCCAGCTAAAAGCAAAGACGTCTCCCTGAGGGAAGTCTTTACAATGTTGTCGTATTTGTATTGTGGTAGGAAGTCTCTACAGGTTATAAAACTGTCAAAAAAATTGTCAATGGCCAAAAAGTTGGGAATGTTTTAGGCCTAATCCAGTGCCTGTCAAAACTCATCATCAAAACTTCCACTGACTTGGAGAAGTACAGAATCTCTATCATTTCTGGGAGCTATTTTACAGCATCACATCTTGCTCATTAATATCTACCTGACAAGCATCCAGTCTTTACCAAGATGCAGCAGCTTGAAAAAAATCCTGTTTCTTTTTAGCTTAGAAAAATGTCTGCACTCACTAAGTTACAGTAGCCAAAACTAAGGTGTTTTAAAATTCTTCTCAGGTAGCTGAGGGTTCCCAGGACAGATGGGAAATGGAAGGGAGAAGATGATCTAATGGCAGCTCATCACTTTGTAGCACTGCTGTTACTACATCATTACCGCAGCCAGAATGTGCAATAGATCAGAGCCATTGCCCCCCATGCTAAATGATTAAGAGGTGCTGTTTAAATGTGCTGCTTCAGATTTGTCAGCAGCCCCCAATTTGCAGGATATGTTGAGGAAACAACTCTCTCCTTATAGGTGCTCCTACACCCAGTTACCTCCCTTCCTCTGAAAGCAGCATTGATAAGGAACAGACTAGAAATGCTTAGGGTGGAAGTTTCAGCATATAAACACAGGACAAAAATCCAAAAAAGAATTTGGTCTCTCCCCAACTATGCTGTGTTTGCCCTGGTTGAAGAAGTGGTGAACAAGTTCTATTTTCAGCTGCATACCCTGCGATGGCTGTTGCTGCCTGAGCGGCTGGGCACACCTAACACAGGATCCCTCCCTCTGGTTTGTGCCTGAACTACTGCTTTGCTGTCAGGTGCCTGCAGCCCTGGCTTTGCTACTTATATTCACTGTCAGGCTCTTCTTTTGCAACCAAAATAGGGGACTTAACAGTAAGAATTTAGCTTCTTAGAAGATGGAATTTAGGTGAGATGTTAAAAAGCAGGCACAAAAGTAGCAGGATGCAACCAAAGGAGAGCAAACTCTGGATGATCTGCAAAGCTGAAACAAAATTGTGTTTTTCTTCCCAGCTGTTTCCAACAGCCACCTCTGCTCTATGCCTTCATGCCTTCTCACTCACTAAATACTTTTTTTTTTTTCATGGCAAAGACTGTCTAGGAGCAAACCTGGAATCCATACGTTCCCCTCGCAGGTGCGGGGAGAGCTACAAGAATGATGTGAATTGGCTGCAGCCTTCCTAACCACATTCATGTCATGCCACTCTGGCTGGGATGCCTGAGAGAGAATTAATGGAGTGTAAATCCCTGTGTGGAAATCTCCATCTTCTCCCTGTAACTCCTTCATTCCCTTTGCAAACCACAGGAAGAGGGGATCTCCCCAGAGAACCACAGCTGCACATTTTGGGTCTTGATTAAAATAGTGGAGAATTCACACAGCCAGAGCTGCCTGTCTAACGGGTTCAGGGTGAACTGGGATACTTTCAAGGGAATCTGTAGTCCTGAGACTAAACCCTGCAAGCAACAATCCTCTTTTAAAGTTATTGTATGGCTTGGCTACAAAGATAAGGCACCAGATGGCTTGGGAAGAATTTTTTAGGAGACAGTCTGCTGGTATGCCTGGAAGGATCTTGAGAGTTTACGTTTACAATAGACCATTTCTTTGGAGGTGAATGTTTGTCAGGAACATCAGTTTTAATTACTTAAAATGTAGGCTGTTTCCAAATGCAGACAGTGTTAAGAGGAGTTATTTTTTTCCTGAAGAGAGGACAGCCAACAGAAATCCCTTCTCTATAGGTAGCAAATTGACTTGTGAGACAACTGTTATGCAGTTTTCATCCCAAATACTATCCTGCAGCACTTTCTTTCACTGATGAATTATTCATAGCACAAGTAGGTATTTCTTTTCATCTCTTTTCAGCCGATGAAGTAAGCAGCTAATTTTGTCAACTCAAAGCACACAAGAACATGGGTCAGCCCTCAAAATTCCCATGACTTTTTAACTGAGCCTTACTTTGTCTTTTGCATGCAAGGAGGGATGAGCTGGGACAGGAGCTATAAGGATGCCAGTAGGAATAAGCAGCCTGTCAGTAATCTCAATGTTGCTTTCATACATGCAATTTACTTCTAAATCCAGGTGTGATCAGTTTGCAGTAAGGATTATAGCACTATTACCCCCAATATTGAGCTGAATTCAATGACACCAGGAATTGAGCTCCCAGACACCCAGTGTGAGGGCATGACATTTCTTTCCCAGCCAGAAGTGTTACCCAAAATTGTCTAAAGGATTTGGACCATTTGGACCTTCCTGAGAACCATGGCCCTGCTGGAGCTCCTCATCACCTGCAGATGCATGGCAGACCCGAGGAGATGTGGGCATGCACACCTTGTATGTCTGGACGTGTGGCAGCTCTGCTAAGGGGGTAATTGCCCGCCCTACAACATGTGGATGTTGAGATATACATGTAATGTTTTTCAGACCTTTCAACTTTCTCATATGCATTACAACATAAATAAGATTAACAAATGCTAGTAATGGGAATCAGGATCATGTTTGTAAGCCAGCTGTTTCTATGCTGTCTCCCTATATTTTATAATCTTAATTCTTAAATATCCCTAACCTTTCCATTCAGAATTTTTAAAGGGACAAAGCACGATTTGGAAATGAGGAACACAAGGATATTTGTTGATTTAACTGACATTGTTTTGACATGTCAGGGCCTCCTAGGGGACCAAGACCCCATTGTCTAATGACAGAGCAAACACAGGGCTGAAAATGAGGCCAGTATCGGCGTTCCCTGCCTTATCACACTCAGTTAATGCGTTACTCCACACCAGCCAGCCAGCTAAGAATAACATTTGTTGCAGGGAGGAGAAATCTCATACACACCAGCAGCATTCTTTCTCTCTGATGTTTTCATAGGAGGTTACAGCACATGGTACTTTGTAACACAAAGCCCATAGTCAAAGCAGAGAATTGTCCAAATCTGAGCCATTTCATCTACCAACAAAGTGGATACTTGTGTTCCTACAACAGCAGGACAGGGAGATGGTTGCCCATGGCTGAGACTCCTAGACCTGTCATAACTTGTGAAACACATGGAGAGCCAAAAGAGCAACTTCCCCTGAACACGAGTAGAACTGAGCGCATTAAAACAAACACATGTTATCCTGCTTGATTCTGTGCATCAATTAGCTCTTCTACACCATGAGAATGGAACTTTGTAGCCCTGGTTATACTTGTATAAAACCATGTGGTTTAGGGCAGCAGTATCTAATTGCATGAAATTTTTTTATGTATACAAAATAGGTCTCTGGGCCAGGAGCTGGCACTTTTCAGAAGCTGACATACTTCTGCTGAAAGCATTGTGAGGGATCCCGTGTCACCACCTCTCTGCAGCATCATTAACAGCCGTGACCAAGAACCATCCCTGTGACCCTTCTCTCCTGCAGATATCCCTGAGTCGCTCTCCTGCAACTCACTGCACAGCACAAGGAAGAAAAGAGGAGTTTCTGCATTGCTTAAACACACAAAAACTACTGGCCTGACCCTCTTAGAGCCATTTCACACTCTCTCACATCAATGGTGAGTGACAGGGCAGGAACAAGGAAAGCTTATGGGGCCATACCTGAGTACCAGTCCCTCTTCCAGGGATCTGCAGTTGGGTGACCCATGGCAGAGCTGATGTCCTTGTGCCCTTCTGCTGAGCTGCTCCAGGAGGAGAGGGACACAAATCCTGCCTGGGAACACACAGACATCACTGTAACTCTCACCCTTGTGCACATGCAGTGGTGGTGTTGAAAAGTCCAACCTTGCACTGCCCTACAGTCTGATATCAATACCAGACATGATGGTTTAGTTTCCACTTCCCCCACCCAGAACAGACATGGCTGTGGAAATCCCAGATTAACAATCCCGATTAGGAATACCCAGCATAGTCTCAATGTGTGTGTGACTGCCAGTGGCTGTGAGATCTCTCAAGACATGGAGATATAGTTACAGCTGTCAAGTTCAGAAGTTCCCTTTTACTTTTCTGCCCCACTCCCTAAGATTTTTCTCATGCCCCAGCCCTCTTCTTGTGTTGTTCCCTCAGGCCATGTGTCATCTGTCCTGGCCACCAAGGAATTTGGTTCCCGTGCCTAGAACAACTTTTGTGTTATTGGCAGCTCTTCTTTCTGCACCCATTGAAATCTATAAAAATAAGACAATGCGTGAGTAGCTTTTAAATCTAATTATTTTTGTGTTTACTTGGCATAATCTTGGATATTTTGCAACCAATTTATTTGATCCAGCATAGAGCTTCCAGAAGAAGAGTTGAGCGTGAGATACAGTGACATGAATGTTTCCTGTTGGTCTAAAATGTGGTACAAGCGTTCCCTTCTCTATCCAAGCCCTTCAGCAAAAGTGCATGCAGCTTGCTCCTTGACTTCAGGAAATGGGTGCAAGTGCATCCAGGCTCACCCTGCAGCTGGAGGTGCCTGGGGCACCCTCCAAGTGTAGGTCCAGCTGCATCTGTCCCTCACATCACAGGCATGAGCCCCTGGTCCTGAGCGGTGTGTGACTAGCACAGCAGAGCGAAAAATTCACACAGAAGATTTTGTAAGCACATTTGCTGGTTTAAACTTTGCCCTAGAGACTGGAGACTCCTGCAACTGTGAGAAAGAAGGGTCCTTGTCATTTATAGCTGAGGTCAGCGGAGGGCCAGAGCAAGGAAGTTTGTATTGCAGCAATTTGTACCTTATCTTGTTTATAAATGTAAACAGAAGGTTTACACTTCCGTTACTGAACTCTCCTACACCAAAAATGTTGAATGCAAAGAGGAGAAGAGGGATAGGCAATGTGTGTGCACTCGTTTCTTGAACTTATTTCAAAAAGTACAGTTAAAGAGTCTGCTGTTTCTGAAGCGCTCAGAAATTTGGACTCCCTTGCAGGGTTTAAAAACCCATCTCTGCAGATTGCAAAGGTCATTCCAGGATCTCGGTAAGGTCTGGATGCAAGTCTGATGGACCCGAGTCAACATCATCGAATCCAAGGGTCCTCTATGAGCTTTAGATCACTCCCAATTGCTTCTGAAGTCATTGCCCAGGCTTTTCTCATTTTAGTCACAGTACCAGGGTTTTGTATCATTTGAAAAGCTCCAAGGCAAGGGACATATGGAGGTTACAAAAGCATAGTTATTGTGCTAGCTAGCTCCAGTCCCATGCCAAGCAAATTATTCATGCACATTCTGTGGATAAGAGGCACAATTTTATTGTGGTTATATGGATAAAGGGAAAAGAATCTGGGCCACTGACTCAGCCTGTCAGCAATGCTTCCCCCTAAATTCAGCCACGGAGCTGCAAAGCAGATTTCTCACAGCACTAGTGGTGGGGCAGTGCTCTCTTTGGGAAATGTGACCCCTTATTTACATGCTACTTGAAAACCAATATCATACAAGGGAGCCAAATTTTTCCTGAAGTCTGGCCTTTTGATTATAACCTTTCAGGAAAGTAAGCAATTGAACAAAAGCAGCTTAGAGATAGTATTTCAAATGAGAATCAATCAGCTTGGCTGGAACAGGAGCAGTAGCAAACTGCCCAGCCTGTTGGAGACATGGCCATGCCATGTGATGCGGCTGTCCTGCATCCCAAAGGAAACCTGACATCCTACAGGTGTTCTAATTTTTGAGTAGTCTCATGGAAGGAGACAGAGTTTGAAGAAACACACTACAAAAGGTTCCTTTTAACGGCTGCTGCTTTTCCATTTCATCTCTGTGACCAAAGTGCTTTTTGTTTTTTCTGTTTTGTCTCAGCAGATTTTATTCAATTACCATTGCAGTGGGCACTGCAGAGTGCAGGGTACATTCCTGCTTCAGTTGTCTTTCTGTGCACTTGGCAGCAATTCTGGACACCCAGAAATGCAGACCATTGCTATTTTCCTCCATTTCCACTTAACCTTTAAAAATATTTCTTACATGACCTTTCCACATTGGAAAAGAAAAAGTAATTTAAAAATAATTAAATAAATAATTAAATTGGCTCTATTATTCTAGTTAGTGGAAACAGAAAAGCTAATCAGGTGGCTGTTATTGTACAATAAAGTCAAGAGTAGTTCATTTCAATCCTTGTTCCATAATTTATAATTCAGACCTGGAGACAAAAGCACTAAGGTCATGGATTAGCAGTGGCTTAAAGTTGAAAATAGTCTGAGGAAGTAAGGATGACAAAATAAGTATGAGTGGGCAAATCATATGTTAATGGGTATGAGAATTACTTAGTGTATGAGATATTTTTATCAATGTAAATGGAAGAAATACAAAAGCAAATTAGATTTTTAACATATCAGTGAATAAATATAAACATAAACATAAATATAACCAGTCTCTATACTTGAAACAGAGATACAAAAAATTAAATTTGAAATGACAATATAGTAATTTGGTAATAATTAAAACAGCTGTTGAAACTGCTAGTTCTCATTAACAGTGTTTTATAAGTTTGCTTTTTATGGCAATTTACTTGGATATAGCATGTGAGGTAGATGACATCAAAGTCTTCACATGCATACCCCAATGAATTAGCAAAATCTATAATAAAACTTGTGGTGGGGTCCATACTCACCAGTGCTGGGATTTCACAAGACACCTACCAAGGTTTCATTATGATCACCTTTTGCAGGCATTGCAGCTGGTACAATAATAATTGCTGTGCCAAAGAGAATTGTGAAAGTGCAAAACACAGGAAAACTAGAAAAGGAATTTTGTGACAAGAATGCCATGCAATTTTTCACATACCAGCAGAGCAAATTTGATTTCTAAACAGTGGGTGAACACTTGCCAGGGTAACAGCCACTGCCTGCACAGAATCCACCCCTCAGAGCCCATGGGATGTTCACAACAAGCAGCAGCTGAACACACCCAAGGAGAATGGTGGTAATTAATTAATTATGTACTGCTTCTGTGCTAAAAGAAATGATACCTGCATGTGTTACTGGTGGGTAAAAACTCACACATCTGTAAAAATGCATACAGAGTAGCTCTGTTATTGATCAGAACACTTCTAGCTATTTTTAGCAGGAGACCTCCTTAAGTGGAACATCTTTACCCAGAGACTGGGACTTACTGGGAGAAATTCATTGTGTTGGTTTGGCACAGCCTGGTTTTTGGCAGCAGGGGAGGGCCACAGGGATGGCTTCTGTGAGAAGCTGCTGGAAGAGTCCACCATGTCCAACAGAGCCAATCTCTGATGGCTCTGAAGATGGACATGCTGCTGGCCCAGTTGGAGAGGTTGGTAACACCTCTGTGATGACATTTATGAAGAAAATCACAACATCACATGGGCAGGTTTTTTCCCAGGAATGGTGAAGTGCCACTGCCAGGGTCATCCCTGGCACAGCACACGGCAATGTGTTTTTTTCCCAGTCCTTATCTCCACTCATGAACCCTTCATTAATTATTTTCTTTTTTTTTTCCTCCTCTCCTCTGCCCAGCTGTAGCAGAAGAAAGTAAGCGAATGACTCTGGCGGGTGCCTGGCATTTGGCCAGTGTCAAACCATGATATTCACCTTGGCCTCAATTCATAGTTCAGTCAGAAAGTTTACAGAGATTTCTTGGGTGTTTGTAACACTGTATTAAGTAATAGCACAAATAAAATCACTGTTTTGGGATAATGCACCTTCTTTTATACAAACATTTCTTTTCAAAGTCTTAAATAGGCAATAAAACAATATTTAGCCTTGTAAGTCTTTTTTGGTTAGGTTCATAATGTACCTGCCTACCAATTACATTCCCTGCATTCAGAACACCTAGAAACCTCTATTTATTAGCAATCCATCCCAAAATAAATGTACCACTTGAGTCAAAGATAATCTATTCTGAAGGAGACTGCTAAGACAGCTCCTGGTGATAAAGGATGGTAAGGTGCTCTTGAATATTAACATTAAAAAAAAAGAAGGATTTTCCATTTCAGAGAGGAATTTTTTCACACCCCTATTCATTTTCTTTATTCAGATGTAGACTGTGACCTCCACTGAGGTCTTCACTGAAGTAAATATGTATTGACACCCTTCTTACTGCAGCTTTTGGACAGCAACACCTGGAATATGACAAAACCTGGCATCCTTTGCCCATTCACACAACACAGCATCTCAGACTGTTTCAGTATTTTACCTGCCCTTCAAGGGCCCCATATAGAAGCAAAATGCTTGTTACATGTATGTAGTACAACATAAAGGCTGCTTAACTGGCTGGTTTTCCTTCTCCTGCCTTATGAGCCATGTAATCCTATTTAGTGTTTTAGCTGTCACACGTGAATTGGTGGCTCCATGCAGTGCCTTATCCAGTGATGGTAGATAATGATGCCTTTGGTGTGCAACACTCAGCTGAGGCAAGCTTGGAAAGTGTTAACTCTGAGGCAGGATAATATCTTATTTGGTTGAAGTAAAAAGTAAACCAAAAACAGGGTTTACAGCAATTTAAGGCTTAAGATGAGATCAGATGCCTGTCATCTCCAAACATCTCTCAATCAGCAAAAAAATCATCCTTCATGAAGTGGTTTGTTCGATTTTGGTGCAAGCTTTTTTGGGAAAAATGGACCCATATATTATTGTTGAGTGGAGGGAGGTGAAACAAACTCAGCTGAAAACTTATCCAGGGCTTCTGGCAAGTGCAGACCAGAAGTGTGTGATTTGTGCTGCTTACCAGATCTCTGAAATTCATGAATCCCAGATGATGATTTGCAGGGGGATCTCTTTAAAAGAATGCAGGAAGTTAGAACTATCATCAGCTAATGAAGAGGAATTAAAATGGAGCCAAAGGGAGAGGAACATGTACTCATTTTTCTGAGAATTATGCATCAGAGCCACCTGCTTACAGGGTTAACTTTCTTCCTCTCTTATTTCAAATGAGGGGAGTCAACCTGACCTTTATTTCAGATCTGAGAGAAGCCTTGAAAATGAGAACAGCGAGGCTGTCCAAATGCAAACACTGGCTGCAGCAAACCCATTTATAAATAGTTTAGAAGAACATCATGAACTACAGAAGGAGGAGAATTTCCCCCTGCAAGTTTGCCTCACTGAACACAGCAACAAGCTTGAATTTGCTTTCTTACATACCAGGAGGCCTGTAGTAGAAAATGAAGTTAAATCCAAAAACACAGGACCCAATGCCGTAAAGTGGCAGCAGCTCTAGTTTTGCTGAAGTGCATGAAAGAGAATACCCCTGGTCCAGCACTCTCAGGCTTTAGTTAATGGTCCTGATTCATGAGAACAGACCCTGGACAGAGCTGCTAAGGGGAAAAATCCCAAACCAGCTCAAGTGTTTCAGAGGACATCCGCCTCTGAGAAGGGAGGGGTTGGGTACAGCCTCCCAGGCTGCATTCATCATTCTCTTCTGCCTCTCCCCAACCTAAAAGGGTTTTTTAAAATAAACTACAAGCCATTCAACTGCAATAGCAAGTAATATTAAAAATTCATAAAGTGAGAAACTAACCCAAAATAGCAGCACCTCAGCCCTCATATATTCTTATAAACATTCAGATTTATCATAGCCTCCAACTTGCTACACAATTCCCAGTCACATCTACTACTCCACACTTCTACTGGGCTGCTACTTTCAGTTTTGAACCTTAGCCCTACAAGGAATTCTCTGAACAGAAGGTTAACCTTTGTTTTAAAGGATGTCATAAGTAAAAACAAACTCTGGCCTTGCAAAATTTCCCTGTTTGTATGTTTTGCCCCAGTTACTCAGAAAAAGTAATCCAATAGATTAAATTTCCCTTTCTGAGAAGTGTTATCTAACTGCAAACCAGTGGTAATGTCAATGGGCAGATGATATAGTCACTAAAGTGGTTACTTGGTCAGTAGAGATGGCTTAGATGCTTGAAAAGACATTACAAAAGGAGCCTTTCATCCCTTTTCTGTCTGCCCTCCCACACAAACACTGAGATCAAGGCAGCTTTCTGGAGCCTGACAGAGTAGACAACAGAGAGAGTTGGCTGGTCAAATTCTGTGTGATTTCAGAATAACACCTACCTACCTGTAATTACTGCCCTGTTTTGGTTTCTCCTAACTGCAGACATCACAGGCTCTCTATGAATCACATCAGATGCCGTTGGAGCATACCAAGACTGGGAACAGAAGTCAGTTAAGGGTGAGATGCAGAGAAGAGGAATGCACACCTTTGACACATCTCTATAAACAAAGGTTAACCCATTGTCCCCTCTTTTGCAGGTTACTCCAGAAGTGGGATGAATTTTACCAACCCAGAGATTTCCAGCTACTTCTTCTCTTTCCCATCTCATTTCTCCTGAAGCCTCTCTCGCAAACTTCATGAGTGATTTGTGGGGTCAGGGTGATATCTTTCTATATTTCATAGCTCTCAGAAGAATTGTTTTCCATGGACTCATCTGGTTACTCCTGAACTCAGGAGGTTTACAGAGTCAGCTGTAGAAAAGACTGAAAATGAGAATTTTTTTTTTTTTTGCTACGAACAGTAGTCACAGACATGCTCCTCTCTCCAACCAGCTGCCTGAAACATCCCCCTCCATTTCATAGAAAATTATCTTGTATCTGGGTTAGCTTGAAGGGGCTACATCAATGGCAGACTTGCTCTTCCAGGATAACTGTGTCCAAGCTACTTTAATTTCTCACAGATTCACTCTTGGATTCAAGGCAAAAAAAGAAAAAAATAAAGACAAGTGGCGAGCTCACTCTGTTGGTCAGGCATGTAAGTCCACATCTTAGACAATCTACTGATGAAGAGTCAGAGTTCCCAGAAGTTCAAGGATGTCCCAGGGCCTCTGAAAATCGGCTCCAACAGGGCCCGGTAACACCTGGAGTGGTGAGGAAAGAAACCCTGACACTCCTTGTGCACCAAAGTCCTTGACAGAACTGGCAAAGCATTTATTTGCTTTAGATTGAGCTGATTAGAACAAGAGCTGGAAAGGTGAGTGTCTTTAATTAAGTGGACAATAATTTATGACTTATGTTGGATGCTTCACAGTAAAAAATAAACTGTTTATTAATAATGGTTTTAAATCTCAGTTCCTGTTTTAAGTAAAATAAATTTAAGTAAGCAGTCCCAGATGAACTTCTGGTAGGAGGGAGTTTACTGGGAAAATAAAGTTAAAAAAGAAAAAAGCTACTCAGAATTTACTAGTGTTCATTTACCATCCCTAAGTTTTGTGAGGCATGTAGTTCAATGCAGCACTCACCCTTCAAAGATTTTCATAAGCCACTGGCAACAGGCATAATTCTCCCCTGGATGAGAATTTGGAATCTCAGAACCTCTCTCTCATTTCTTATTTTCTTAGTACTGTAAATGTATTTTCTACACACACACATATGCATACACACACTATGCATATTTATATAGATACACTTCCATATACTAATATACAGGTATACATATAAATTGTTCCTGATGCAAAGCAGTTTGAGAGTTTCCCTCTGCAAATAGTGTCCAGTTCAAGCTGGCAAGCTCTCCAGAATGCAGCCTGTGAGATGGAAAAGACAACTAAACCCTGGTTTTGTTATTGGAAAAGGATCAATTTCCTGTGATACATCAAATTCCTTCTGTAACCATGGGTAGATGAGTTAGTACCAGACATTCAGAGGGATTTAGGTTAGCAAAGATGTAAATAGAAAACTTACAGGAATTTCTTTCTTTAATACCTGATGCTCAGGGGAGCTGGATATCTTGGGGGAATTCTGAGAATTTACCTGTGTGCCTCTCCTAATTTGCTTCAGCAGATGAAGTTTTCTCTGTCTTGGCTCTTCCTATTTAGAAAATGTCAAAGCCAGTGATTTCCTTCCTCACCAAGAAGGATCAGGAGAGTGAGGCACTCCAGCAAACAAGTAATTGAAAAAAGAAGATAGATGAAGGAATATGAAAAGTTTAATGTATTGCTTCTTACCTTTATCAGACATGAATGACTTATGAAATATTTATCATCAGAGTCACTGTCCTCACATGGGCAATGCTACCCCAGAGACTAGACAGCTTCACCGTTTTCCTTCTTTTCCACTGAGTAGGAAATGCTGCTGCAGATTTGGAGGAGAAGAAAGCCTCACACAGGAAAGCAGGGCTCAGCTGCAGCACCTTTACTCAGCACTGACAGGGTGTGCAGTTGGTCCTGAGGGTCTACTAAACACACAGAGCTGAAAACCAGCCCCCTACCACACAACAGACCTGAGACCTGTCAGGAACTCACTGTTCTATCAACATTCCTCACAGGACCACTATGGTCCAAATGTAAACGTCCCAGGCAGGGCTCTGGGATCGTGCAGTCATTGCACCATGTTATATGAATCTGGCACATTTATATTTTGATTTTCTACAAGTCATGGTTCCACACAGAGATGTCCTCAGCCTACCATCCTCTCCCTAATGCAATAAAGCTTTCTGCACTCCCTGCCCTCAGGTTCAGTTTCCCATCCATGCTCAAGAATTATTACTAAAGTAAGTACTGGAAATGCACCTCCCAGCACAGTTACACAATATTTAATGGAAAAAACACCTTTGTGTATTTAAAACAAAAGCCCAAAAGTTCACACACATCTCTGACAGTGAAATTAGGGGGGAGTTTAACAAGAAGCCAATCTGTGAGCAACAGAAGCTGCAAAGCCTTATTTCCTTTGGCTCCCTGTTTCAGGGCTGGGCCAGTCTCTGGGTAGTAACACACAAATCCCAAGTCAGAACATCTCCTATAGCAGGAATGCTTTTCCTATGAGTAGTCTGAGGGATTTTGAGATTTACTTGAGATTACAGGTCAACTTTTGTTTCTGATTGAGTGGCATGGATTTAATCTCTCCTCAGTGGCTTATCTTGCTATTGCTGACATACCTAGCTGTCTGTCAAATTTGGATAGAACTTAACAACTTATTCAGGTGTAGAGACTTACAGTGTGATGGTGGAAATCTCTTTAGGAAACCAGGCTTCAAAATTTCCCAACAAAACTTAAGTAATTGTAGTTTGCCTTGTCTACTTCAGCTGTGTTAACTCATGGGAAGTTACTGAAGCAAGTTCAGGAACCGTCACTGATGCACAGCATGGGAACCCTGCTGATTGTAATTGCTGGGAGGATTGGTTGGAGCATTATGTGACTAACAAACACAGAGCTTAGTGCTCCTGTAGGAAACAGCAGCAACTTTTGAATCAAGGCAAGTGAAGATGGAAGATCTTTCCATGTAGTATCTACAAAGGAGCACCTGAATTTCTTTCATCTGAGTCATAACATCTTTCTGAGTAACATTTCCAGATGAAGGACTACTGAGAAATCCAGACATTGTCCATTTTCTCCCTAGGATATATCCTGCTGGGGCTTTGTACAGGTCATTAATGCATTATCTGCTGAGCCATAAGACAACAGGCAAAGCCAGAGAAATGCAGTCTAGTGAAATTTGACAAGAGTAGAGGACGCATGGATTTGCTACTTAAATAAATAAATGTTTAAATATTTAAACAAAAATTTTGGTTTGAAAGGAAAAGATCCATGCGAGGGAGAGGTCAGATGAAAGCTGATGTCTTCTGGACCAATAACAGATATAACTACTGATCCAAAAAACTTGAATACAGAAAGCTCTGCCAGGTTCCATCTGAGTGGATAATGAATGGCTGGAGTAGTTAAGTGAAAAGAGATGTTACGTGATGCTAATATATAAAGCTCTAAAATTAGGTAATTGAATTGCTTTGATCAAGTAAAGAAAGAGATCCCCATCTTGGCTCTTCCCAGCAGAGATGGTTATCTTGGCAAAGCTGAGGAGAAGTGGCCAGGCTTGCTCTGAGTCAGTTTCAGCAGTCTCCTGATGGCTCCCTATGTGACCTTGCTGTACAGGAAGACCACCAGACAGAGGAGAGCAGTAGCCTGAGTAGGAGTAATTCCATATTGTTGCCCAGACTGTGTTATTAACACATAGCAATGGGAGATCCTATCCCCCACACAGAGCATGGAGTGTTTCACACCAGGGATCCCCTCTGAACATGACTGTCAAATACAACCATTCTGTTTCCTAGGTTTCAGTAGAAAAGCTTCATCTGCTAGCAAAACACTTGAAATCAGGATGTAATTCTGCTCTGAACATTAGCAACCAAATGGCCAAAATATGCATTGTTTCCCAATCCTCTCACAGGGAGGGTGATGCCCGGAGCTCCATGACTTTCCTTCCTTCATGTTCTCACCAGTAGAACCTCTCACCTACCTCAGTTGTATTTTTACCTCCCACACCCCTTTGACTCCAGCTGTTTACCAAACTCCAGCCACTTTACTGGGCAGAAATGGAAGAATAAGTGATTGTGAGAATATCTTGAGGGAGTGCAATCAGTGACTGAATCCAAATACAGTTATTCAGCTATTGTTCATTCAGCACCATGCCCGAGAGAAAATGAAATTCTGACCTTTGGCTATTTTGTAATATAAAAACTGCTGATAATATAAAGACAAACATTTTCTCTCATACTTGTGGGAGACATCTGCTGAAATCAAAGGAAAATTTCCCATTATCTGAGAGTTTAGTGTGTCACAGGAACTGAACTTTTCAGAGCTCCTTGCAGGTGTCCAGCACATCACCATTAAAAGGTGTGCTCCCATTTCATGGAGTGCTTGTCAAAAAAAAAAAATCAGGCATCTTTGGCTACACAAATTCTGAAAGCTGCTTAAACCTGGCAATGTTCCTGAACCTAACATATCTCAGATCTTTGTTCCTTTGCAACAATATGTGCTTTATTAAATAGCATATCGCTCAAAATCACAGTATATTTTAAAAAATTATACAAAGTGTTTTACATGTCAAATTAGAAGTTGCACAGAAAACTTCATGTGGACCATCTGTGTTTGACTGCTGAGATAATACTAATTTCTGGAGTTCTGGGTCACAAAATTCTATTAGTTTCAAAAGCTGGCTAAAATATCACTTGGATTTTATCCTGTTGGCTTGACTCTTGTGTATCTTGTACAACTTCCTGGCTGTGTAAGATGACATGTTGCAGCAGTAAGCACAGAATACTTAGAGGACTAAAACTGAGCAGTATTTGAACACTGGGACAGTTTTCAAAGGGCATTGCAAATACACTCAATCCATCATTTGTTTTGCTTTGCTCTAAACCACATATATTTCCTGGTAAATAAAAGTAAATTTTGATGGGGAGAGGAATGGAAGAGGGCAAGGGAGGGAAAGCAAGAAAATGTAAATACTTGAAGTGGAAATTAATATTGAAGAAATAGTTATTTGTGCTAAATAACTATTCCCATGCTGAATATTAAACATTTTCTGTTCAAATATAAACCAAACTATCTGTGTAACATAAGCATAGTTGAGAAAAAAGGAGTATATTTCAAGTAAATATATATTTTTTCAATTAAAATAATCACTCAACCAATCTTACAATTTAATCATGACTGCTGGGATTTTGTGTATATACCAAGCCTTTGGGTACACACTGGAGCATCAGAGGGTAGGGACTGTCCCAGTACCCAGGGCTGTTCCTAGAAATTCTTGAGCTTCCTTCTCAAGTCCTGCACAAGCTTTCTCTGTCACAAACTGATGGTGACTCTATCTCACTGATGTTGGGCAGGAAACTGGAGCATTTAGTTCACCTGTCTTGGCCTGGGAGAACTCCTTGCCTCCTTTTTGCTTCCCATTCCCCAATTCACTCACACTGTCGTTTATTTCATGTAGCTGCTTTCTTCCTTCCCCTGTTGGGAAAGAGTTTAAGGTTTTGTCTAACCCTAAAATGAAATCTAATAGAAGAAGTAGGAAGTATCCAACTCTGGGAAAAAACCTGGACAAGAGGACAAGCATGGCTGTTCTTCCTGTTATCCTCCCTATTGCTGGAAATCTTGGTGTCCATACTGTGGCTGAGACATCATTCAAAAGCCATTCATGAGCTGCCAGCCATGGGTTTGTGCAGTTCCTTTTGATCCCATTCATGCTTTGGCTTCCTCAGCTTCCAGCAGCAAGAAGCTCCATGAACGAATTGTGCTTTTTCTGGACAAGAGCACAACAAACCAAACAATGCCCACACAGATGGTGTTTTGGCTTTCCTCCCTCCTCCTTTTCCTGCTCTCCTCAATGCACTCCCCAGCTGCAGACAGCCATGGAAGAGATGCAGAACAACCTGTGCAGGCACAGACACTTCGAGCTGAGCACGGGCACAGAGGACAAGCCAAGAGCTTGATCCATCCAGCCTCTCTGTGCTGGTCTGCTCACAGCTCATCCTCTGTACTGCCAACATAAATCAGAGAATGGAGAAAGAAGGTTTCCAGTTCATGCCTGTGCTGTGCAGTGGAACCACTGCAGCTACAGAGCTTACCCCAATGCCAGTTCTGAGTCTCCCTAACCTGCAGTGTTTTCTGTAACAATTTCCATTTTCCTTCCCCTCTTTTGAGACAGAGAAGGATAAAAGTACAACATACAACATTCTTGGGCAGGGAAGAAACTCTTCCTGCTGAGTTTTCAGAGCAGGCTGTCTTTGAAACTAAGGTTGTGTTCAGGTCTCACTGTGCCTCTCCATACCCACAAACTCCTCACATCTCTATTAATCCTTCAAGGTGGAAGGGGAGCAGAGATAAGCTCACTCAGTGCTTTTAAGACTGATCAGGGGCAGGAGAGTATTTCACAAAGCTGTTGCTGGTGAAGGTCCAAGGCTTTATTCCTTAGTCCTTCTCCAACACATGACACATTCACCTCACTTGTCCTGCAAAACATCCCATGGACCTAATGATGTTATACAAACATGATGTAGCATCACATTTTTGCAAGACAAAACAGCAACAGGGGATGAAAATCAAGTGCTGGCAAGAAAAGCCTTGCTAGAACAAAATAATTTCCAGACTGGAGAGCTGAGGGAACATTATCTTCAGAGAAGTGGGTTTCTGAGTTGCTTTGATCAAATGAGCTTCAAAGGTGATTGCAGCCCCATAAGTGTTTTCCTAGGCAGTATCCTGTGGGATGGGGAAGGACAGAATTCAGGCAGAAGCTTTCTCCTGTACAAAAGCCTTGCCACTGACATTGTCAAGGGATCTGTTGCACTCCATTGTGTCCATAATCTTCAAATTAAAGCTCTCTAAATCCACAATAGTCTAATAAGCCACAAGCCTGTAACAGCCCCTTCAATTTTCCACGTTAATAATCCATGGATTAAGAGTCCCTCTGCTGCTACAATAGCCAGAACTGATCTTCTCTACTGTGTCAATGACCCATGAATTATAGGGCTGTGTCTCAGATGGTTAGATAATACTTCACTCAAGTCTCAGTGATAGATTTTTCTAACAGGGCAGATCCAGGACTCTGTTTTGAAGTAAAAGCACATTGTGGCATTCTCATTTTTGGGAGTGCTCTTCCTATTCCTCTTGACAGTGTCCCCACACAAAAGCACAGCCCCCTTTTTTATCATATCAATCCATTTGTTTTGCAATAAATTGCCTAGTCGCCTTTCATTTACAACTGTACATTTAATATGTCCTACGAAAGTTTAATGAGAGGCACAGTTTCATAACTGGCTAATCAACTGATGCTAAACCCTTCCATTTTCTTGTAATAGGGCCTTATAATAGCCTGGAATATTTTATACTGATTTGTGGATTGCACTTCTTAACACACTTGTGTCACTTAATAATCCTTTATTACCCATTTACTGTGAAGTGCACACAGCATCTCCAGCAGTCAAATCAGAGGGCAAAAGGAAGCAGAGCAGAGTCACTTCAGAACCTCTGCCCAAACCCATCATCTGTAAAATGTTTATCGACTTTTCCAATCAGCAACGAGCAGGTTTCAGTAACAGTTGCATGATTTCACCTTTGCAAATACCGCTGCAGCCAGCAGCCTGGATTTTTTGTAGGATGAAGTCAGCCACTGGCATGGAAAGCAATGTGATGGGTAGGAGCAGACACATTGTCTCCATGGCATTTTCACTGGGGGCATGGTCCCTGTGCCACGTTGTCTGCCAGAACAGAATGCCAACCCAATTACCGTTTTTACCCTTTACTTTTTAAAGCAGAAACCTTCATATTGAACTCAAAGCTGCACAACTCATTGCACTTTGTTGCAGGGTTGTTAAGCCAAGGAATGCCTATTAGGTTAGCCAGCCATGTCTTTATCGAAGCCTAGCTGTTCCATACCATATCTTTTACAACATTTGGTTCAGACTTCTATAACTTGGACCATTTAAAACACTGTCAGTTCTGCTAGACATGGGAAGAGGCTCTGCACTGCAACTAATCAGCTACTTTTACCTCTGCTGCAACATCTTAATGTGCATTGAACAAGAAGTTTAGGTTTATTCTGCCCTTTGCAGGGCAATAAATCATCCACTCGAAAGTTGAGCAGAAATGCTTTGGGGTAGGTAAAGCTATGGCCATGACTCAGGTACCATGGTGATTCCCAATAAGGAAGCATCCATTACTTTCTGAAGAAATGTATTTACCGATTTTCTGGTTTTATAGTCAGTGAAGGTCAGTTTTGTAAATCACTCCTAGAGGCTATGAGAGTTTATTAAATAAGGGTCCCAAGTAAAGACTTGTTAACATCGATTCTGGAGCTTAACTCTCCTCTTAAATCTTTCCATGTCAGAAAGATCCGTGCAGGATCTATAGGCAATTAAAATTATAGTCGAAATCACAGTGAGGCAATCACTGTGGTGGCTGATAGGGAGTGAAGACAAATCTCATCTGATGCAACAAAGAGAGAGTGATAGGAACACGGAACAGTAGCAGGTGATGAATTTTTACTGTTTGTGTAGCAACTGTGACAAGCATCAAGCCAAAGTGAAGTAAGTTTTGTGCTGCTGGCTACCACTTGTGATGTGATCCTGCACCAAAACCCTGCAAACAATTGGATTCCCCTTAGCTCACTGCCTAGTTTACAACTATCAGAATCTCACCTCTTATTTCACTCTGGTGGAGATTCTAATGACTTACTTTATTGTCTTTTAGAAGATGATAAAACAAAGGTCTGAATTGCCTATATATATCTTGGGTTGCAGCTCAGACTTGAGAGACTAGATGCACTAAATGGCAAAAATAAAGAAACCTGGCCCATTTGCCTCATGGAGAAGCACTAAAACTCTGCCATCAATTCATTTTCCTTTGCAAACAGGTGTAAGAACAATAACTGTATTATCATTAGCAGCATATAGAATTGATGCTAGGAACAAGCCCATACAGGCTGAGCCACAAGCAACAGAAAGTGCTGTTTTGTCTCCTACAGCTTCCAGGACCTGAGCAATGACTCTCCCCCTGACATTGACACACAGTCAGCATTGTCTTCTGAACCCATCTCAGCCTTTAAGGTACCCTTACAGTATTTTTCTTGGTTGTCATATGGAGCACAATGTTTACCTTGTTATACTGTTTATACAGAGCAATCTATTTTTCTGTAAGGAAAATAGCAAGTGTCAAGCATCCTCTGGACCATGTACTGCTCCAGAGATGGGGTAACCAGTGGGAACACAGTGCCAGAGTGAGGTCCCAGTGCCCAGCATGATGTGATGGTCTTCAGACCATCCCATGACACAAACAGCAACAGCTTCATATTCATTCACTCACTCAGCCCTCATTAGAAAAGTAATTGCTACTGTGAGACCTGTGGTAGCTTTTCAGGTTTAGCAATGCTGTAATTCCCATTTAATGACAAAACACTAAGACTTGAGAAGTGAGGACAGGGCAGCACATGCACTTGTCACACAAACAACAGAGCCTGTCACTCCTCTGATGTCAGGACAGCCTAGTTCCCAAGGTGAATGGGGTCAGGAGGAGTCCCATGGTGAGTTCCCATGGAGATGAGAGCAGGAGGGACACCAAAGGACAGCTCAGGGGATCCCCAAGCCCTCTGCACTGGAAGGCACTGTCCGAATTAGTGAGCCTGCCCACCCCTCTGCCCTGCCTCCAGCATCTCCCCCGTGCTCTCAATATACACACAGCTTGTTAGCAGCTCTGCAGGGCTCCCAGGAGCACTGAATGAACAGAAACCGGGATTGTATGATCATAACAACCAGCTCAGTTTCTTCTGTCTCCTAAGCCTTCCTCCCCAAGCACTGGAGGAGTGGCTCCGGAGGAAAGGCCATGAATTTTTTATTTCCCTGACCAGAGGGTGATTTTGCCTGGTCGAAGCTATATACATTGTTCCTTGTTACTAGGGCAACAGGTACCTTACAAATGCTGATAATACATAAACTAATACAACTCTGCAGTTTGCTCTTTCTTTCCAGTGCAGCTTAATAACCCGTGTGGATGCTGCGAGCCGCCTCCCTCCCGCTGGGATAAATGAGCACTTCAGGAAGTATTATCTCCCTCCAGCCTGGACTCCATGGTGCCTGCACAAAGAGGAGGCACTCAACTGGGGAGCTGGGCCACTATCAAAAGGCAGAGTGATTTCAGAAATCTCCAGGGAGGAGTGGGAACGGCTGTGGAAGCACCGCACAAATGTGTTATGGCAATGCTGCCTTCTTGAAACAGCAAAAGCTCCTTAGTGCTCAGCATCCAGAGGGAGGAAATGCTGGAGCAAACACTGCTCAGTCCCATGTTGTGGCCCCATCAGGAGCTGACTGGATTAGGGGCTCTTTGTCAAGCCCCACCTCGCTCCCCCTCTCATGTCCGAGCCCCTTTGAGGCACATGCCCATTTGTCAGGAGAGCACTGCAGTTCCCCAGTGCTCTTGCGGTGAGAGCAGGGTTAAAATGCTTCACTGCTCTCCTTAATCCCTCTCACATGATTTAGTCAACACCAGTAGGGGAGAAGGACTCGCAGGTTTTGGCTCCCTCCCGTTCAGAATTGGGGGAGGAGGGAGCCCAGCTCAGCAGCAGGGCTGGATGGAGCTGCAGCATCCTCCAGCTCTGAGCACACCCAAAGCTCCTGGGGCTACAGCACCCACGGGCTCCAGACCTGCTGCTCTACCCTTAAGGCTTGAATTCCCCCACTACTCAGCACCAGTTAAAGCTGGAAACTTTTTGGAAACAGAAAAGGCAAAATGAAATTTAAAATACACCTTTCTGCTCCTGCCCAGAGCTGCTGTAGCATAGGTTCTGTGATAAGGAGTTGATCACCGAGCAGTAACAGAGGGAAAAGCCATCAGGAAACAGGGGCAAGTGCACAGTACTGTGCTGGATGCCCTTCTCCTCAGTGGACCAATACACCACTGATCTAGCCGTAGAATTTAATTTTCAAAGGCAACTCTTCTGTTAGAGAAACTGAATAAGTGGCCTTATATCTGGGGACCAAAGATAGCTTGAGATGCAGTAGGCTAATAGGAGCTCAAAATGAAAAAAATAATGCATAGACCAAAGCAACTCAAAACATAACAACTGATCCTCATTTCCCCCCTCTTCCTTCCCTGTTTTGGGAGTTTGTTTTGTTTAGTTTTTTAGAAAAAGAATCATAGCGGCATATATTTCAACTATTTTATGCTTGTTACCAGTCAGCCCCTTTGTCCCCATGATCTAACAAAAACACAAATAACTTAAATAATGTATGTTTAACTTCCTTCCAAAAGCAAAACACAGGATGGGTAGTGTACTCTCTCTCAAAGAACTTTACAAGCACAAAACCAGGACAGTTTTACAGACCCCATTCTTATCCTGGATGACTTGCTGCTGCTGCTCTAGGACAAGGGGCTTTTATGGAAGTCCCAGCAGCAAAGTAAACATTTGAAATAAAGCTAAACAAGAGTTTAGTTGTTGAGGGAAAGACAGTCATCTGTCAGCATATGGCAAGCAAGCTCTTGTGAGTGGGGTGCTGAACTGGCACTCCAGCATTTGGGTTTAACCTCTGCAGTCTGAGTCCCTTCTACCTAATGAGAGGGCTCCCTGCTGGATCAGGTTTGAAGTACTGTTGGCTGCTGGAGGTGCTGTTCGTTTGCCAAATAGATCTAAGGAAAACAAACCTGGGTTCCAAGTCTCAGAAACACCGAAATATGCTACTGGAGAATTCCCCCTGGGAAAACACCATGAGCTCACCACCTCCCACTGACAGCTGCCAGCCAAAGCTGCCTGCCTTAGCTGTGAATTTACTGCCTTCCCCTTTTATCCCCCCAGACCTTCCTGCACTGCACTCTAACCCAATCCAACCTTTCAGGCTACATGTGGAGACACCAGGTAAGGGGAACAGGTTGCCCTGTGCTCCCATGGGAAGTAGTTCAGTCAAGAAAGACATGAAAATGCTGTAACCAAGTCAGGCAAGGACTGGAGCACAGGACAGACCAAGAATAGCATTTTTTCAACCTGGAAGGGAACGAGCTGAGGATAGGTACATCTAATTGCTTTCTCCAGCTACCTCATGGGTGGCTATGATAAAGGCAGATAGTCTTGCTTTGTGTAGGGATTGGTCTAAATGACCTTTACATTTTCTTTCCAACCTCAGTTTTTCTGTGATTCTATGAAACCATTTCAGTAAGAATTGTTTGCAGAACACGACATTTGAAGTAATTGACTCCTGAAGAATGTGTAAAGCTCAGTTTCACCATGAATCAAAGGAGGGAAAAAAAAAAAAATCTATGAAGTCCTTCCTTTGCCCCTGGATGACTTGCCAATCCAAACACCTGTTTCATATGGGTAGAATGCAACAAATAGCTGACCCATATCTGCAATTAATCTTGAGGGCGTTTTGATTTTTCAGAGGATTAATGCGCCCAACATCTTTAATAAAAAACAAAAAGCCAAAACAATCCAACTCTTCTTGAAATCAAGCAAAACCTAAAGCAGATGGCTAGACAACAGTTGCAAAGCAAACAAATATTCCATGGTTCAGCTCAACTTCAAAAAAGTTCAGAGCCGAGAACCTGAGTAAGCACAGAGAATGTGTTACCTTTGGCAATCAGCAGGGCTTCAGATCTGCAATGTCATTTCTGATCTATGCAGACTGCTAATCAAAAATGACTATTCAGATTCTAATCAAAATAAACCTTCAAATTACTTCAGATGTAAACCATGGTTGAGACTAAAATGTCAAGTATTCAAAATTCTTTGACTGAACTAAGGATATACAGACAATCTTGTGCCAACAGATTATGCTTCAGTTTTTGGTTACATAGAACATGTGAAAACTAATAGAAGTGGCCTACCAGCCCCATTTCCCACTCTGCTTTATCAGAGTGACACCATCTGACCTTGGCAAAAGCAAGGCACAATCCAACATGCCTGGAAATAGCAAGACCAGGACATTTTCTTAAACAAATTTTTTCTTTTTGACCAGGTTGGACCGGATGATCTTTCTAGAACCCTTCTAATCTGGGCTATGCTATGATTTCATGCAGCATTTCTTATAAACAACAGCTGAAATTTCCAACATGTGGTGCCTTACTGAACCTCCCTCCTCAAAAGAAACACTTTTGACTCGCTTGTTCTAAAATTCTTCATTTAGATATCACTTATAATGAAATATTTCTTTCCTTCCTCTTCAGATTTTCAGGTGTTACCCAGTTTCCCTGGCAGGTAAATGAGTGACACCATGCCTTATTTATGGGACAGAAGTGCTCTGGGAAATCCATTGCTGTGATATATGGAAGGGGGAGGGAGGTGAGAGGAAGAGAGCATGATCACTTTATATCCTATATGAGACTGGAATCACTGTACAGACCCCTTGACACCTGCAAGTGCTGACAGGCACGGATGATTTTGCCTAGAATGGAGGATGTTGGAGGGAAGGGTTTATTTACAGTGTATGTGACCTTCTTCAGACTGAAAAACCTGCTCTGGGGCTGCCATTGAGGTGGCTTTGGTGGAAATCCCTGTGACCAGATATTCCATTTATCCTTTCTCACGTGCTTCTTAATGTCTACCAACAAAATAATATCTGGCCTGTGCAGAAGTACAAGAAGGCAAAGTTTCTCCTCATTGTGCCCCAGATAATGTGAGACATGTACAGCATTTCTCAAACACTTATCCTGTTAGATTTTTTTTTTTGGTATTTTTTTTGGTTTTTTTGGTATTTTAGTACCAGCCTCTGGAAGGCACAGCTTACATTTCAGCATATTAATCAAACTCCTCCCTCAAACCTCAGGAGACAGACAAGGTTATGGTCCTGAAGGGGAATGCTCAGAGACTGTCTAAGGAAGAAGGAAGAGCACTGAAGGCTCTAAGTTTTTAATATTACTACACTAGAAAGCATTTTAGGACTAGAACAAAGCCTAAACCATGCAGCATGAATTCATAACACTGGGAAATATAAGGACGAGACATGTCATAGCTAAGTGTGATTTTTTTTCCCCTCATTCTTGGACATGTCTGATATGGAAAAGGAGAAGTGGGAGAGAAAGCACAGCTTTCCTTTCTCTCTAAAAGTCAGGATATCTTTCCATGACAAAATACATCTGACAGTTTCACTGCTCCTCCCAGGTCTCTCCAGCTGACTGAAAACTCAGCTTGTAAGAGAAACTGGAAGTGTGTGGCAGCAATGATGTGTATTTTGCTCCTAACACTGGGTCAGGGTGCCCAAAACCAAGAAAAGAGTCCTAAAGCCCCATGTCTCCATCAATTCATCCCAACCCCTCCTGTTTGTGCCACTGATTGTGTTTGCTGCTTCAAGACACCGTAGACCATTGCTTGTAATCAGATACACATAACAAGAGTTCTTTTGATCTTCAAAAGGGTTTCACTTCTTTGATTATGAGTTTATCAGTAGCACATACTCAGGCTGCAGACACACATAGTTTACTCTTAACCCATTTTGAATGCAGGTACACAGCCAGCAAGTGTCCTTTATATTGTGTCCAAGTATCTATGGAGATAAACTGCCTTAGTTGTTCCAGGAGACAGCTTTTCTTGGCAGGTGCAACAGGGTGAGCTTCTCAAGATATCAAGAAGCATCACAGCTAATAAATTGGTTGTACTGTGAGTTTTCCCTCAAGATGAGCTCTCAAATACACAATATTCCATAACAATCCCAATCACAGGGCATTAAACCTACAGCATCTTTACATATGGTTTGACTCTCCAGCATTGTCTAAGCAAAAGGGTGTCAGGTTAAAAAAAAAAAAAACAGAATAGTAATATTTAGAATTAGGGATAGCAAAAGATGTTCTTTTCACTACATCAAGTAGCAAACAAGGTCAGACACTGTGTTGGGAACTGCCACACAGGCAGGTACAGCCCAAAAATGAAAATAAATGCAGCAAAAAGGGAGAAGTACTGCAGGAATAATTAATTACTCTGCATGATGGAAATGCTGACAGGGCAGCCCAGAACACCTGCTGCTGTTTAGGCAAGAAAGCATTCAAACAAGGGCAAAAAGGAAATAGCAGTTGGCTATTTCATATTTGCCACTCTACAGTTAATTCTACAAAATCTGGTTGATTTTAATAGCAATCTTCTCAGCTCCTCACTCTTTACAAGGAGATCAAATTCTGTTTGAGGTGCATGTGATGAAATTGTGGTTCCCAACTGTGTGGGGAAGAGGGACTTGCCATGGAAGCTCCTCTGGCCATGCCCTGCAGTCTGCTCCTGTTCCCTCTGTTTCATCACTGCTCTCTCCAGCCTTCTGCTGCTGGTCCAGGCTCATGAGCTCTTTGCAGCTCTTTCCTGTGGGTATCATCAAGCCAAATACAAAGATCCTGCCAGAAAATATTTCTATAGAAATCTAGAATATTTCTAAAAATATTCAGAATTGGAAAAAACAGGTCAGTTTTTTTTTTAAAGGGTTAAAATCTCTTCCAAAAGGAGACCATTTTTTTGAGGAAAGTTCAACATGTTGTTTAACTTACTCAAATATCTCGAAAAACCCTGGCTCCCATTACAGCATTGAACACCTGGAACTGGACATGCTTGGGTTTGGATGTCTGCTCCTAAAAGCAACAATAGCTTGTGCTGTTGTGGGTAATTCAGTTTTGGAAGCAGAAGCCTTGATTTATATGAACTCCATGCTAATGGAGAATTACTTCCAGTTTGTTACAGATTTCAGCACTGAAATTAGATGGTTTTCTTGCCAAATTTGGGTCCAATGTGATTCCAATCGAATGAGTTTTGAAGAGCTCCAGTCCTTTTTATAATACTGCAGCATGGCTTGCAAACCAGCTTTTACATGTTTGGGGTTACCCAGCACTACAAAGTGTTCTTTTATCAGATGCAGCTGACTGAAAAATGAAAAAAACACTCCCTCTTTCCTCCCACTCTAAAAGCATTTAAAATTCAGTGTTTCCGGCAACCTGGCTGGGTGGAGGCAGTTGGCAAAGTGGTTTGTAACGTATAAAATACAGAGGGACAGATGTTCAGCTGATAGCTTTAACAGATACAACAGCAGCACAAGGATGACAGCTCTATTAGATTTCAGGAGGTGATGTGTCATTTGTGCAGTAGGCTACTCCACATCTTCATAAAACCCACTTTTTATGGGGTGAGACAAGAGAGATCCAGATAAAAGTGACATAAGAAGGCTGGTCATGAGCTCGATTAAAGATTTGCTGGAAATCACATTAAATAGGAGCTCACATCTGCAGATGAGCTCGGTGGAATTCTCAGTTGGTAGCAGAGCCTGTCCTTGCAGCTCACTGTGCATCCTTCACCTCTCTTACACCCAGGTGTAGCTGATACTCTTCTCAGAGGAAGACAAGTGCCCATTGCCCAGAGCATTGCCACATGACGGACATTTAGAGAAGATCCACTCTCAAACTAGTAATATCACAACAGCATGGTGCTGCCAGTGACAAAACCAAGGCTGGAAATCCATGTGATCCATGAAGCAGGAACAGTCTCATTCCCAGCAATGTCCATACCATTAGTTTTACTCCAGTCTTTGCTCTTTGCCTGTGACCTTCTTCCACTTCATCTTGTATTTCCTTTTTAAATGTCTTTTTCAGCTCTTGAATCCCAGGTGTTTCTCTTTCTTCAGCTGACACTCAGGCTGTGCATCAGGCAGCCATCATGACTTGGCAAAGGTTTGCTGGGTCAGAGAAGGAAGACCCTCAAATCCAGATTTTTGCTATTAGAGTTGTCAGTCATGTATGTCCTTAGAGACTGCAAGAGCATGAAAATTAAATCTACGGATTGGATTATCCCATGCTTTTATTTTTTCTGCCTTAAGTGCACACGTGGTCTTGTCATCTTGTCATTCTTATCACTGTTAGTGATAGCCCTCAAAAAATAGTGAGCTAAACCATCCAATTTCTTATTCTTGCTGCAAGCTGAATACCAAATATGAACTCTGCAAAGTGCAGTTACTTATTTTCCTTCATCTATCACATTCTATCACACATAATGCTTATGTAGCATTTGTAATCATGCACATGTGGAGAATTTGCCTCATGCAATAAACTACAAACTGATGTCAAACTGATATCAACAAGTAAGAGAACCTGAAAACAACAGTATCCTGCCTGGCAATCAGTCAGAGAAGGTAAAACTGCTCTGGTGATTCTGACCTGTCCATCTCAGTCCTTGGCCAGTCACACTCAGTGACTGGGAATCAAAACACAAGAGCCCCTGGAGATCCAGGACAACAGCTGCAGGAAAAGTGATGCTGTTTATTTTAAAGTTCACTTCTACCAACTCTAGTTCACTCTAGCCAACTAAGATAAAACCCAAACTCATTAAAAACTTTTGGTTCACATTCACATTCTACAGCAACCTCCTTTCTACCAACACTAACACAAAACAGGCAGAGATACCTGTACAGTTTTTACTTAGGAAAGAGAGAGCAGATGACAACCAAGAGCTGTGCAAACCCCACAGTGTGACAACCCAGAAGAATGGCTGTGCAGGACTATTAGCAGAGTTTCTGTCCCTCTGCTGTAGTCATGCACAACTTGAACAGAGACAAGAATCTGAGAATTCATATAACTAAACAACAGCCCAGAGTTTCAGGCGTGACATGTAAATTGCTTATTTGATTTTTGGTAGTCAAGTTTAAAGGCTTCTTAAAAGAGCCAAGCAGCTGGAGCCCTTCACCCTTGCTGGAAAATCTGCTTCGAGCTGGGCAATCTTAAATAGTGTAAACAATAAAACTGGGTCTCTTACAAAGCTGCATTTCCTGGGAAACTTATAGGAAAGGACAAGATTTTGGAGGATGAAGTCAGAAAAATCAGGGGGATGAGGACTAATCTTCCTGGGTCACCCATTTTCTGTTGAAAGTCTAACTTTGTTGAGTTTGTCTGGTTAAAAAAATTAAAAATCAACATGATTTTAATCATAATTAAGGTCCACAGCTCAAAGCAAGAGATTTGAGCACCCTGCTATCACTTTTGACCCTCTGTGATTAGAAATTTGTTTTCAAGTTCCTAAAGCACAGACTAGGATGTGGTATCAATGCTAACAAAGCAGGAGAGATTTCTGCATATCAGCTAAGTTGCTAATCTATCTTCTGGCACATGTCCAATATTTACACTTATTTGTTTAAATTTTGATTTTTATCCACGAGTGGTATAACTGTAAACTTGTATTTTATTTTCTGTTTTGTACACTGCCCCAATGGTTCTCTGAAAAACCCAAGAGGAGGAGTACACGGAAGATAAGATGTCGTGCAAAGTGTCAAGGCTCTTTCACTGCTAAGTTTCTTTTCCAGGCTGGAATGCAGGAGAAAGGTAGTCTCAAGGGGGAAAACATATGAACATATTGTACTGTGTGTAAATTCTTGATTTCATGAAAACTCTTGGCTCAGATGCAGCTATGGCTAATAGTCCAAAGTCAAGCTAGTGGGAAAAAATTTTTCATACACAAATGAAACAGTTTAAAAGTTGAACTTAAAGCCTTCTAGTGAATAGATGTCCAAATCACATGAATTATTTCATGCACAAAGTAGCTAGGCAAAGAGCTAAGAAACAACAGCTGAAAATTCTGAAAAAAAACTCCCCCAAACCTCTGTATTAAAATGATAATATTATAAAGGTATCTCATGATTCTCATGTTGAGATCCACAGAGCATGGGACAGCAGCAATGGGTATGTAAAGGGATGGGTACCTACTCTGTCTGCATGCCTCTGTTTCCATAAAAACCTTCTTGAACATGCAATAAATGGCACTGGAGAAGCTTTGGGGAGATGTTTTGGGAGATCATATGTAGACCCCCCTCAAGGGGAAAATAATTACTGAGCAAAAAATCCTTGCTGTAGAATTTTTTTTAAAAACACATCAAAGCTAGAGATGTTAAAAATAAAATATTGTCTTACAAAAAAAACCCCACCAAAACAAACCAACAAACCCAACAACACAAAATTCCAAAACACCCTCAAAAGATCTCCCAAGCTCTAAATCTCTGTCATTGTAAACCAGCCAGAGGAAGAGTTTATGTTCCTCCCCATAATGGATGTCAGTTCAGCCAGGGAACCTGGCCCACGATGAAGGATGAAAGAATGAAGTTTCATACTCTCAGCTAGGAGAAGTGGCACCACTTTGAGTGAAAATATTTATGTTGTTAATGACACATTATTGTGCTCATAGGAAATAAAAACTTGAGCAAAAGAAAATATTAACTTTTACTACAACAGTCCAATGTTTTCTTTTTTAAATGAAGGAAACTATTTAAATTAGGCTTTTTACCAGACACAAGAGAACAACATTTCTGCAAGTATTCTACTTGTAGTTTGACCCTATCTCCACAAGGAAAAAAGACCCAAAGCCCACCAAAAAATGAACCTATCTGAAGTCACCTCCTCTCAAAAAACCAAAACCACTTTCCCACAGCTTGATATCTCAAGCAGCATTTTCCATAACAAAAGCAGGGAGAACAGCTTTACCCATTTAGAGCAACTGAGATTTGGCCCCCAGACATTCAGAAATCAAAAACACACAGCAGATGCAATTATGTCTCACAGCAGAAATAAATATTCAACTTACTGTAGGAATGTCCCAACGGACAACTTTTCTAGAAATAATTTTCAACTAGAATTCATTTAGTTTTTGCAACAGATGCTTTGAATTTGAGTCTGCTGGTTCTCAAAAACCATGAGACAACAGTTGACCTTAAGCCATATCTCCCTATTACCCTCATTCTCATATCAACTTATAAACTGCTGGATGAAGTTAAGAGCAGAATCCATCTTGCATTTAGGATTTACAAACCATTAGGAAAAGCTCAGCTCACTCTGGCTTTATTTTGTTCTCATCACTAGAGCACATTCATTAACTACTGGTAAAGGATCCCTGAGAAGTTTCTAGGGATTGTAACACAGCTATTAAATCCCTTTTGGGTCCAAACAGTAGTTATCCAGCACCAATCTGTCTTTCCAGCTCTTGACAGGTATCATGTAGGCAGACATCAAAAAGGGCTGAGTATCTAATGAAAACTTTACCAGATGACCTGGGAGCAGCAGAAAGGTTACAGACTTTGGTGCCTGCACAGGGTTTAGCTCTTGGGGCACAAGCTGGAAGTGCCTCTGATGCACCATCACAAGATTAATGCTCAGTATCTTTAATCATTCCCTACAGTATTTAAAATAGGAATAAATCTAAAGCCTCTGAAATAAACATTGTTTATAATCTTGGACAGAAAACAATGTGGGAGTTAATGTGAATGTAGAATACAATATTTAAACTCCCTTCCTATTTTCCTGTTTCTTTGAAACGGTCCAAGTGAAAATAGCACTGTTCCGTGAGTTATCTGTCAAAAGGAAATGTTTCTGTGAATGACACCAGCTGCTCTATATCATAATTAAAGGATTGGTTTGTTATTAGTACTTACAGAAAAATATATTTTACTGATAACTACAGCATAAATATTTATGTCAATTAGTTACAGCAAAACAGAAATAGTTAAGAAGCAGCTTTTATCAGTTATTACACTACCTGCTAGCCGTGCAACTACTGAAAGTATCATGAATGGTAAATAGAAAAATAAATATTGAGAGTAAGGGAACCTCCATACTTGCTCTTTTCTTGAAGACAAGGAGAGACCCTTGTCCAGCTCTTACTGTGCCCCTGTGATGGATTTTTTTACACATAAATGTGTTGAAATGCAAATGCTGTCACTAAAAACTGAGTGGCTGCTGTCTGTAGTACCTTGTGTACTTTTATTTTTCTATCCTGCAAATGAGTTTGCTTCAGTTATGCTGTTCTCCAGCTATAATATGTTAGCAAATCTCTCTGCTAGGAAATTCACATAAACATTGTAAGCAAATATTGGAGCATACTAATGAGAGACAATATTTACATTTACAAAATGTATTCTTGAAACCCAAGTCCAGCTGCCACAACCACTTATCCCAGGTTAACTTTACATGCACTTAGGACCTCAGGACCATTGCAGTGCTTGAATAAAGTGACTCAGACAAGTCAGAAAAAAAGAGCAGTGTGAATTTCCAGTTGTTTACATCTGAGAAACGTTTGCTTACACCCTTAGTTTTAAGCACCTATTTAGGTCTCATTAAACTGCTTTTACATTCTTAACTGCACAGAGGTGAAACCTAATTCAGAGATGCCATTAGATAAGAAACACATAATGAGAATAAATTATGATTGGAAAGTTGTTTGAAACTAGCAATAGGCAAAATTGCTGAGTGCAAACATACCCTGTTGATTTTACCCTTTTTCATATTTAAAAAGAAAAATTCAAAGAAGATTTGGTTACACATATGGATTATTCAAAGCATGAATGAAAATATACTTGGAGGATTTCTGAAAGTAGAAATCCTGTGTGGGGAGAAACAAGAGATCATGAAAGTAAAAAAAATTTTTTTTTAATGTTGTCACCACCCCTCAGAGATTTTTGCACACCGAGGACATTTGTCTTCCCCAGTTTTTGATTGACTAAAAATGCAGAGAAATAAAGAAAATTAATAGGATTGATTTCTTTTTAAGGATGATGACATGCTTTTAGTGTTCCACATCAACCAAAGTAGAGGTCAGTACTGATGAACCTGCAAACTAGATTGATCATAGAGAACAAGACCACTTCAGTACCCATGTTCTGGTAAAACTTCTGCAGTTATATTATTCATTATGCATTGGTGCCCATTGAATGCACATGTTTAAGTATCCCAAAGGATCAATGCTATTGGAAAACCAGCTTATATATCTCAAACATGCATTTTTGAGCACAAAATGTTAATGTAAAGAGAAGCTACTCTGTGCTGGAGATTTTTGAAAATTAGATTTTTTTTTTTAGAGTTTTGAAAATATGCCTTCACCATCCCCCTAGAAGATGTATGCTGCCTTGAGAGCTGCAGGCTTTGCTCTGATTTTGATAAACACATAGAGGAAGATTTCCCATTTATGCCAACACTGGCAGTGAAAACTGGATTTGAGTAGGAAATAGCAAAACCGAGTAGGAAGCTGGTCTCAAAATTCCTGTCCAGGAAAAGCACCTTGGTAGCCAAAGAACTTGCAATTGCACCACGTGCTTGAAGCAGGGAGGTCAGACCAGAGACACCGAGCACGAGTAACTTGTGAGAACAGATGTGGTGCCACAGCTGTAACCACAGGCCTGACTCAGACAACAAATAGAAGACCTGCTTGGGAGTTTCAAAGCCTCAGAAAGAAATATGTTTAGCCAAAACAATTACATTGTCATTGAGAGCTTCCTTGTATGGAGTCTGATGGTTGCGGTAACCTCATCTGGGACAAGGCTGAGTACCCCTGAGCCCTCTAAGCTGCTCCAGCTGTTTCACTCCAGTGCTGTTGTACCCACACCAATTTCTGTGGGATGGGAATATCTGCACCCAGGTAGCCAAAAGCAGCAGATCTGCATACCCAGTGAGGGCAGTGCTGGGAGAGAGTCCGAGGGAGAGCAGGTTGGTAGCAGACATGCTTGAAGGCTGTGCTGGCTCCAGGAGTTACCAGCTGCAGGAGTGGTGAACACAAATCCTCTGATCAGGTTTTAATTTTCTTCCAGGTATTGCAACTACATGAAATCCTACCATTCTTTTTGTCCATACTTTGTATCTCTAAAGAGCATGACCCTGGTGACTAAAGAAGTAATTCCCTTGCACTGCTGGAAAAAGCCCAGAAGTTCTGAAGAGAAAAAACAAATAAACAAACAAACCTGAAGATGGGATAAAAAAAGAGGTGCAGCCTCTTGACCGGTATTGAACAATAATCCCCACCCACAAGTTTTTTCCAAGCATATTTCTATTCCCACAAGACAAAAATCAAATGACACCTCAGGACAAGCCTTTATTGTTCTCGGAAGATTCCATTCGGAAATCTAGACTAATAGATTTGGGCTGTGAAACAATCCAAGCTTTTGGATTCTGAAAGGAAAGGATTTCCAACAAACTCCCAGTGAGCTGATATCTACTACCTGTCATCACTTCCCTGCTCTGTGCACCTATTGGAGAGGGTTCCCTCTTTTATTCTCTCCAAGAACTTGGTTGTGTCTGAGAAAATATCCAACAAGGCTGTGCCAGGTATCTCCAGCCTCATGAGTTCAGGCTCTCAGCCCTTCCTCACAGATAAGGAAAGCGTGCTCTGTGTGAAGCCATGGCACAGTCACATTAACTCCCTCTCCTCCAGGCTCCTCTCCACACCTTCCCACTGCTATTGCTGCATTTCCTTCCCCAGCACACCAAAGTGGCAAAGCTGAATCCTGACACTGAACCCCAGCCTATCCAGGGCTTCTGCAGAACCAAACTTCCAAACCAGGGTTTCACATTTTCTTTCACTGAGTACTTTGGGGATGCTGAACAAATCAGTGAGAGGTGTATGCTCACATAATCTTGGTATTCTGTGCTGCCAGGGAGCTGTATTTCACAAGAATAATGATCTGTTTATCTGTCCTATCCATAAGAAATGCCTGACCAAGATTTCCCATTCTAGTTTATGTCAGTTTTCATTAAGCCTTTTGTTTCTACTATCTGAAGCAGAAAGCTTTGAATGGGGTATTATAAATGAAGATCATTTACCCCTCACAGAAAAGACTCCTGACTTAATTAAAAAAAAATTGAAAGAATGAAATCAGACAATGATGCCATTAGAGAGCTCCATATCATGGTAAATTGATGTCATTTCCTAAATGGATCAAGAAATCATAACAGACAAGTGGCTGAATAATGCCACAGATGATTGTCTTAACAAGAAATATTTTTCCTATTTTCGTCTGCAAAGTATGCACAGACAATAATAACAATAGCATGGAAATAATTTCTTTAATTACTGTGTGATAGACTATAATGACATAAAATGGCTATTGTTGGCTGGGATTAGGATCAGATGGATGCCTCAGAAGGAAATCTCCAAGATGTGGCTGGACAAACACCAGGCACAAACACATGCACAAATTCCACAAAGTGCTTTATTAGCAAGGGCATTCACTGGATGGCAGCTGATAAGGTTTTCAATAACACGGAGGCTGCTGGTTGTATAAAGCTCTGTAATCTAAACATAATTCAAAGTGTTAACAATTTTGTAGCCTTTATCTGAACACATTTTTCCCACATGCTTTAGGTGACCAGGTCATAATCCAAAGACAAGCAGCTCTCTTGTTTTACACTGTTGGTCTAGCAAGTGACAATTTTTTTCCTGCACACAAAGGTCATTGTACCCAAGACAACATCTCATTTTGGTGTTTTCCACAAATCCAGGATGCACCAAAACAAACACAGATGGATTACATGTTGCCTGTTAACTCAGCATTCCCCTTTCTTTCCTCAGATGCCAAAAAATAATTAAAGAGCATTTGTGTGTGAGTGGTGGCAATGTATTCCTATAATTTGGCAATTATCTTGTCAGCTACCTTTATTAGGTTCTCAGTATTGTAAATTGCTTTGAAGTATGTGCTATGTGGCTCATACTTACAATACCATGCTTACAACATCAAATCTGCAATTGCAAGCTTAGAGATAAGTTTTAATGGTAAACAAGTTTGAGTGAAGTGCAGGGTGTATTTATATAAAACTTTTCTTTTTTCTACTTGAAGTCAAGGAGCTAAATCTTTCCTAGGATGTTTTGTTTCGCCCTGCTTTTCTGAGAGGAACTTGGTTTCCTTCCAGTCACACATGCAAATAAACCAATTTTGAAAGAAGCAGTGTGTCCCAAAAGCTCTGTTTTAGGCATCCTTAGGTATACACTAGTGAATTTTCTAATCCATCACCCCAAGCCAGGGGAGTAGGAGATGAGGTACCGATGTCTGACTCTGTGGGAGCCCATCTTAAGGGAAATCTTCACCCCAAACCAGAATGCTGTGGTAGCAGACCCGGACCATTGGCAGGAGGTGTATGGGCCACAAAAGCAAGGTATCCCCTTGGTAAAGTGAAAATATTTGAGACAGAAAAAGAGTCAAAAGAGTGTGATTTGGTGAAGAAGAACATTTCCTCATAGATCAGAATTAGCTGATGAACTATAGCTATAGCACAACCATGATGTTAATGTACCCCAAAACACCTTTTCTTTTTTCTATCTTCTAACTAAGCGAATATAAAAATTACAATAACAGCTTACAAGTTGCTTGTCCAGCTCCATTTCTCTCATGCTTGCTATGTATTTCAAGGACAGAGTGATCTGTCTCCAGTTTTCAGTACTTACTGACACATGGAGATGTACCATAACAACAGCAAAGCCCAGCTCATGGAATCATGTTGAGAGGCACAGGCTGTGCCTGAGCCAGCAAGGCTGTTCCAGTGCTATTTGGAGGGTAATTACCAGCTCACTTTAATTTGCAACAATTTCTGAAGAGCCACGATAGTTGAATGTGCAACAAAACCACCAGAATTGTTTGAACATTGCATTCTCACTGTAATGTGCACCTAACAAATGCAGGGGTTTTTAGGGTGTATACTCTCCTGCTCTCTTCCTCACATCTAAATTTTCTGCACTATAGCAGTTTGGTTTTTGGTTTCTCTTTGTTTCTTATTTTGTTTGGGTTTTTTGTTTGTTTTTGAAATATAGGTAAGGCTGAATGTACTACCTCTCCACATGAAAATGTTTCCTTCCCGGATTGCACACAACTGCAAGAAAAATACAGATGTGCAAAGATAAAGAAAATATTTCAAAATCACCATATACAGATGGTGCTCCCAGTGTCCTGGATCCTTTGGAAGAATCTCACTAGGACCATATCAGATTTAGATAGACAAACATCTATTTAGATACATAAATACCAAAGTACTTGGTTACCTCTATATCACAACAGGGTCTAACCTACAGCCTAAATTACATATTTATTCTGCATTTAAACAACACCATGTAACTTCTACTGGCCTGGATCCCAGTATCACCACTTCCAGGTGAATATTCTAACCAATACAGTCCAGGATTCTTTTTATCTTTTTTAAAATTATTCAGTGAAATTCAGAGCAATTTTAGCCAAAGAGACCTTCATAGCCAAATAGATTAGCAACATGAGATAGGAGCATGAGACTAATGGGCAGAGGTGGGAACTGCTCAGTGGGAACCCAGAGCCAGAGGGAGGAATTCCCCAGTCTTGGAGGGTGAGTTTAACAACACCCGGCTCAAGGTTGCCTTCTCTGCAAATTTCACAAGAAGCAATAAATTATTTTCCCAGCCAAAAATGTAGGTAGCATTGTTGTTGCATTAAGTTTTTAATTCCAAAGCCACTGCTTCCTCTGTTTGTAAAGGGAAGAAGTATTGCAAACAAAACAGTTCAGCTTTTCCCTTGGTGCTACCTCCTTTGTGTAAGCAACCCTCATTTAGCATTGCAGAGTCAATATGATACTCTTAACAGTTGCAGATGTTTCACAAATAGAACCAATCTCTGCCAGCTCCCAGATCTCAAGTTCAAACCTGAGTGATATTGTTTCTAATTCTTGAGATGTCATTAATGATTATGGGTCTATTAATACAGCTCTTAAGCCACTGTATTCTGGCTACAACATTGTGACTCCTCTCACAATGACACTGTCACTTAAACTGACTGAAATACCCTTCCCCAGGATAAATTTCACTCCAGCACAGCTGTCCTCTGTCCTGCTGAGGTAGTTCAGGTGGTAAACTTTGCCTTAACAACACCACAGTTTGGGAATGGGATTAAGGACAACAACAATTGCAAAGCCTCTGCTAGAGGTCAGCTCACACATGCTTCCCTGGATGTGTCTGGCAGCCTCAGAGAGGCAAATCCAGGATCAGAGCAATATGAAATCCAAATGGTAAGGTCAGACCAGATACAGCTACACCATCAGGAAGCAAATAATCATCACTCATATGCAAAAAGCTGCATTAGAAGGGGACAGTCCTACACCTCCCCAATGATTTATAAGCTATGATTGTAATTACCCCTTTGAAACAGCAAAGAGAATGGCCTCCCCCCAGATGTGTTAGAGCACCCTCTTCTTGGAAGACAGAAGAAACCCAGACAAGTTTGATTATTTCATTCTAGCAACAAAGATCTTGCACTGAGGGAAAATGATTCACTTTGAACAATTTCCAAGTAGCGAGTGGCTCTGGAGGTAACATCCCTGTCTTTGAACCCAAGGGTGAAAACCTAGAATCCTGGCCAGCAGACAAAAATGTGTGCCTTGGCGTGAAAAGCATCTCAAGGTAAGCATGACTAGCAGCTCCTCACCCAGACAGCTGAAGCCTTTGAAGATGAAGGCATTAACTGAGCTCTGACCCGGAGTTGTACCACTTTTCCACTGTTTATTTCTGTTTGTACATGAAGAATAGATGAACAGTAGCCAGGAGACTGAAGAAGGGAAGGCAGCAGAATCAATTAAAATATACTTGGGAAAATGTCAAAGAGAACAAAACAAGCTCATGAAGCAAAGCTGAGGGAGAGGTGAAGGTCAAGGTGGTGCAAAATTCTGGCAGAGGAAGCAAAGGTGACTTTTGACCACCTTTACAGAACACAGGATCCCAGGGCAGCAGGGGCACAGGATCTGTTCACTGCCACTGATCCTGCCACACACATGGCATCCTCTGAAAGTCCCCTTTCCCTTGAAGGGGAGGAGGGGACTGGAGCAGAGGCAGCTGCAGGGAGGCCAGCCCAGCACCTTCTGGTCACTGTGCCCCAGGCAGCAGCTCCAGAGGGCAGCTCACCCTAAGGATGGTGACTGCCTCCTCAGAGCAATTCTATTCACCAACTTGCTCGAGGTAATCCAGTGGAGAACACTTGGCTGTATAATTCCCAAGAGAAGCAATGAAATACTAACAGTTTTCAAGTATTGGATTCAATGGTTGAAAGCATGTTCCAGGATATTCCTTGGTTGTATGACCCATTTTTGTTGGATTTGTGTTATTCACCAACACTTAAAAGAGTAGCAAGGATAGCAATTCTACCTGGTATCTCAAACATTAATACTACTACTTCCCCACATCCCTGTCTGACTGGGGACAAGACAGGCATTGCTTTCTGAAGCCACCCACACTGAACTTTGCAATAGTATAACAGGAGATTTTCAGGCAAGAAACAATGTGGGAGCTGGAACTAATGAACAAAAAACAGGGAAAGAAAAGGCTCAGCTCCAAGTAATTTCACATCCTCATCCTGAGGGCTCACTAGACTTCTGCATGTTTAAAGTCAGACCCACCTTCAATAAATAGAGATAAGAAAGGATATCTCTCCTACTTGAGGGACCAGCTTTCCTCTTCTGCTATGCCACTTCCCAGATTAGCCACTTAACAGCTCAAATCCTACATGCTACAGGAGGCAAGTGCATCATTAAATCCACAAGGATGTCCCCAGAATTCATGTGTAATCAATCCATGAAAAAGTGACTGACATAAGGATTCTAGTGTAGAACTAGGACATAGTATATAAATCATATTCTAAACAATGCATGGTGAAAAACATTTCTTTTTTTTCCAAAAGACTTTTGGAAATTATTTTCTTTCAAACAAGAAAAAGAAAGTTTTGATTTAAAACAAGTCTTGCAAACCAAATTTTAGCCTGGATAGAGATAATTCAAGCTCTTTCCAGCTATGAATTCACAGTGGGAGAGAGAAAAGTGTTGAGTGTAAAATAGCAAGCTCAGTTTAGCTGGGACTTCAGGCTCAGATAACTAAGAAGTGAGTCACAGAGGCAACACAACTAAGCTGGTCATTCATCAAAACCAATCTAGCCACAGACACCACAAGTCCTGTTATCTTGCTGCCAGACACTACATTTTCCCATATCAGTCTGCCTTGCAGCCTGGTCTCCTCATGGTCTCACAGTCTTCATCATTTTGGTCTTGTTCATTTCTTTCCTTCTTGCAAGTATTTTTACTTAATCCAGCAGGTAACAGGGAAGGGAGAATGTTCAGATAGACCAAGCCCACATTTTTAAAAATTAACTTGCTGGCTCTTAGAAAAACGAATAGTTTTTCCCCAGCTATCTTCAGGGGGTAAAGAAAGAAATAATCTGCATAAAAACATTGACAAAATGTATTTTACTGACTTTCCTACTTATCCACTGAAAAGAAGTTCTCTTAGGGAAAATTAAGGCATTTTTAACCAGGTCTCTTTTCTGCAAAAGACAGAGGAACAAATTTCAGAGGAAAAAATAAACCCTTTCCAAAATCAAAACAGTAGAGATTTGCCCTTGGATAAGCACACAGGGTCTGTATTAGCCACATCACTTAGTGCATGATTAGTGAGCTGTTAAGTATTACAGTACGAGACAACTGCAGCAGCATATGCAGAGCAAACAAGAAGCAAGGTTTTTCCTAATACAGACCTAAATTATACCAGTGGCTCTGGAAAGAGAGCTCTCAGCACCATCACAGATGGCTCAACCTGCACATCCCTGATGAGCCTGGTGATGACCAAGTTTCTCTTTGCAGGAGGCTCTGCATAAACAGCAGACAATGGGCTCTTCGTGTTCAAGTCTCTCATGTGGAATGGCTTCCACCCAGAACAGCTTCCAAACATTGCTTTTGCTAACTGAAATGGTAAAATGACTCCTAAAACATTTGCACCAGTGCTCCTGTTCAGTTTGTCCCTAGCACACAAGTGACTGCAACACTAACACTCCATCTTCAGTGGTGGAAAACAGATATGGCTCCAGTGACCTGCCCTGTGCTTAAACCCTCTTACACCCACTGAGCCTGGTCCTACGTATTTTCCATTATGCTACAGCAACTGATAGAACTTCCATTCTGCTTTATAGAGCCTGTGCATATCTGATTAATTCTTCTTTCCTGCAGGAAGTCCAGCAGCCATAGAATACATTTTATTAGGTAGAGTATAGCCAGATGATTTCAATAAATCACTTGAAAAAAAAGAGACTAGTTTCCTGGTATTACAATAAAAAACTACTTGAAGAGAATAATTTCAGATGATAAATCTGCTGCCATTCACCAACACTTGCATAGCTGATTAGAAACAGTGCATTGTCCCAAGCACGTCCCTTCCAACTCCCCACTGGGAACACTCCCAGCAGTACAGATATAAAACATATTCTCTCACACAGGGATACTAATATTGGTGATAAACTGGTAACATTTAACAGCTATTGTGCTACATTTCATGACAGATTGCACAGATCTTTTTTTACACATTCTTGTAATATTTAGGTCCAAATACATTCTCCTCCAAGGGCATTCTCCTACCATCTTGAACTTTAAATAAAAAGTCCAGAGAAATCAGAACAATCCATTGTCAACACCAGACCCATAAAAAGCTAAAGGAGCAGAATCAGGACAATAACAGGAGTGTTGTGGATGCTCTCAATAGAACCCTACTGCACACATCATACAGAACAATTTCTCCTTGCCTGGGTCCAATGCTGGATTTTCTTTATGCATCTCTTCACAGCAGTACCCAGGGAAGCAAAGAGGCAATGGAGAGAAGAATAGGAGGAAAATAAAAATCACCTGTGAGCATTATTATTGCATTTGAAATTAATTTGCTCCAGCCAGGCTTTTCCACTGGTGTTTGCTGCATCAGTGTAATAAAGATTTTTAAGCTGGTAAACTCAAGCATTGCCCCCAGAAGCCTCTCAGAGGATGGATCACTACTGGTAACATGGCACAAGCTGCTGCTCCCAAAGCCACTTGGGATTCAAAAGGGGAATTAAATGAAAAACATTAAGGTGAAACATATTTTTATGTGATGACTGCGCAAACACATGTGGTCATTTTGCAGCAAGAGAATATCTGAGCTCTACTAGCCTATAAAGGAATGGTGGTGGGTAGTGTTGGCTTGTTACCTCTTTTTGGTGCATTTTACTTAATACAGACGTTCATAGTTCCTTTTATTTCTCATGCAATGCTGGCCTTTAAATTTCTATGTAGTTTCCTGCTTTGACCCCTTTACAATGCAGTTGATTCTACAACACTACACATTCAAATCCCAGATCTGAAACATGAATGCAATTGATAAGAACTAACTAAACTGATTTAAACTCTGTGTTAAGACTGAGCAAAAAATACGAGGAGTCAGAAGTCTGTGACTAAGTTTAAATATCCTTTAAAATAATTTTTGCAAGTTTATTTGTGTGACAAGAATACAATCTCCCTGCTCACTGATACTCCAAGAACAGAAGCATAATAATTTATGAAATAGGAATATCTGTCTAACTGATAAAATATGGTTTAGTCCATGGGCAAAGAGCTGTCATATGTTAATTCTTTGATTATCCAAAAATCTGTAACTCTTTAATAAGCATCCAGATATCACAACTTATTGTATGCAGACAGACTGCAATAAATGCACCTCTCTTTTGGCAGGTGCCTACACATTGATTTCTGTTCCCAAATCTTTATTTAGTGTCGATAACCACAGCTGAAAATCAGAATCCAAAGTACAGCACCAACTTTCTGTTGTACCTTGGAAAGCACTGCTTTAATTAACAATGAAGTTAGACTGTTGTGTTTGTGTAGGTTGCTGCTCCAGGCCATCCCTGTAGCGTTGGATGTTTGTGGTCTCCTCAATTTCCTGCCCTTCCCTCACTTCTTGCTTGGTGCCTGCCATGAGATATGTCAGCTACAACATCTGTGCATGTAACATCAAAGATTCACTTTAGTTTACATTCTGGTGAGATGATGTAAAAGCAAGTTGTTTGGGTCTTTCTAAAATTTATTTTTCCTCCTCTTCTTTCTTTAGAAATGGGCATGCCACTGATGAGTCTCAGTTTAGTGCTGGATTAGCACAGTAAAGTGTGATGGTTGTCTATGAAGGTTGTTGCACGTTCTCTCCATGGGGGGGGAGGAAAAAACTATTCTAAAAATTTCCCATCCTCATGTGTAGAGGATCTTCCCAGGAGGAGTTTAGTCTATTCAAACTCAGAAATTAAAATTAGCCTAGCAATTCCACTTTTTTCTTCCTTCCACTTTTACGACTTCAGATGACACAAGTTTCCAGAGGAAAAGAAATTTATATAGAAAGGTTTCTGCATTGAGGAAGAGGAACCTCACTGCAACACTCATATGGTAAAAAAATCACTTATGAACTGATTTAGAGAAAAACATCTGGTCTGTCAGTTAGGATGCTAGCCTCATAATTAAACTGTTAATTAAACTCACTGTTATACAGGCTGCCCTGTAGACTAGGACAGCCTGTCATACAGGTGGCCCCAGAAGCTGTGAATCCCATCCCTGGAAGTGCCCAAGGCCAAGGGGCACAGGATTTTGAGAGACCTGGTCCAGTGGAAGTTGTCCTTGTCCACTGCAAGGGAGTTGCAACTAGATAATCTTGAAGATCCCTTCCAGCCCAAAACATTATTTTTCTGCCCTTAATTAGGAATTGAAATATTTGGATGAACGCAACTCCCTCAGTTGAATGCCACAGTTAGAACGAGGGCAGGGGCACATCTCTACCTTCTGTAGTGGGAAAATAATTCTACTGAACCACAGATGCTCAGACCTCATGGTAACAGGAGACACCATGGCATCAGACAGCTTTGTGTGGTAGAGTACCTGTGCTTGCAACCCTTAAGGGAAGCTCCTATTAAAACTGCCTGTTTTCAGCCTCTCTCCAGAGGTTATTACCAGTACAAGGTTCTTTGGAACATTAATTATCAGCAAGAAGAAAGATGAACAGAATGGAGCCACTTGAGGCTTTAACACACAACCTCCACACAGTTGTTCTGGGGAGCAGGAAATCTGCTGCACACAGAGCAGTCCCAGCTATCCTGCAGAACATGCAGTGTGAATTCTGCCAGCAGCACAGGTGCAGATGCTCCCAAACGCTCCATTAATGTCTATCCTCTGGAAAATGAGCCTGGATTAAGAGAGTTCTGCATTTCTCCCTTCTTCCATAGCCACATGCACACAGCAAAAATGCTGGTGTCAGGTCAGGGGGCAACTTCTGGCTATTTTCATCTTACCAGCTACTGTAAATAAGAATTGCAATTGCTCAGCTGTGCAAGGCCCATATCCATCTGGGCAAAGCCCTTAAGGCTTTTTTGGTGTGCTTCGGGTGTTTTTTTGTTTGGTTTTTTATGTTTGTTTTATTTTAATGAAACAATGACCCTAATATGTCTAGTTTTCCTCTTCAAGGAAAATTTTTCAATGTAAAGAGTGTATTTTTTCCTTGTTGTTATATATATATATATACACACACACATATACACTTGTGAATTTATTTCTATGGCCCATTGTAACCAATTTGTCTCTGAAATGCTCTTTTGAAACATAGCAGGGAAAAGGCACTGATTCAACAGGGAATATTGACTTTTTCCCTACTGCCCTGGATATCTGCCTGAACAAAGAGCCGGTTAGACAAACTACAAAGAACCCTTTTGTGCAGGGCTAAGTTCACCTGGGAGAAGTATTAATGAAGTCCCAAAGGGGTGGGGATTCAAACTCCCCTGCTTTCAATGATAAAAGAAGACAGGCTCAGAACACCAAATACCCTGCCTTCCTCACCCCTCTCTCTTTAAACCACGAGGAGTGCCAGTGTAATTGAGAATTAGGGACTTTTCTGCTATTAGTCTACAGGGTCTGTGAGGTAGAATTTCAGATGGCACACCAGCTGCTGCATGGCAGCCGAGAATCTAAAACCAAAAATTTTTAGTAGGTCAATACTAGCGGACTGTTAACTCTCACTAAAAGACCTTCAAAACAGTCAATACCATAAGCAATAATTACATGTGATAGCTGTACAAATGTCTGAAGTTGAAATAGGGTTTTTCAGTGTGTATTAAGCCATTTGTTCAATTTCATTTCTACTGCAGAAGACAAGAAACAAACCCATTGTTCTGCCAGGAGATTTACGTCCACTCTGGTGAAATACTGGCCCTGGCATTACTGTGGAAATAACAGCACTCCTAACTGATAATTATGCAACAGCTGTGCTGAGGAACATTCTTCTCTCCCCTCATATATTTATATTTGTAAACTATATGCAGTTTACAGCCTAAAGTTGGAGTAGTCAAGTATCTTTATTTGGTTCTGTTCATATTAACTTTCCTTTAACTCCTGCCAAGCCCATTGCCGTAACTGTTACACCATGACAAACTCTCAACTTGAGTTATGCATTACAGAACCTATACCTGATTTCAGCACTTCTCACACATTGAAAAATAGGGCAGTAGATTACACACTCTCAAAAGAGCTTAAAAGGATGGAAGTGCATGAGCAAGGGGAAGCTGGCATGATCCAAGTGGCTCTTCAGGCCTTCTGCCTGGGCAGAGCACACAGCTGCAGGAGCAGAAGAACAGCACAGGGAAGAGCATCACCCAAGGGATGGGACCTATGTGTCCACAGGTGAGTGAGGTGTTCAGCTGCTTCCTCCCCACAGCATGAAACCATCACTTCAAAGGAGAAGGAAAGGGCTACCCCTGCACACACAGCCTTGGCACCTCAGCCATTGCAGGAGAGGAGAGCCCAAGCAGGCAGGGCAATCACTTTTTCCTTACAACTGAGAAATTGTGTGATTCCTGAAATACCTTCACACATTTTTGGGACAACTGTGCTGCCTGTTGGGGCACAAACATAGCCCTGCTGTCCTGTTCCTGAGGGCCTTTTGTAGCACAAGTTCTGCTGCTTCTCTAGTGGAAGCATCAAAACATCTCCCTGCAGTGCTGTTCCTGTCCAAAGCACAGAAACATCTACACAAGTTACTGGGATTCAATTGCTTTTGCAGCAGTCCCAGTTTTAATGAGAAGGGCATACTTCCAGTTAATCTAATTTATTTTGAAGACCACCTCTGGAAACGGTCCCATAAACCTCTATCTGGAGTGCATACTCAACTTCCAGTAGCAGTGTATGAGCACAGCTGGGGTGGGCTGCCAATCAGCCCTAGGTTTGTGAATTGTGGCTACCACCAAAGGAAGACCTGTGGCCATCTCTGCTGGACACAGGCTACTGACAAAAGTGCACACTTCTCTCTTTTGAGGGCTAAAAATCACAACTGAATGTTATTAAGAGCACATATTTTGAATGAACAGCTCAGAGCTAGGAACAATTAAGACAGGCTGCCAAAGCAGGAAGATTTATGGCCTTCAGGAAACCACTGTTTTGAAGGAGTCATTCTTCAGACTTGTAATGTAAAATGGTTTTGATGAGCCAATTTCCTTTCCCCCTCTCAAACATCCCCAACATATGCATACTACCTAGGTTTTCTATTACTTTATTTCCCCCAAAAATTAGAAATGCTGAGAGCATACCAGCACTTGACATAGATGCATTTTCATTTCAAATAATACTCATCATTCAAGAGAAATACTACAACAATCACCCTGTAATATGCTTTTAAGCAGGGGTCTCACAGAACAAATACTTTAAAGGCATTTTTGGCTGGATTTTAAAAAGTAAAATCTCATAGGTGGTCAAATGCTTTTGCTCTGGGTAGATAAGCTCTTTGCGATAGTACAACTAAATCAAAATAAATCTGGTTAGTGTTCTTAGGTAAATTATTCTGTCATCTGAAAAACAAGTCTCTGTAGACATAATTGAAGGTTACTACTTTAATAGAGGGTGTAATGACTCCATTCTAGCTGCACTTAACAGGCAGTCTGGTACAGTAAGTCAATCGAACATTAAACAGGACATATTATACTGCCTTTGTTATAAAAAGCCAAGAGCAAAAAGACAGAAACACAATTCTTCAGAAAGCATAGCCCAAGACTTTCTGCAAAGACTCCTTAGAAAAATCAAAATAAGGCTGAGTATTCCAATTCCACTAACATTTTAGGTTAAAATATACTCACAGATTCATTACCTAGGGTGAACACACCCATGCTGAATCTTCTATCTTCACACAAAACAGGACATGAAGTAGCCTAGGCTAAATTTTCTTCTGGGAATATAGGAGTAACTCTTTCACCCCCACCTAGTGTGCCACAGGGCACTTTCCAACCAAAAAGAACCACCACACCTACCAGCTAGTTTCCTAAATCTCTTGTCTCAGAGGAAACAGCTGAACCTTTATCTGCCTTTCAGACTTGCTTGTTAGAGCTGGTCAGCAAAGGGCACTGAGGGGCTACAGGTGGGTGGAATTATCTGCTGGCCCTGATATCCCTCCCCAGCACTTCTTCTCTATGAGCAGGGGCAGTCCAGTTTGAGTTATAGTTTTACCCAGTCAGTATATAAATATAAATATACTAAAGGTCTGAACTGGAGTAGCTGCAAGCAACAGCTTCAGCCTGTACAAGGACAAAAGCACAGTAGTGATCTCAGGTACTACATGGTGTCACCCTGGCTGAAATGTGTCAGTGAATAATCGTCACATTACCTGCAGACATAATGTTACTTTATAATCCTTAGGAATCACACCTGTGTATGTGTGCATACAGAGATAAAACAGGTAAACTCATCTCCTTTTTGGCCAGATTGGAGACATGCTATGTACATCCCAAGTTAAATAGGAATCTTGCTTATATCATCCAACATGATTTGTCTCCTGACCACTTTATTAAAATTTCAGTGCCTATTAAAATGATGAAGCATCAGCACAATCCCAGTTTTTCTGGTTTAACCTGAAGACTGATGGATATTCTCCCAACACTTGCTGAAAGATTTGATTTTATTAGGTCACATTACAGAACTGTCTTCCTGAAGACTGAAATCATCTCCTTGGTGATAGCATGCTTGACTGACATGATTGCACTCACCAACATCTTGTAGACAGCTGTGAACATTTGCAGTGGTGCCAATTAATCTACGATAGCATCAATGGAGACAGAGAAACAAAGAAGCCGGCACAAAAAGCTCCATTGAATAACATAATAAATGAGTGATGCAGGTGTTCTGTGACTGGGTTTAATTTTGTCAGCCTTGCAGAAAGTTAACACTTGAGTCACCTTGGTCAAGGTGTCTCCCAGTCATTGTCTCTTGGCTGCCTCCTCTCTAATGGCAACACACAGACCAGGCTCTGAGTTCCACTCTCACGTATAAAGCTTGTACGTACAAATGCTATAGATAAATTTTCATGGTACAGCTGGAGGCACATGGTTTCTAAAATAGCCTTCAACTCTCAGATAATATTTAAAGAAATTTTTTTGGCATCAGAAAAGGTATAATTTCAGATAACCACTAGGGACAGTTGCAATGTCCAATGAACAGAATGACAAAAATCAAAATGTTGAGCTAAAACTCACTGAATTTAATGGCATGTGAGCACATGGTAGCTGTTTTGTTGAATGGGGGCCTTGCAATCTTAGCTTAATGAGTTGCTTTGTAAGCTCTGAGCTAAATGGAGCTTGGAATCTTTAATGACCAATCTGTGTAAACAGCAGCTACTAAGTAACACTTTAATGCCTTGATGATCTTTTAATTTAATAGACAAATGATGAAGCAATTTTAACCAGCATCATAGCATTAATGCAGCAGGGAATGCATGCTGGAAAGAGCAAATAGAATATGTAAGCAAGGATATAAAGAATGAACAGTCTCTGGTACAACTCAGATGCTCAGATGTGCTTTCCAGAAGTGAGATCTCCAACATTTGTCCCAGTTCAGAATAAACCTATTTTAGAAGAATAATGGTAAGGTGGTCCTTGAGTCCTGATGTATACTGGGCCAGGGTTTTGAAGCCATGGTTCCACTTATGCTAAAAGACATAACCTGATTAAAGCACAGTACTGAAAAACCATCTTGGCATGCTCAGAGTGAAAATTGAGATTGTGAAGTCCCAGCATGGTAATATCACAGCTGTGACAGGAAGGGCTGTGCAAATGAGGGGTAATGGAGCAAGGTCATTATGGTCAGTACAGTCATTTACAACCTGCACCCCTTCTGTCACAAGGATTGTGTTAGATGTCAGTCCAGTAATGAAATAAACTCTTTATGAAAAAATGTGGTTGAAGGCATGATGAAAGCAAGGCTGTGTACTTAAACACATTGCAATGTCTTTAAAGAAGTGCTGAGCATTTCCCTGGAAGTGCACGAGCCAAGAACACACCTAAGGCCTGGATTTAATCTGCTGCTGTGCTTGCAGTGTGTAATATAGCAGGCTGCAGGTGCAGGCACTCTGAGCCCACGCCTCTGAAACTTGGCCACTGCTCTTTTCCTTTCCAACAACATTACCATTGGATCCTACCAAAGATGCCAGCTGCCTTATAGGGTCACTCAGCCTGTGACAATGCTTCCAATATGTGTTGAGCTCTCCCCAAAGCTCTCCTGTTACCCACTACACACTGGAGCCTCTCAGTTCAATTTGCTCCTTTCCTTCCTACCAGACCTGTATATTCATTACTTGCCTACTTTTCCCCCTTGCCAAATCTTTTCTTCCCTGTCAGACTCCCTGGTGCCTGGCAGTGCTGTTCCATGGGGTTATGCCACACTTGGCTGTCTCCAAAGGTCTGGTCCTTTTCCTTCTGTGTTGTTTCCAAGGCTCACAATCTCTAGGGCTTCTCTGAATAAACAGTGTCTCAAATATATCACCCTTCCCTGGGCTGAGAGAAACAGAAGAGCTTGGGAGATTCAAAGACAACATGTACATTCTGATTAAAACTGAGTTCAGGAAAATGGTGAAGTCTCTGCTGCATATTGCAATTGCATATGCAATTTTGGGTATGGTCCTGTGTGAACCCTGGGAGTCACTTCTCATTTTCTTTCTGATCAGGTTCTCCCTTTGCCGGGGAACATACATACAGTTTTCTTTAAAAACATAAGTCATATATCTAACATTTCTTCCTTTAAAAATGAGCATTGTGCATGTTTTTGTAGGTTTCCACCATAAAGACATCAGCTTTTGGACTGGCTAATGTCTGAGATGTATCATCACACTGTGGATAAAAATTGTTCCTTCTGTGTTGGAGGGCAGAAGAGGGATTTTTTTTCTTCAGTTACATTTGGAGGCAGCATGAGAGAAAAAGGGGCTTGTCCAAAGTGTAAATGTCATGTGTCATTCTTGAGGAGGCAGGAACAGAGATGCCTGAAGAGAAACATTTCATAATCCTCAGAGGGGCTTCTTGAGCAGCTATTGAAGCTGCTTGCTCGAGGAGAATATGTGGGATGTGCCAGGACCTTCAGTGGACTTGCAGGAGAGACCTGGATGTCAGAGGGAAGCCAAGAGACACAGGGACAGGGCAAGTGCAGGGTTGAATCAGAGCAGGATTAATCTTTGAATTGGCACTGTAGTAGTCTGTGTTACATCCAGAAGTTCCCTGCTTTGATCCATTTTTATTTGTTATAGTCTTAATACTCTAAGAAATTTTATTATCTTTCAACCTCTCTTCATCTGAAGCTGGTTCCATCCCAAAAGTTAAAGCAGGAAGAAGACGGGGGCTCTGAATCTGTGGAAAATTTGTCTTCAGGCTTTTGGGCACAGCTTTTCCCAGCTCACCTTTGAGAAAGCCAGCTCCCCTGAAGTGGCTGGTGATGTTTCTCCTGCCTGGCTAAGAGTGCCAGGCAGCTCTTAGTCCCCCAGCTGCAGAATGCTTTGCTCGGGGCAGATGAGCTGGCCTGTCCTGCAGCACTGATAGTGGTGAAAAGCTTTAGCTAAGTGGTTCCTCCACTTAGATAAGCTGCTCTTTACTTTTCCTCGAGCATTTTCTGTCCTTTATATGGCTGCTGTGTTGGCTTTTATGGGTACATTAATGAGTCTGCTGTGAAAGTTTGCTGGTTCGTTGTTTAATGGCTCCATCTAAACATCTAAACAAAATTCTCTCTGAATCCATCCATCTCTGCAGAATAAGGCCTGACAAAGCCTTGTGCCCCAAGTAAGCTGTACAGGGGTATTTTCCTGTGCTTAAGCTGAGGGTATCAAGTGTTGTGCTGCAGCCACATCCATGCCTTCTCCTGCAGTGCTGGACATGACACTGCTCTGTGCCAGCAGCTCTTGTGCATCCAGAAGGTAACATCCCTGCTCTGGAGGTTTCTTATCACTAGCCTGCATTTCCCCACTGTGTTCAGAATGGTTGTATTATATTTCTTCCTTGTTGTTATATATATTTATCAAGTGACAGTCCAGTTGGCAGGGAAGAGGTCAATAACATACACATGAATGGAGCCAAGTGGTTGGCAGTCCTCTCCTGTCTCATGGATTTATTGAGTCTGGATCTGAAAAATTCACACTGCAAGTTTCCTTTTCACTTCTTTTCTTTTTCTTCTTTTAGTTCTTGCAGTCACTGAAGCTTTGGAATGAGGCAAAGCTCCTCTCTCAACCTTTGCCTCATAGCTCAGAAATGGACCAGCACATCCTGAGACCCAGGATGCTCATGACCCCAGACAGCTTCTGTTCGCCTTTTGGTTCCTCTGTTTAACTCATGTTCTTCCTTTCTTGGGATCTCTCTCTGCTTATCTCCCAGGCTGCTGGCTCTCAGGAGGCATTTCTCTAGGATTAGAGCTGCGTGTCTAACCACTGGCTCCTGCAAGATGCAGTCCCACACTTCATAAATAATCTGATCTGTAATTAGCAAGATTTTCTGTCTCCAGACTTGCAGCTCTAGTCCTGCACACTCCAGTGAATCCCTCCTCATTTCATCTTTACTGAAGCTGAAAACATAATTCACCTCCTCTTTGAGATTGATGTGCTTGTGTGACCCCTGGGAGGCAGATCCAGAGAATGGGGTTCTCCTGAAAATAGCAGCTTGCTCACCTTGTCCTTATCTCCTCACTATGAGATAGAAAAAAAATGATGTTTCATCTTTATCTCCCCCAACCCTGTTGCCATTTCTGAACCCAGACTTGCCTCTTACTACAAAGTTTGTGTAAGGCTTTTTATGCAGTTGTCCTGGGAGGCTGAATATCTGCAGGGTGCTTCTCTTTCCCTCCTGCTTTTTCCTCTTTCCAGCCCCCTAGATGCTGCTCTTTGTTTCCCACCATAGCCCATGTACTGGGAGGGAGGTCTCAGGTCTGTTAACCCAAACCAGCCCTTCACCCAGGAAACCATCCACAGATTTGCTTCAGCCACCCTCTGGGCCACCCATGGGCTGCATCCTGCAGCCACAGCCTCCTCACCACCTTCCCTGCAGCTTTGTTCACCCCTCACATTTTGGGAGCTCTGTCTGAATGATGCCACAGTTGTGCAAACACCTTGGAGAGCTGTGCTGTCTGAAGCAAAGGGCAGAGTTGCATGGAAGGAGCATCAGTTTATCCAAAGTCTCCAATTCTGATGACCAACATCAACAACTTCTCTCAACTTTGTTTTTATAATTTCTCCCATATTATTCCACATCTTTATGAATGTGTTATTACTTACATGCATGCCTATGGAAAGATTTGTTTCCTAAAGTTATTCAGTTGCCAAAACTCCTTCCCAAATTTAAGTGCTGCGGCTTAAATTGTTTTGTTATTCTTCAAAGGCTATTTATGAAATTGTATGATAGAAGAAAATTGTGCTCTATGTTCAAAATTCTTTTATAAAACCCTCAGTAAAACATCATTTGGATGCTTTTTAAATTGCCAACAGATTTCAAAGGAACAGCTGTTTATAGACAAATTCCCCACCAGAAAAGCAATGACTGGGGTGTACCACATCACATTTCCTTTGTGAGCCCTGGTACTGTCAGGAAAGGTGACTTCAAACCTGAAATTTCAGATGAAAACAGCATAGGAAGATTAGAAATGTTCAAAATCCAAGCTAAACTTGGATGAGAATTTTCCAGGTGATTCTTCCAGCCTCCACAGATGAATGAGACATCTGTGGATTTAGACAAATATTTCCACATGACCTCTCCATTCTATCTGAGAAGTCAATGACAGTGGAATACCACCCCTGTAAGTGTCCCTGGGTCCATGACTTGTGACTGTACAGAATCCAGAACAGCAGAAGGAGAACTTTACCAGTCCATGGCAGAGCTATAAATACANAAAAAAAAAAAAAGTCATGCAAAGAGAACTTAAAGAGGACTTAAATTACTTTTACCTGGCCACAAGTACATATAAACAGTATGCACAAGCAGGACCAACTCATGGCAGCTGTGATAGGGCAATGCCACAGTTTAATTTTGTCAGAGGCTGTCTAGCCTGTTGATTGCAAGACAGAGAACTGGGTGCTTTCCAGGATTTTTCATGTAGCAGAATTCTCAAAAAGCAGACAAGCACTGCAAGTGAAATACTTGAGGAGACTGGCCAAACCAAAGGCAAAATTAGCAGTCATCTCTTTCTCTGCCATCAGTAGCTGAACTGAAGATTTAATTAGGGGGTGTTTTAAACATTTTCAAACAAATTAGCAATACTTCATATATCTTTCATAGATGTATACAAGATTTGTAAAGTAAAGCAATATTTTTATGGCTTGGTAAATCATCTTTAGTCAGAAACCTTAGGGTCCAACCAGAAATGATTGTATGAGGTCAAACTGCACTGACAAGCATGACAGAGGTCAGACTCTTATAAAGAACTTAGATTTTCCATACAAACCCCAGAGATCTTTCAGTTCTTACTGAAACCTGTGTCAGGTAGGGATGCAGGACCTGGTATTATTACATTAATACCAACATGATACTGAGCACCACAGTGTCTGCTGCTCCACTGCAGTGTCTCCTGAGGTCCAAATGTCTCCTGGGATCAGAAGCAGCAGTTTCTCCCACTCCTCACTCGACCCAGGTGGGTTCATCTCTGGTGCCACAGTAGCTAGTTAGAGAGAAAGCACACTTTTATTTTTAATGGTGGTACATGGCCAGGGATTTTTTAGTTTGGAACTTGGTTCTCATTTTCCAGAAGGCCATATGGGATTTTTTTTGCACTCTAAGCAGCTTTATTTAATATGGAAAGTAGAATATCATTTAAAACAGAAACCAGCTGCATAGTTTATGGGTATCATCATATGGCTCTGCTTTTTGTTTTCTTACTTAACTGGAGTTTGGGGTTTCCAAGTTGCCAAGCTGCTAACACTAGTAAATGGAGTTTATTAGAGACAGTGTTTGTTGAACAATAACATTTTATATAGTCTGTCACTGTCTAGTACCTTAGATGAGTTACACATTTCTGTTCTCTATTTTTGCCCCGATTTTTTTTTTTTTGGCACTTAAAATCCCATTTTCAGCTGTGGACACCAGAGACCAAAATCAAAGATGTGATCTTGTGCTTGCTTATGCCTAAAATCCGCCAAGCCATCCCTGACCAAGGATCAGACCTCCAAGGGTTAATCCCACGGTGCCTTCTGACTGAGTTTAGCCAGCAGGAAGGGATTGGATGGCAGATGAAACCTCCCCCAGAGATCCCTTCCAGGAGAGGGGCCCCTGTGCTCCGCTGTAAAAAAAAAGATAAAGTGTCCATTCAAAGGCTGTCCAACACAGACTAGGGTGGGTGTGAGGACTAGGAGAGGCTCAGACCCTCATCTATCCCCTCCCAAAGGCTCAGCCTCTTCCTGGAGCTCTGGGGCATTAGGAGCAAACACTTGCAGTCTAAGATGTCTCTGGAAGTTGCTCTCATAGGGCTGCTTTCATTTGGCTCCTACAGGCACCAAATTCAATCCCAGCTGGATGCACAGAGATGAGCATAGCTTCTGCTTGGCCCTTTGGTGGCTAAATTGCACATCTAAAGCAGGGGCATCACTCAGTTGAAATGTTAGGGGACAGATGAAATGAGGGTTTTTCACAGCAGCACCCTTCCCCATTTTTTCTCTGTGCTCTGCAAATATTCTGAGCCAGCTCTGGTAGATATCTCTATCTTGTTATCTGCTGCTCTCACTCTAATCAGAAGAGATTCAGGCACTCCCAACTTTAAACTGCAGGCTTGCTTTTAATAGCAGTTAGAAACTTCAGATGTCTTTAGAGCTCCCTTTCACCAGGATTCTCCTGGGTTTGGAGGAACTAGGCTTTTAAACAAGCACTCTGTGGGTGCAGCACAGAGAACTGGGGTTACACCAAGTTCCTTCCCTGCTAGAGAATTATGGCTTCTTTGACTACTGCTAACTCAGCTCTGAAAAAGGTGATTTATCTTCATGGTTCATAAAAATACTTCTGGAGAAATTTCCCTTTTCCTGTCCCCCTCTGGAATTACTACACTGCAACATGTTTTGGATTTAAAAACAAATATGGCCTGGAAAATAATATCTTTGGATTTCCCCACTCATACCTTCTGCTGTACACAATGGCTTCACTCCCAGCTTTAAATTAGATGAGTGCTATGCTAGCAATATACTTCCCATACAGACTGAGAGCAAGGCATGAAAAGTTCCAGCAAATGGACTCAGTAGACATTTGCTTGCCAAGTATTAGCTGTTGCTAGAAGGCAATTTTGATTCCCAGAGTTAAGAGGCTGTTGCCAATAGAAAAGATTTTGGTACTTAATTTTCTTTGAATTACTTTGAAAAATTAGAAAAATTGCTTGCACCTTGAAGAACCTGTGAAATTTATTAATGGTTATCAGATTTTCCAGTGTATTAATTTAGGTGTAAGTGATGCACAACTTCTGTGCAGTGAGCAATGTCACCTGTCTGAAAGAGCTCTTAGTCCATATCTGTGTGCAGAGGGATAGAGTGTGTCCCTGGCTGCTCCATTGCCTTGGCATATAGCTCTTTTGTAGATGTTCTTTAAATATTTACAGTACACAGGTACCGAATTTGTGGCTGAGGAATCCACAGCTAGGCACCATAGGGACATAGAACAACAGAACTGTATCTGTCTCAAAGTCAACAGCTTACTTGGTCTTTTTAGAAAAGGTCAGAATAAGATTCTGATCCTTCCAAAAAATGTGTATGTCTATTGCAATGTTGTGATTAATCCAATGAAGTCAATAAAGACAGTAACCAAGCAAAAATTGGAACATATGAATGTACTTTTGCAAGTCAGAGGAATGAGGAAAAGCAAATGTATCCCCCTGGGTTTTAGCAATCAGAGAGCACATGTATTAATAATGTGCAATACCCAGTGCAGTGCATGGAAAGCCATAAAAACTGAGCCATTGGAGATGGGTTCCTATACACAGAATTCCACTGCTCTTAGAGGTATATCCATTGATATCTACACACAAATCAAATGTAACAATAAGAATTGGTTTGGCACAAGCTCCCAGACACTAATGGATAACACAGACCAAAAATGCTTCTCTTGTCTTTTGTTAGCAATTGAATGCTGTTCCTCACTGGAGACATCCACAGCAGAAACCTACCCTGGGGCTAAACTGGGAGGGTAGCTAGAGCTAACCCATCTTTGTCTACAGAAACCATCTAGACACATAAATGTGTTTTACAGATGTCCAGTGGTAATTTACTCAGCCCAGAAGAATACACTTAATAGCACAAAGAGGGGTGCTGGGTTTAATGCACAGCCAGGGAGCTGCTTCTCACCACCACCTGCAGCTAGAGCAGACACTGGCGAGTGTTTTACAGCTGAGCAGCCTAATCTTCTCCTGCTGGCATGAAGTGGTGCAAGGCCCATCTCTGCTCTGGAGTCAGGCTTTGGCCAGCACAAAGAGCTGATGCTGCCTTTGGTCCTGGGGTGCAAGCGCTGCTGCCAGAGCTTCAGCCCTTGTGTTCCAATTTTGGAACAAATGGAGCCTGGACTAGCATGCTCTAAGAAGAGAAAAGGGCAAAATTTTAGCTAGAATTCCACCAGGAACCAGGCACACAGAAATGCCCAGTCCCACATGTCTCTCTCACAGTGCAGCTCTAGATGACAGACAAGTTTGAGCCTTGCTCTCCTTCCAGCACAGGCATTTGTGTCCTGTCAGAATCTGGCACTAGGGTTGGAAAGGGAAATTACTACTCCTTTCCTGAAAGTCAATTACTGCTATTTCAATCCCAGATAAACTGGAGAAAAGCTGCCAAGAAGTTCCAAATACATTCAAGGCCAAGTTTCTACAGGTGTCCACACAGTTACAGTGAACTCTGAGTTGCCACACCATGTATAGAGTGGAGGAACACATGCAGCAGTGAGAGGGAGTAAAACAAAGTAGTATTAAGGAAGCTATTAAATCCATGTCCATTTCCTAAAAACATGGAATGCAATTAGTGAAAACATCCTTGATATTGGTTATGCAGAAGAAGTATTTCAGATACATGCTGAGCAGTTGGATGAGTGTCTTTACTTCCTTCCCCTCTGTTTCTGGAGAGATTTAAAATATCCTTCTAGTAAAGGAGCCAGTGTTTGGAGCGGGAAGAAGTACTTATTGGAAGATTAAAGGAATTTAAGCTTGCCAAAGCTAGGAAATGGACTCAAAACTCAGCTACTCCTTGTGGAAGGAGAGATCAGACTTTGGTTAGCAGAGCTGGTATCAACTTTGGCAGGACTTTACAACAGCAACAGCAAAGAGGCTCCAGGTTCTGCCTAGTAAAGGAATTGATGTACAAACCCACCCTTTGCCAGCTAAGCCAAAGTCCAGGGACCTCTGCAGGAAGGAGATTAACAACCAATAACTCAGAAAGGAAAAAGGAACAGTTTAATTGCCAAAACTTGTGCTGCCAGAGTATGACCCTGCTGTCACCCACACAGGCACCTTCCATTGTCCCCAGTGGGGCATGGCCCTTGCTCACAGTCCCAGGGTGATACACCAATGATGTGTCCCCTTCATGGCTCTAAGAATATCCCAGCATTGGCAGTTTCTATTTCCTCCTCCCATGTCTATTCAAAGCATCAATGGGTGAGGTTTTGTTCTCTTATATTGTCTCAAAAGAATATGGTAGAAACTATTAAAGGCTTTCTAGCCTGAAGATTTCTTTTTTTTTTGCATCCCCTCTAATACTCTGAACTTTCTTTTATCTCTGTATTAATCATTTTATTATCAATCTGTGCAGCAATATGGTGGGAGACCTCAAATGTTAGGGATTTCTCCTTGTGTATTGTATTTACAATAATGCTTCCCTTTTTATTTTCCATGGTAACAATATTCTAATTTTAAACACTATGGTTTTTAATGTAGTGCATGCCTCATTTTGATAAAAAGTTGATACAAGCATTGCAACCTTGGTCACTATTAGTCTTTCATAACAGTCTGGCATTTAGGATCAACAAATTTTCTTCAAGAAGAAAGAGAATGAACAAAATGTATCAAGGATTTTTCTATTTAACTTTTTGGATTTAGAGCCTTGAAGGTCATGTTTAAACCCTGAATTAAGCCAACCATGAAGATTAAAAATTGTATACTGAAAAATAGATGCAGAGGTTTCTAAGCAAGTGTGAACACTTTAAGAAGCTTAAAGTTATGAGCAGAACAGTAATAAAGTGGTATGTTAAGAATATTGTTCCAATTAACACTGCAAGAATCATTAATTTATACTGGAGTTTATTTCATACTTACTTGAAAAGGTTCAGTGACAGAACATCTATAGCTATGCATATCTGAAAAGGCTGAAGAAGTTTCTCTAAGAAACTTTTCTGTGGGAGTTTCTCCTGTATAGATGTTACCAGGCTAAATAAATCTGATTTTTTCCACTGTGAATGGAACAGGGACGTGAGGCTGAGGTGAATAAAAGTATTTGAGCAATTAGGGGGTTTCTGTCTGAATGCACCTCTCAATTAGCTGCAAAACTCAGTGCTCCAGGCAGTAGCTGTGGGTCCTGGAAAGCTTGAGCAGTCTAGCAGGAAACTGCTTTATTGCCTTACAAGATGATGCCATGAAAGCACCATTAAAGTGTGAGAGAGAATATTAGAATACTTGAACATCTTTCACTGAAGTTGGTGTTTACCTTGCTGCTCAGCCTGGCAGAGTGCTGTATTTGGGAGAGGCTGGGACTCTGCCAGAGGATCCTCTACCCTGCAGGATGTCAGCTCATCAGAAGACTTTGTGAGAATGTATGGATTTGATGAGACTTTCATCAGGAAAGGTTTCCTCAGCAAAGGCCAGGACATAGTCACTGTGGTGGAAGGAATTGCCTCCTTACTGGGCACCTCCTAGGAACATGACAATCAAATTCAAGAGTCTGGGTGGTGACTCAGAGCAAGAGGCACCTCCCAAAGCCCACGCAACTGGCCTTGCCCTCAGGCTCTCTGTTACTCCTCAATAGGCTTTTAAAATCTTTTTTCCTACAGAAACTTTTGGGAGGCCTAGTGTTGATGCAGAACAGAATAATCTCTGAATCTAAAAAATCTTTGGGCATAAGAAGCCCGTTTCTCCCCCAGCTCTTTTTCCTGAAGTCATTGATTCAACAAGAATTGGAGATTTCTGAGGGAAAGACTGCAGAGAGCATCACTGCTGAATCCTCTCTTCACAATTTGTTTGAGAATATCCCCAGTATCCCAAGTAGTTTAAAGCACAGGTTATTTTGTCTTCCAGTTTAGCCTGCCTAAAGGATAGACCCAAAATTTCTCAGAAAATGCTTCTTGTTTCCACCAGCCATCCCATTAACAGGAGGCCTGTCAGTCTGCACATTTGCAGCCCCTCACAGGGTGCTCTCAGCAGCTCATAGCTTGGCACAGGGACCAGGGAGCCTCTCCCTGTATCTTGGCAAGGACAGCTGGGAACACTCCTGACATGCCTGGCTCCTTCTCCATGGATCAGGGCATGACCAGACCTCGCAGCCATAGAAAGAGACAGGCGTGGGGAAGGCAGGAGAGGTCTTGTTCCACAGCAGAGGGGAATAAAACAACTTTGTAATTCACTAAAATCTCTTTGGAAGGCTGTGTTCAGATTCAGATGATTTTCCTTGGCACAAAACCAGCATCAGACCCTGTCATTTCTCACCTGTTGAAGAAATCTTGGAAGGGTAAGAAATGGATTCAGGTGTTTGCAGCTTTGCTGTCTTTCACTTGATTTTCCACTTGAAGCTCAATCATAAAATAGCATTCACAAGAAATGTGCCTTTCCAGCTGCAGTGACTGCAGATATGTGATGTATGGACCTTCAAAGATATCTTGGACCTGCAGGGTGCCATGGGAGCTGAAGGTGCAGACTACCCATGGCTTTCCCTTGGTTTTAATGAAGGCCATGGTTGTTTTGGAAAGCTCAATCCTGGGACAAAAGATATATTCACTTTGTTGATTGATTTTCCCCAGACAGCATGCTCTCAAGTGGATTCTGAGCTCTAGAAGGGTTTATCCATTTTCAGGGGGTGTTTCAGCTCAAGTCCTTGGCTGCATTCGTGCTTCATCAGCATGTGCAATTGCAGCACTCACAGACATGATTGATTGAGCTTTCCACTGGCTGACTCCCACACAGACAGCATGCATCAGTCTCTGAGCAGGTATTAGCTCAGATACTCAAACCTTGTGCTTACTACCCAAATCTGGTGTTTGGTTACCATTTGAGTGCTATTTCTGGATGATAATTGGCTTTATGCTGCTGTACTTGCTCCAGCTCAACTCTTAACCCCTACTCTTATATCTGCTGAGATTTTTTTTCTGGCTTTCAGGCCAGAGGGTCAGCAGCATCAAACCAGCCCTGGAGGGACACAGCCTCCTTCCACTTCTCTCACCTTGTGCCTGCTTCCACATGATGGGGAGGGAATCACATGCTTTGTGTGTTCTGCACTGAATTATTTGTGCAGATTGATAAAACCCAGCCTCAGCTGCGACCAGAGCTGTCTGATGTCTGAGCACAGCATGGGCAGAGCACCCATGGCTACATCCATCCCTTCATCCACACAGCATTTCACAGCAAAGGCAAATCCAAGCACTTTGTGGCCACTGTGCTGATGGATACAACCCTGCTTTGCCCAGCTCACCTTATACACAGTCATGAAAGCTCCCTTAATAAGCAAGATTTTATTTCTGGAAAAGCTACAAGAATGTTTTGTTGTTTTTTTCCCCAATAATCAAAGGAGGCATCTCCTCTAGAAACCACAAAAACTTCCTCGGTAACTCCCCAAGTCCTACATCAATTTTATTGCTTTCTTCCTGGCATGGGGAAGGAATGAAAATGGGTGATGGCAAGATATCTGCATGTTTTCTCTTCACTGCTTTTGATGACTCAGAAATTTGAGAAGAACAACAAGAAGCAGCAGACAGCATAACCTAACCAATCATGCTGGAATCCAACTGTATGGCTTGCACAGAACATTTCCAAGGCAGGCTATCATTCTTACTGTTTATGTTGCATCACAGAACAGCTGGAAAAATTGTAAACTTCTCAGTTTTGCTAAGTGTATAGAAAGTTAGTTGTTCCACTAAAGAACATTACACAGAGTCACAGACTTTCTTTTTTTAAGTCTCCAAAAAAAAAAAAAAAAAAAAAAAAAAAAAAAAGTTCCCCCCCCTTTTTTTTTTTTTTTTTTTGGTCGAGGCTGCTGCAAAGGTACAGACTTGTTTAAAGAAAAAAAAAAAGAAAAAGAAATGCTGATGACTGCTAAATCTAATTGCCAAAAATGTACTTTCTGTTAATAAAGTCCTAATGAGGTAAGTAGGGAAAAGGACAGTGTCTTATTTCTTGCTCATGAAAAAAAGAGAGAGGAAGAAAAGCAATAAACAGAGTAGCTGATTCTGTGGGGTTCAGATAATGGAATGACCTACTGGTCAAAGCTTCAGAGCCGTCAGTACTGCACTATGATCCTTCCTATTTTTGCTAAGGAAATAAATTTACTTGCAAATAACAGAAGTGAGGTATTACCCAGACTCCAGTGAGAGTACAACACATACAGAAATGCTTTCCCAAAACTGCTGAGTGCCTCCTGATGTGTTAGGAGAGACTGGGGCGTGAAGGGAGGAAAGCAATGAAAATGCAGGTGAGGGATGGTCACATTTTCTCATTTCCTGGCCACAGTCTATTCCCAGCAGCTCCAGTGAAATATGTTACCTCCTCTCCTGTGAGACTGATGCAGCCACAAGAGAAATCAAATGGCACCTGGACTAGACAGCAAATCCTAAATCTTTATAGAGCCAAGGAATTCCCATGGGGAAGCAGGTTGGAGCCTTCCACCTAGCATTTGCAGTACTTGTGTCACATCCCAGGACCAGGGGGGAAAAGTTCTGCTGAAGGTGTTTGTAGGTAAATTCCATGGCTCTGAAGGCCCTGTTAATTTTTAAGAGCCAACAAAGGGCAAGGTGTTTTGGAGAGGTGGGAGCAGAGGTTGCTTGAGGCAAGTGGGGATAAGAGAGCAGAAAGTAGTAGGCTACTTAGGTGGTTGTTAGAAGCTGTGCTAGATGGAAAATGCAGCAATTAATATCTCATTGTGCCAGCAGCCCAGAGACTGCCCAGGGCTCAATAGCCATTGCAGGTTTGTACACTGCAAGGATGACCTTCTGCTTGCAAATATTTTTGCCCCTGAGTGGCCCAAAACACAGCTGCAGAGCCAGGAGGCAATCCTCACTGCAGACCCACCCTGCTGTCATCAGCACTTGGGCACTTTAAACAGCTTTTAAGTGGCATATTGTTGTCTCTGGATATGGCTGGAGAAAGAAAGGCCAAGTTCTAGACCCCCCAAACCACACAGTCCAACCATCCACATCCCTTCCTCACCAAGCTGCCCTCACTTCATCCATGCCTAGTAAACTGGAGCTTAGTATTTTGTTTCAATGCCATTCCTAGAATTAAGTACTGAAAATAGCCCAGGTCTTTAAACATTTTTTTTACAATTACTCAAATAAATGCTTTTAAAGCAGTTTACTAGGGTGGCTTCAGATTTCGTTACTTATTCCTACTTTTGTTTTGGCATCCACCAGCATTTGTAGGATGTGTGTGTCTGAGCTCCTGCTTGGGGATTTGACCCCATAAATCAGGGCAGAAGGACAGATTTGCCATATGTTTTTGTAACAGGCAAGAAAAAGAATTGCTAACAACAGAGCAGACAAGCTCCAGGGTCTGAGCTTAGCAGATCCTGGAGGCAGAATGGGAGGAAGAGGAGATGGGAGGAAGGCTTCCCCCAGGCCAGCCACTTGCCCTCTTATACTGCTGACTGTAAGGAGTACAGGGGACAAGAAATGCTGACAAGAGAATAAGCAGCAAGATATAAATTAATCCTGGAACCATCTCAAGTCCTGTACTGTTTGTAATTACTTATCATTTTCCTGGGCCAAACATTTGCTGCTTTAGCAGTCCCTAATCCATTACCTGCCATGTAATGCCCTGCTGTAATTTCCTCATCTGTGCTGCTATGTTCCACCATGCTTTGATGTTCTGGCAGGACCAGGAAGGCGCTGAAGTTTGGGATTAGCAAACATCCTCAGGCATGATGTAGGATCTCCAGCAGCAGCACATGTTCCAGCATCTGAATCTAATAATGACATTACAGAATTTGGGAAAGTCAGTGAGATGATTCCTTGCTCTTTCAGGTGTCAGTGCCTGGGTTGGGAGAGCTGTTTGAAGCCAGGGCAGGCTGGAAACATTTGTTTTGTCAGCTACAGCTGCTCTGCTAAAGGGGCATTCCACATCCTGCTGTCCAGGCATCCCTATCCTAAGGACAGGAATGTTCCTTAATACAGAAATCCATTCTGGGGAGAAAGCCATTGACCCTGAGCAGTTCAGCCCCAAACAGGCATCATTCTGTGCGTGTTTTTTGTGTTTTGGGGCCTTTTTTTAAAAACACTACTCATGAAATAATGAAATGTATATAATTTCCAAACAGTGGTTTACATGCCCCAGTCAGGGGCTGAGGAGCAGTGCTTGCAGCACGATGAGCTTTAGGATTCTGCTGCTCCCCACTGACATGTTTGCAATCCTGTCAATGCCCAGGCATACCTGCAATAGTTACAGCAGGAGAGGAGTCCTGCTTGCCTAAATATAATCTGAACATCAGTATCTAAAACATGGAAAAGACAAATTGCACAAATCCTTTAACCAGATAATTCAGCATCCCTTGCATTATAAGAAGATCCTCAAGATCCACCATATTAATCATAAATGTGAGTAATTCTGTCTGAGCAGAGGAGGTGCCTTTGCTGAGCTCTGGCTGAAATTGAATATGTGTTGCCTCAGACCAGGGTAATGTCTGTTTATAAGGCTCAGATGGAGGAGAGGTAAGCAGCTCTCCAATTTTTGGATAAACAGCTGCAACGAAAACAAGAAAAACCAGTTTTGTTTTGCTTTTGACTGATTTGGATTTGCTGAGAGCATGGGGTTTGTTCCTGTTGTTGCAGCTGGAAATTTCAAGGCGGCTGCAAGGTAAAAAACTGAAATTGTACAAGCAATTAGTCCATGGTAATGTCTAATCACTGCTGGCATCTAAAAAAAATGTGAAACAGCAGGGATGTTTAACTTTGAAAATCAACTACTGCACAGATGCAAGAACTATGTTTATTGAGGAAGTTTTCCTTGGCATATTGATGTGAATTTTAAAAAACTGGCTCTAAATATGCCAACATAAAGACCACAGAGCTATGGAAAGAAGTGTTATTTTTCACCACATGAACATTTGAGTGTAATTCCTAGGAACCTCATTCACACAAATCAAATAGTTTTTAAGGGCTAGTCTCCACCAGGTCAGTTAAAATTATTTTCAGCTGTCCTTAGTATGCCTGGAGTTCATGCTCCTCTTTAAGAACAATAAGTGCCAGTGGGATGTTGCATCCTTTGCACAGGCTCTGTGTGTGAGCAGAGGCCATCCCAGCAGGAGAGGTCCCAATCCAGCAATCTGTGCTGGACCCAGCAGCATACAGGAGTCTTAAGGAGGTGTGTGTGCCAGCACCTACAGTGAGAAGCTGAAACGCATTAAAAATAACCCTAAGAGTCATGTCTGGAGTTGGGGTTCAGCTTGCTGGGAGGCCCCCAGCCAGGGGGCTGGGGACTGTCTTGCCTGCCCAGCCCTGATGAGCTGGGTAGAAAGAAGCACCCATTTCCTTTCACACATTTGGTGCTTCATCACTGATGTGCCATCTCCTACTGAGCACTGGGGTTGGTGCCAACCTCAGCACATGAAAGAGCTCTCCCTGATGCATGAGCAGGGTCCTGCTGTTATTGCTTGTAAAATTATGGTATGTTGCTCTCTCCAAAGGTGCATCCCAGAGATATGTTCTGGGATCCAGAGGTGCAGCAGTTGACTCTACATTTCTCAAAATTTGCTGCTAGCTTGACTGATGGAAAGCATAAAAAAATTGTGATTTTGTAATTACACACCCCGAAAACCATGCATTAGTATTCAGAGGGTATATAACACACAAGCAGAGCACAAAGGACCCATGTGTCCCCATGGTGGTGGCACAAGAACCAGCTTTAAGAAGAGGGGCCTGACAGTCCTTTCTACTCCTGATCCAATGTGATACCTGCACTGATGTGTGTCATACCATGTTACTTGCCACAGCCTGCTAAGTCTATTCTGACCTTTTTTCTTTTTTAAGCCCTTCCTGTATTGATTTAAATCAGTGCAGGCTAATGAAATTGGTGAGCGTATAACAACATGTGTCTGCACCAGATCCAGACCTGTATTTTTAGATGAAGCAAGAAAGAATGGCAAAGACAGCCAACTAAAACTATGCTAGGAAATAGAAGAACAGCTAAATACACTGTAATAATTGTGTAATAATTAATATAGTGCAACAATAATTAATAATAGGTAACCTCCTGTCCACTTAATGTTTGCCCTGAACAGTGCCAGTGGGAGAGCACAGCCCTACATGGCCAGGAGCAGTTAAAAGAGCCAGCTTTGGTCTGAGAGGGTAACAAACCATCCGTGCCAAGGACAGCCAGGACAAACCCACACTGACAGCAGGGAAACAATCAGTACAGCTCACCCCAAGTTTACTTCCTTCCTCTCCCTCCCCATGAGGGACCATGCTGGTGCTCAGGGGATGCTGGATTCCCTTTGGAACTCCACAGACAGGATAAGAGGATGGCATCTCCGCAGCCCAGGCTGCCCAGAAATCTGCTCAGCCAACAGAGGGTGAACTGTGGGTGTTTTTAAGGAGCTTCATGCAGCCAGATCATGCTCCTAATGCTCCACCCCACACATAAGCTGTGGGTGTCTCCCCTGCAGTAATTTATAGTCTTTGGGCAGGTGAGACATCTCAGTAATTGGGTTCAGCTTGGATGGGAATCTGTAGGGAGCAGCCTAGACCCAGCTGGTCTCTCCTAGAGAATGAACAAGGCCCTGGCTCAGTGTCACTCTATGGTCCTGGGGAGGAGCTGTTTCCAAATGTGCCTTTGGAGCCCTTCCACTCCCCTGGGTGCAAGAGATGCACAGGGACAAGGAGCTGTCCCTCCCTTCGATGCCCCAGGGGAGAAGTGTTGGTCACACTCACACCCCCCAGCTTCTGCAGCAGATGCAGGTGGATATTGGTTTGTATATCCACTCATGCACATCCCAGGGGAGAAGCATGATCTGTGCAAAATATTCCCAGGTGGGAACTTGCCAGGGACTGGGACATCATCTGCTCCCAGAGCAAGGAAGTGGTCCAGTAAGTGGATGGGTGAGAGCTATCCAGTCACTAGCAGTCTGGGTTAAAAAAATAAGAAGTGCCTGGGTTGTCACAGATTTCTTCCTCATAGTCAAAATGGGTCATTTCTTGAGCTTATTACAAAATTTAATTAAAATAGTTTTAAACTTTTTTTTTTTTCATTTTACAGCTCCCATTTCTGCCTTCTGGGATTTTATTGGCTCAGCTCTCTTTTTTTATTATTTTCATTATATATTTCTGTCCTTCTCCATCAACTATCACATTTTTTTTATGACACAATAAAGCTGAAAGTGGGCTTTGACCCATGTATGTCATGCCTTTGTTAGCAAAATAAAACTGGAAAAGCATCTTTCAAAGAGATTGTATAAAGGGTCACTATGTATATAGTACTAACTTCCTTTAATCCACAGCAGAGCACTTTTTCAAAGCCAAGAAAAGGAGACGCAGACTTCAGTACTTTTTAGCATAATTGCCCAGCATCACAAAATCACAGAAGAAAATGCCAGCCCCTGCAAACATCAGCCTGAAAACATACGAAGGCGAATCTGGTTCAACAGATCTGATGGGGTTTTGCTGAGCAAGTCAAACGTGCAGGTTCAAGGTTGGCTGAGCATCAGTATTATGTTCCAGTCTACCTCTGCTGTCATGTATTTAATCTCCAGTAATTAAACTTCTAAATGAATTCATTTCACAAGAGCCATGGTGCATGGAGTGAATCGGCGAGTAAATTTTCGTAACCTCGGAACCACCTCTGGATCAGGGTGGAGCTCTCCCTGTGCAGCAGCCTATGGAGCAGATAGAGACATCACTGTCAGAATAAGGGCAAAACTAAAAGAAAGAATACAAAGAAATCCCTTGGCTCAAGGTTTTCAAGTTCTTTCCTGTTACTAAAAAAATATTTTTAGAACACGCACAAGAGCATTCGTTTTGCTGTAGCCCTTGGTTGAAAAAGGTAAAAAAATGTAAGGAAGCTGATTAGAAACTTCAGATTAGAGGTAAAACAAATCACTGATAACATCTGGGTACAAAGTGAGAATTCACAGCACGGTAGGCATGGAACTCCTGACACATGGATTGTTTGCTTTGGTGAGATGAAATGAGTTATTCCATGGTCAAACCCAATGCAGACAGGTAGGGGCAGAGACTGTGTCATGCACTTTCAGAAAAGAGGGGCCTTGCATGTCTTGGTCTTTTGAAGAGTCAGAGCTGTAGGCAGGCTCTGGAGCAGAAAGGGTAATGCTTCCACCAGTGGTGCAGAATGGCAAACCCAAAAATTTCCCCTCAAATGTCCAGGAAATCAGCATCATGTGACAAGCAAGGCCACGTAATGCTAATGCCTTATGCTTGAATTTTTATCCATTCCATATGTTCCTTTCGTGAAACTTAGAAACTCAGTTATCATTTATCAGCGTTTTCATATTTCACTTCTGGACACTGCTACCCATGAATTATCCATCCTTTTCATCTTGCTGAAGACTTGAACTCTTTGAACTGTGTTCTGCAGCTCTGGTTCAGTTTTACCATTCATTCATCAGCATGAAGTTAAACAATTACTAAACAACTTGGGTAGCTGGCAAGCACTGAGGAAGCAGGATCCATTTCTGCCCGGGAGGGAAGAAAGACTCCATAAAATAGCATGGCCTTTGTCTTGCACCTCATAGGTGATGCTATTGATGTGAAGGTTCCATCACATTGTGTGCCAAACCACTTGGGCTAGTTTCAGGTTGCAGCTCCCCCCGGGGTGTTTCCAGTCAGTCTGTGAGACAACCAGAGCTGCTCTCTGCCCACTCCCAGCCTGGACAGTGCTGACTCAGCTCCCACTCTTGGCAAGCTGGAGCCAGAAAGTGGAGTTGCACTCCCTGCCTAGTTATTGCCATTTTATCAATGATCACTCCTCTTAATGCTGTGGAGCACATGGCAAAACAATGAGCAAACTGCATGTTTTCCTGAGGTGAGCAGAAAGCAGTGAAGTGACTGTAAAACACAGCACACAGACAGAGTCAATGCATTGTACTTATATCTGCAGCAGTGCTGTAATTCATGGCCACAGAACTGCTGGTTACCTTGCTGCAAGGAAAAGGACTCTGAGATGCAGCTCTGTTTCCCACACATCAGGAACATCAAGATTCTGATCTGGGTCATGTGCTACTATGTGATAGTATTTTGTTTTTAGAATTGTCTCAACATTTCCCACTAGGAAACAGGGTTCAAATAACAGTAATCTTAACTTTGCTTTGTAGACCTTTATGTTCAACCCCCACCCCCTTTTATTTTACATTGTTACTTTGCATTATAATTCATATTTCTGGCTTTTTTGCCCTGTGCTGACATGAAATATCAAGGAGGTTTTTTTTTTTTTTTAAGGGTTTGATACCTAGTGAAGCGATATAGCAAACTACAGCATTAACAGTTATGGTTGAACTCAGCGATCTTAGAGGTCTGTTCCAACCTTAATGATTCTGTGATTCTATTCTGTGACTACTGCTGGATGACTTGGACTGAGCCACAACACCAGAAACCGAGTGTGAAAAGGGGCCAGTCTGCCAACAGCCCCTCCACAGGCACGGCTGAGGAGGCAGGGCTCAGAAAGCAGGATTTGAGATCTGGCCTGAGGATGCTGTCCAGACCTTGTGCTTTTGAGGAGATGGGAACGGGGTCTGCTGGGAAGAGTTTAGGATTTTGTTGATTTAACCCTCTGAAGCTGTTTAAAAATAACATTTCCTGTGCTTAAAACATATCTCTGCTATTCCTGTGTCCCATGGTTTTTTATCACTCTTTTTTTTTTTTTCCTTTTTTTTTTTTTTTTTCCCCTGGTTAATGAGCTCTCACAAAATGCCTGGAGGCATGTAACTACTCTAGCATGAAGTTTTGGGTTTAAAGAACAGGACCTTGGGGCCCTTCTGCCCAGGAAAAATGCCAAATACAGGATTTTACCTTAAAGGGTTCTCAGGGGATCCAGAGATGGTAACAGCAGCACTTACCAGACGGGGTTTCTCCAGCAAAAGCTGCTGGAGAAGCTGGGCAATGCTGGAGAAATTCAGCTTGTCAGATGGGAAACTGCTCTTGGGGTATTCATGTCAAACACATGTCACATAGAGTAGGGCAACAGATTCTGCAAAGATTTTGTTATAGCACGCCGAGTCTGGAAATTTAAAAGATCATAAGGAAAATGCCTTAATTTTTCAGGCCATTACTAAAGGACTTAATCAAAATTCTCTGTAAAAAGCCTGAAAGCACCAAGAAATCCATCACCTGAACTCTTTGAGCTGGGCTTATTAATCATCAAAATCAAAACACAATTTTCAATTTAAAAAACAACACATGCAAGTACTCATCTCAGTGCAAGGGACTCAGATTCAAGTCCTTTTTCTGCTCATTACAGTGTTTAGTTTTTTTTTTTTTTTAATTTTTGTCTCCCTCCTGCTGGAATTGCTTAATTTGTTTAAAAAGTAAAGCCATTCATCAGGTCAGAGCTGCTGCCAGTGTGATCTGGTTGTTGGGAAAACCTCTGCAGGTCTCCAAACCAGGCTCATTTTATTCCAGGGGAGTGTCAGGGCTCTCAGTGCTCGTCTGCAGTGTCACCCCCCACCGCTCACTGCCTGTCTGAGCCAAAAATCTGTCCCCAGGAGTCCCTTCCCCTCCCAGCCCTGCCGAGCCTGGCACGTTCCTGTCGCTCTGCATTCTCACCAGCTCCAGGCAAATCAGCACAAAAGGGGTGGTGATTTCATCCCATTTTACATGCAAGCTCCAAGGCATCTTGAACTTGGAGTATCTGCTAAGAGTAGGTGTGTCCATTATTTATTAGCAGTTAGACAATATCACGTATCAGAAAATGCAGCAAAATAGGCACATTGTGTTTTCTTGCCCCATCCAATGTATTTTTATTGTTTATTTTGATTTGAAGACAGAAACACTAGAGGAAAATTCACCAAATTAAATGTTTGCCAATGTTTTCACAGAAATATTTGCCACTGGAGGTCAGCTCCACATTTCCAAGAGTAATTTAATAACTCAAATCTATTATATCAAAAATCCCTCTGGACTCCTTACAGACTAGAGAGATGTTCATAGGTCATTTTAAGAACATCAACATATACTTTGAAGATAACTCCAGAATCCCCTCTGTGCTATAGATTATTGTTGGACAAATTGTCCCTGAATCTATTTATTTGTATATATTTCTTTTTTGCAGTGTTATGAGAAAGCATTGGCTTATCTAGCTAAAAGTGTCTTGCTGTAGTTACACAACTGCACTGATGTTTGACAGAGCAGGCAATACTGACTGAGAAAACAATGGAACAGATTAAAAGTTACCTAGGAAAGATTTATTTACACAAAATTGTTTAGTGGAACTTTACAGGTTAAAACCACTCTAATATCAAAACAGATGCTGTAAACGATTTCACTCAATCCTGCTGCCCAGAATGCCTGAAATGATGATCTGTGCATTTCTTGAATGCCTTTTGCATCTTTCAATGTGCACATTTTTCTTTTCTTTCAAATGGAAAAAGGAAATTTCACCTGTGTATTCTCAAAAAATTGACAAACTTTAAACAAAAAGCCATTCAGGTCAAAATGCAGGCTGGATTCATCAATCAGGTTATACTGTGGCCAGCAGGCAGGCAGGAACTCAGTGGGTGCACAGAATCCTCCCTGGAAATGCTCAGAGCCAGGTAGTTTTTTAGCCAGTCTAGATTGTTTTTTGGCCAGTCCAGGTAGTTTTTTGGCCAGTCCAGGTTCTCCTGGCTTGGTGAGGCTGATGCTGCTTTGCTGCACCTGCACTGCAGCCCTGGAGCACTCAGGGACACTTGGCCCCCCAGTCTGCCTCAGCAGAACCACACTCACACCCCACCCAGCAGTGGGGACAGGGGGCTCAGGCCAGGCTGGATGTGCAGCATCCATTCAGTGCCAACAGAAGTGGATATGCTGCACATGGAGAAAAGCTGGGCTTTGGCAGTCAGAGGCACATCCTTCCTTCCAGGCATCTCCCCATGCCCTGCAGGCACAGTCTGTCTGAAACAATAGAGACAACAAATTTAAGCAAGGAAATAAATAATATCTTCTAAGCCTTTTGCTTCATGGTGGGGTTTTCAGCAGGCACAGAGCTTCCCCAGCTTGCTGAGCCTCACAGAGCAGCAAAAGCTCCAGGTCCATCCTGGATGCTGCCGTGGAGAGAGCAGGCCAGCTCTGACCGAGTGACCCAGCAGGAGTGTGAGTGAGGAAAACCCTGACCTAACTGGTTTTGTTGTTCAGTCAGAGTATCCAGGCAGGGGCCAGCTGCTGTCCATCCTTCCTCATACCTACAACATGAGTTAAGAGTCACAGCTCATTTTCTTGCCTGATCCTAGAGCAACACACATGCTTAAGCACATCTAATAAATATTTCTTCTAGCTCAGGGAAGACTAACATTTATTCTTGCTTTAAGAAAAGATTATACCCTCTAAGTATACCCTTGCATTGCTCTGGCTGTATGCAGCTGGTGTGGGAGGAACAGATGCCTGTGCATCTCTCAGGGAGCATCTGAGGTGCTGGGTTTTCCTCTGGCTGCAGAATATACTTCCTGATGCAACTGAAGGATTTCTGGGTTCTTGTTTTATTAGTGTTGTTCCAGCCAGATTCTGCAGGCGTCTCATCCCAAACCAGCTGCATACAGCCAGAGCAATGCAAGGGTATACTTAGAGGGTATAATCTTTTCTTAAAGCAAGAATAAATGTCAGTTTTCTGACTGGTGATCTGGGCAGAGCTGCCTTTGCTGCTGAGCTTGAGCTTCTCAGCAAGGCAAGGGCAAGGCGAGTTTTTCTGGAGGAAGATTGGAAAGTGTTTGTGTCCCTGGATAGTCTGTGGAAGTGTGTGGGTGTTTCTGCTTGCTCTAAGGGCTCGGTTCCACAGAATACTTAGGCACATGTGTAACCAGAAGGGACGTCCAGAAGGAGTCCTGCAGAGACAGACACTTCCAGCCTCCCAGCTGCAGCAGGATCCAAACAGTTTTCCACGAAATCTCAATTGCTTTTCTTTTGTTCAAGCCACAAAAATAGCTTTCATTCTGGCAAGTCACTGCCCATGTAGCAGCTGAATTAAACTCACTTTGAAGTACAGCATGTCCTCCCCCTCCCAACAAAAAATACCCCTAATACAGGTAAGAGATATTGCACTACTGAATATTACCTGGCTATAATATGAAAACCAGAATTAATTCAATGCCAAAAAGTTGTGAGAAAATTTGTGCAAAAGCAACATCAGTTACAGGGACTGTCTCATACCACAGCTAATTTACAGCAATTTCATTTTACATTCCTTGGCCAGCACTGCTTATTGAATAATTAAATAGCCAGATGACACACAATCAGACTCAGAAGCCTTGAACGTGAATGAATATCAGTTTCCCAATTCTGAAAGGAATTTAATCATGAAAACTTCCACCTACTGTCCAGTTTACCATATTCTGGAGAAAGCTGAAAAGCTGTGATATCCATGAGATCATCTTCGTGGTACTTTTTCCAGAACAGAAGGGAACCTGAGCTATTGCCTCTTAGGGGAACAGGATTTGGGATGAAAACCCCTCCTCTTTTCATCTTCACATAATGAGGCTTCCTGACTGGGATTCCTATGTCATTAAAACAGACACATCATTAAACCAGACACTTCATTAAATTTGAAAACACATTTAGAGCAGAGTGTGGGATAACTTCCTAGAACTATAAAGAAAACAATGACGATTGTAGCAAAAGAAACATTTTCCACCTAACAATATTCAGTATGCATTGAATATCTAGTATTTAATATGCATTATACACAGTGCCTTGTGCTGTATAAAGACACTGTTTCTCAGCACATAAACATTTAATTGCAATGATGTCTCACATTTCAGCTGCAAAGCTAGACACATATGTTTTCTGAATGTGTCAAATAAGCAAGACACCAACTAGCCTTGGTGTATTGAGAAGAATGTGTTTAAACCACATGCCAAAATAAACAGGAAAACTAAACTATTGGTTGGGGTGTTTTTTTGTTTGTTGTGGAGTTTTGTTGGTAACTTTTAAGCAACTCAATATTTTCTTGGAGTCCTAATACATATTAAAATGAATATATATGAAAAAAATTAATTCATCTACAGAATGAATTCACACACCCACCTGAAAAGACACTTGAAATTTTGAAGAGTGTCAAAGTGCTACTTTGCTCACATATATTTTCCTTCTCCTGTTTACAAATCCAGACTGTTCCTAAATAAGTGACAGGTTTAGTTAGTCTAAGTTTTAAAGTGAAACTGCAGCAGAGACCCTGTTTTGTACAGAAAACCATCCTACAGAGAAGCAGAGCTGAGGCAGCTGCAGGAACTAAAACTTTGTGTCAAGGAGCTCCATGCAGATGAACAGCCAGGACAAAATACGGAGGAATTCCTCATCCAAGGCAAAAATCCCCATCTGCAAAATTGTTGAACAAGGTAAACTGAATGTTTCCTTGATAAATTTGCATTTCATGAGTAGAGAAACATTTACTTTATTCACTCAGCTGTATCATGACTGATAAACATACTTTTCCATCATACCTTCTGGGACTTCTTTAAAGTACCTACAGAATTAAAGCCCAAACCCATGAATTTTAGAGCCAGTGTGAGGGAGATGGTGAGAAAAGCATCACCCCATACAGCAGCCCAGGCTTGTGCCAGATTAGTGTCTGCATCACCATGGCTTGATGTAAACAGAAAAGAAATTTCCTGTCTTGGATCAGGGGATGGGGGATTTGACATGTAAATAAGGGGAGGATGAAAGGGTAAAGCCCCTGAGTACACACAACAACAGCCTCTTGAGTAATGAGCCCAAGTTAGAAATACCACTGGAGGCTCACACTTCCAGTGAATTGCTTCCAAAAGCCTGATTTGCACATTTGTCCTAAGTGCACCCTGGGAGTGCTCTCTGAAGGAGAAATACCTTGTCTTCCAGCCATTGCAGGGAATAAACAGGCTGGGATTTAATTCAGGCAGGTGTTGGCTGGTGATGAATCTGTGTTCACCCACCAGCTGTGTCTGTTTACACGGCATCTGCTCTGCTCAAACACGGCAGGATGATGCTGCAGTTTGTGCTGTGGGCCAGCAAAACTGATGGGAGGCTTTCCTGCCTGCCCATCATCCATCCCTGGAAGACCAGTCTGTTTTGAAGATGAATTAGCCCAGTTGGTGCCTATTAAGCTACTGCCTCAGACACAGAGGCAGAGTAATCTCCTGGTGAGGGATCTTAACACCCTTTGGGTAAGGCTGTTATGATGAGCACCATCCAGAACACCTGGCAGGAGGTAACATCCAGACTTTTGGCTGAAAGATGGACTCACAGAGAGGGCCTAAGGGAGAGAAGGGAGGTCAGGACCTCTCCACCAGCATTCCAGCACAAGGAGGCAGAAGTGCAAGACTGTGGCCATAGGCCCAGAAAAACCTCTTGTGAAAGTTTTTCCAGTGCAGCTTTCTCAGGCTTAGCCAGAGTTTTTTCCCAAAGCTAGCTGCCTTCCTCTAATGTAAACATAAGAAAAAAATTAATAACAAAAATAAACACCTGTTGAATACATACGAAAAGCATGAAAAAAAGATGTCACTCTCTCTGCACCAATCAGCTTTATCCTGTCTTTGAAGTTGCAAAAGACTGTACTTAAACAGTGTGTTTTAAAATAAACTCATCTCTTTCCTACCATGAGAGGGACCATGTAGCTGTGTCTTACTTCCGCTGCATTCAAAGGGTTAAATCCTTAACCTGGCACCTACACAAGACAACCTGTTTGAATTAGGATGTTATCTGGACTGGGATAGATGGGAATTGTTGCTGCAGAGAAAACCAACATCCACTGGTCTGAACTGTGCCATACCATGAGGATCTCCATTGCTGGCATTGTCTCAAGCTTGCTCTTAGGCTTCTTGCTGTCAGATTCCCCTTGAAAACTGTGTTTCTCACTTTGTGGATGCAGCATCTGTCTGCTGGGAGGGGAGGGATATGCATAATTAAGTGCAAATAGTGTTCTCATGATGCAATGCAGACTCATCTAATACTTGCCAGGTACCCCCATCTCAAACAACTTGGCAGGAATTTTCCAGTTGCGAGGCTGTGATTTAAGAGCAGCAGTAAACTTGTGTGGTCCTGCAGAAGAGCTCCTGACATACAGTGCTCTGATCCTGCTCTTGGGAACAGCTGTGCAAGTCCACACTTATGGCTGGGCTGGTATTTTGAAGGGAAGCTTGGTTTAGTTTATGTGCTTTTCCTCCTTCTCCCTTAAGACAGATCTCTACACCAAGCACAGGTGGACAGTGCTGTCAAGCCACTGTCAAGCAAGTGGTTGCTTAGTGTAATGTTCAAGAAACTCAGCATAGGAGATTTAAAAAAAAAAAAAACATAAGTAATTCCTATGGAAAGTGTGGAGGAATGCCATAAATTATGTCAAAATGTAGGAGGGCCATTTAAGAGCAGCTGACTGGCTTGCTGGTTGTAGTTGGGCTGGAATGAAGAGAGAATCAACTGTCACCAGGGCTATGAGACAAGGGATGTGGCTCCTGAGTATGCAGAGATCAAGAACAGGCAATTGTGTGATTTCCATCTCTCCCAGCCCTGACGTTTCCCCTCTGCCCCAAGCACATTGGGTAGGATAAGCTCACTTTTTTAGCAAATGCTCAGTTGATGAGTGTCAGCTGTTTATCACAAAATGTTTGCCTTTTAGCTGGACCCCAAAGCATATTTGACTTTGAGCAAAGGGAATTGAGATACTGATTGATTGATTGATTTATATAAGTAAAAGTACAAGACAGAACTTTCCCTCATGATTGCTCATCCCAGACTAAGTTCTTGCTATCGCTGCTCCTGGCTCAGCTTTGGCAGGTGGCTCAATAAATTGATAATAAGCTGCACAATCCAACAAGGAGCTTTATCAATCAAAACAAGCCCTCAACAGGAATGTTCAATCACTCTTCTCTAGTGGAATCAGCCTAAACGTAATGCTTTCATCCCAAAATAATGTTAGATCCAAATCTGCAGATTTGGATCTGTTCTCACTGCTCCAGGGCTATTTATATCTTCATACATTGAGGGTTTACTAATTAGCAGCTTTCTTCCACACCCTTTGGTATCACTAAAATAATCTCAGTGTAAGGGACTGCTTTCTCATGGTATCTCCGAGGGAGTGGAGAACAGCTGGAATCATTCAAAGTGTGAGAGTTTGAGCAGTTCTCCAAGAGCAGTGATTGAAAGATGGCAATAGCATTGCTTACACAAGTGAAGCACCCTGACTGTGTCAGGATGGCTGTGGCTGACAGGATGTGAAAGATATTCATTCTCAGCTCAGTCCAGAATCAGTAGACAGCAGAATCATAGTCTGCTATGCCTCTCAATGATTCTTTTTCCTCCCCTTGCCCACCTCCCCATTTGCCTTGTCTTGTTCAGCATGTGGGGTCTTGAATAGGCAGAAGACTCAGCACAACAGGGGCAAAGTAACAACAAAACTGGGACCTGAATATGAGAGTTTCATGAGGAGTCTGGGAAAGCAGCTGAGAGCTTGGTACTGCCTGCATGGAATTACTCAGTGATTCCCACACTGCACAAACTCTCTGATGCAGTTTCTCACCCAGGACAGCTGGGATAAAGTGCTTGAAAGATGGATTTTACACTGCTGAAGTATCTTTTCAGGTAGTTTCTAATAACATGGTGGGTGTTTATTTAAAACATAATTGCTTGCATCTTTTTTCCTCATTACTAGCTTCACAACACCACAACACAAGCTACTTTAAAGGCCTGTCATTAACTTTGCAAGCTCATTCTGCAAAGTTCAAAATTGGAGGTGGGAAAACCTTTTTCCCCTGTTAAAAATGCACTTCAGATCAGAGTGACCCTGATGCAATCCAATGACAGCTCCTTCTCAAAAGATGAGTCCTCATAGGAAAACTAGCTGTTTCCAGCAGCCTCTTTGATACTTGTCATTAATTGTCTGCTCTCATGGCAGCCTCCTGCTCTTTGCTCCTTTGTGTTCCTGTTCCAGCTTTTCCTTTTGTTGCTGGTCTTGCTCCTCTTCAGCACCATTTTAGAGAGGTAATGAAACCCTTGTGCTGATAGAAAGAGCCAAATACAGATGGCTGTGAGAGCCTATTTGTGTCTATAACATGAAGCCAGGGAAAAGGCTGTCCTGGGTTCTGGTTTCCAACTGCAGCATAAATCCATCAGTGAATGCTTTACAACCACAGGGAAGAAAGCAGAAAAGTGCCAGGAGTCACTGTGGGACATCCACCAGCACCCCATCTGTTCATTCTCCAGAAGTGTGGAAGATGGAGGATTTCACCCCAAACTAGATGAGCTGTCATTTCATTTGTTGTTGGGCACTCCCTGCAGAAAGGAAGCAGGGAGATGGTGTCAGGTCAGGAGCATTAAACACCTGGTTCCATGTTTGAGCTCCTGCTTGGCTGAGCAGGCACGGGGGCACCTCAGAGCACTGTCCTGGGTCATGTGCTGTTCTTGCTGCCCCTCACCTGGCTGCACAGCCAGCATCACTGGGACATCACCCTGCTGGGTCTCCCTTCCTTCAGGCAGCTATTAATTGAATAATATCATCCATTACAATAACACCAGGCCAGGCCACATGGGGCTTGGACCTGGTTGGTTCAGTGAAGGTGTCCCTACCCATGGCAGGAGGAATGGAACAGGATGATCTTTATGCTCTTTCCAACACAAGTCGTTCTATGAGCCTCTTTCAGCCACTCAGGGAGAGGCATTTATTAATGAATATAGAACAAACTTTCATTTTTCAAGCTTTATGCATGTAGCATTTACCAAACTCAGCTCTATCTCAGGATGATAGCAATTTCCTTCACCAGACAGCAGTTTTCAAAGGGAAAGCTGGCACAGGTGGCCTCTCAGAACAAAGGAAAAGACATAACAAGAATATTTTTTCTTTTTTCCTTTGAATGTTTTGCATGCAAGGCTGTGTTAAGTACAAAGCAGATGACAAGCTAAGAAGATTGTTTTGGCTGACGCAGGAGTCCATCTCTGTTCTGGTGGAAAGAGATGACAGCAACATGTGCAAGACAGCCTGGCTGAACTGCAGCCTTAATGTGAGATGTTCACATCTCAGTAGACTTTGAGATAAATGGCCTTTATCTTGTCTTCCATATGGTTTTGCTTTCCATGTTGCAAGTTAATCATAACATTGGCTGAAAGAGAGCAGCTATAAGGCTGCACCAAGCTGGGAAAGGAGGGAAGAGGAGAGAAAAATTTGGAAAGCTGAGAGAAACCCTCCATGGAGGATCCTGATGGAGGATGACAAGATGAAAATCATGCAGCAGTAAAGAGCAGCTCAGGAGGCTGAAGGGAGCCTTCCCAGCAGGTGGGGTGAAAGGCAGCTCATCCGGATGAGAAAGGATCATTTCCCTGGCATTGTTCACTCCCTCAGCTGGGTTTGGACCAAACCTCTCACCGGTCAGTTTGCTTCAGGCCAAGCATGTGCTTAAGCATGTAGGAGGTTCAGTCTTGGAGGGAAGGTTACCTGTCACAACTGACATCAGCAGGAGTTCTGCTGAGGGTGTCACTAGGACTGTGCACTCTGTGATGCTCTAGAGAAGAGGCAGGAGCAACATGGGAGCACGTTCTACTTCAGCATTATGATTACATTAGTAACTCTCACAGAGTCAGTTAGGAGCTGCAAACACAGTCCTTCATCCCAGCAATATTTTATACCTTAACATATTAGTTGACAAGGTTAAAGAGATATGAAATACATACTAAAAGCCAAAGCAAATGCACTCAATGAGATGGCAGATCCACGCTTCAATAAGTCTTTGGCTTTATAAGCCAATTTAGCTCAGGTCTATTAAGAGCTCTTCCTGGTGAAAGAGTAAGGGTATTTTCTCTGCTACAATCATATCAGCCTGTACTCTGGGTTAATGGAGATAAGTACTACTGCCAGATTTTGTTCTTTCCCTGCATGTAATCTAATGCCAGATGGTTCTGAATGGGTATTAAATTCCTCATGTGCATGACCTCCCCAAGGTTTTTATCATTAGAACCTTAAAATAATTCAAGGAAAGCTTTCCCTAAGCCTGATCATAAACCTCCTAATGAGGAGCTGAAGCCACAAAGAAAATCCTTTTTTTAATTCCCATTTGGTATTTTTTTCCCCTCCATTATGACAAACAAGCAAAAATTCAGAGATGCTTTTAACTGTTTTAGTAGAAAACACATAAAAAATGAGTGTTCAGGTGAACAGTTCAGGTTCCCAACAGGGTTCAGAGACATAGAAATGGAACAGCAATCTTCAGCCCCTAATGCATGGGCCAGTAACATCACCATTTCTCAAGGTACATAGAAGTTACTCTGTCAGTAACTGCCTGTTTTATTCACAGTGCAACTTAACACCTTGTGCCAGAATAAATTCGATCCAAGGTCAAATGTGAAATTCAAATGGGACCTTACCTCACTGAAGTACATGAACACCATCTTCACACTAACTGGAGTTTTGCAAGAGCAGCTGAATTCCTAGAGATTTTCCTAGGAGTTTTCTGTTCTTCTTTTGTACAGCATGGGGGATACATTTTAATGATTTTATGTTTGATTTTCAACTTGCTGTTTACTGCATTGCACCAAGCCTTACTTGCTGCCTGTTGCTTGAGCATGTAAGAGAAAATTGTTCATATCCTCATGGGTTTTCTGTACTTCTAATTAGTGGATCATCCAAAACCAACAGAAGTATTCCTGCAGCTAAATCACATGCTGTGAGAACAGGGAGGGATGAAAAATAGTAAAAAAAAAATAAAATAAAAGAGTTTCAGAAATTTTGGGGTGTCCAAACCGTCCAAAAAACTTTACAAGGGCCTTTACATTGTACATGTAAGACTCAGTTCTCATTAATATCTATTTCAGCTGAGAATATGCAACATCTGCAAAAAAACCCAATCCCTGGCCAAAACCACAGAAGCAATCATCCTGAAAGAGTTTAGTTTGGGTACCTGAGGAAATTGAACCCATTTCATGGGGACGGCATTCAAATGCATGAGACCTTAATCTTGGGACCATCTTGCCTTGCCTTGAAGTCCCACACTCACCTCCCATCACCTAGGAAGATGAATCTGAAAGATAATAAGGTACTTCCAAGATCTGATGGTAGAGCAGAGCCACCCAGCATGGCAGGAAATTTATTTAGAAATAAATAAACAAAATATAAATAAAACCTGCCTCAACACCCAGAAGTACCGTGTCATGTCACCAAGGATGGCACCACTGTGCAGCACAGGATTTCCCCGAACCAGAGTCACTCTCACATGTTTCTCACAAGCCACATAGCCAGTGCATGGGCAAGCACCTGCTCTGCATTCTGCCAGAGATGCAGGTGGCCTCTGGAATGGGACAGGTAGGGACTCTTTGCCAGAGCCCAACCAGGAGCACTGAGCTCCCAACAGACACAGAGAAAACATCCTGATAGGTAACAGCTGTTCATTAAATGTTGGAATGTCAGTCTGCCCCTTCTTAACTGCAGATGTCCTGTCCTCATTGCAACCTCATCTGACCTGGAAGAGGTGTTTGTCTGGACAAGGAAATAGTTCATGTGGTGAAACACTGGCAAGGACTTGGGACCAAAACCCTGTCTGAAATTGGAAGGCATCAGAGCTGAGAATGGAGCACAACCAAACTCAGAGACAGGTAATTGCCCTCATCACCCCTTGGTATGATTTTCCTCCCTGGCACCCTGGCTATGCCCCAGCAGCACCATTGCTGACTGTGGAGGAACAGCAAGGAAAAGGCAAAACTGGGTATGGAAGGAACTAATGAAGCTGTGCAGAGCCCTTCAATTCATCCTGCAGGCAGTGAAACCCTGCCCAAGTGCAGTGTTTTACAGCTGCACACAAGCTATTTGTTATCCCAGCCAAAAAGAAAAAAGTTGTTGGTTTCTGTCCATTCCTTAGATGCCATGTTTTAAAAGAACAAAGGAGCAATGCTGCCACCAGGCCTCACCAAAGAGGGACGTGCTGGAGGACAGGCCACTTGTCCTGGGGAACCCTGGCACTGAGCTGGGGTATGGGACACAGCTGCAGGACCTGGGATGTTCCATCTCTGGGCATGAGGAGTATTTCTGGCACATCACCCTGGCACCTCCAGCAGGCCAAGAGCAAGGAGGGAGGCACAGGGTGAGCGAGCTTTGCTCTGCAGCACTCTGGAGACAAAGCAATTTACTAAAAAAGGAACTTGGAGTGCTTCAGTCCATCAAGCATCGGGGCTGTGCCAGCTCTCCATCCCGCTGCAGTCCCCGTGCCCAGGAGGAGGAGGAGGAGGAGGCACTGGGAGGAAAATGGAAACAGACATCCTGCTCTGCACCAGTGGCTCAAGGGTCTCAGCCAGCCCAGCAAGGGTAGGGAGAAGCAAACGGGTTTGGTGGCTGGTGTCCCCAAGGAACAGCAGGACACTGGTGGGGATCTTTCCCTGTGTTTTCCCCTTCCCACTCCTGCTGCCCAGTAGCACCTGCATGTTCCTCAGGGCATGAGCCCTCTCCTGCTGGGTGTCTGTGTCTCACCCATCCCTGGACACCACACCCAGGAGGGCTCCCCTGCCCCAGGGGTACTGCTGTGGGTAAAGCACTCTGAAAAACACAGCTCTGGCTACATGGATAATATCAACTTATTATAGCATTTCCCTTTATAGCTGTGCTGCAGACGGCGTTCTCAAATAGCCGTAAAGCGTTCTTGCTTTTTCTTTCCATTCCTCAGTGCAACTTGACAAGTTTTGTGGTTCTTTTCTTAATATGTGGGTTTATTTTATGTCACCGAGCACTGGCAAGGACAGAGAGGCTTTTAAGTCACAGTAATCTGAATTTTAGAAATAACAAGCTACAAAGATCCATGATTAAATGTGGAACACGCAAGAGCAGCAAAAACAAGTACTCTGTGTTCTTTAAAAGATCATTTGGGTAACAGTGACATAACCTAAGTGCCCAGTTGCAGTCCAATTTAATCAGTAAATATGCCTCTGGAGCAGAACCATCTAACTTAGGAAAAGAAACAGAAGTACAGTCACCACCAGTAGGAGAAATTAATGCATTCTGCTTAGACAAAGATTAATTATTATGAATCACTCAAAAAATATATTTCCCCCAAGTGGGAGTACATGGTCTTGTATTCATCAAGTTGCTTTCAAATAATCATTGAACATCTAAAGACAGAAGACAATTTTGTTCACCCAAAATAAGCACTACAAAATGAGGACCACCTTTTTTGGTCTGCAGAATTTTGATCAAAAGTAGTTGCCCAAAAGTAGGACAGGCAGAATATCTGCTAGAAGAAATGTGTATAGGTGCAGAGGACTGCTAATTTCAGTATAATTTTTCATGTAAGAGTTTTCCTGTCAGTGCTGATTTTTCTATATAATTTTTATCATAAGTTCACCAAATTAAATTTATATTTGCTACTATTTTGTCCAGTTTAAGGGCCTCAACTATAACCTCAACAGCATCTCAAAAGGGTCATAAATCAGATTAAAAGCCAAAAGTTACCACAGTTAAATGTATTGAAGAAAAATTAACACGGTGGTTTCAGGAAGGGCAGGACTGGGCATCTTATTAAGGTCTCCCTTTTCATAGGGGTTCTATTAAAAATACTTCAGGATGATGGTGGGACAAGTATGTCTGAAGCAGACTGGGTTATTAACAGCAGGCTTGGCTCCCCTGCATCACTTACATTTCATTTCCATTTGTCTCTGGGCAGTCCCTGGCATGTTCTTGTGACAGTGCTCTAAGAGACCATTGCTCTGGGTAAGACAATGTGCAAGAAGAAGAGCACAGTCAAAATAAAATTACTTTGTCATTTACAAGAGAAAAGAAAAAGTGCAAAATTAAAGGACAGCAGGAACCAACTATGTTACCAACTGGAGAATATTATTTTTTTATTACATTTATATATATGGAAAGCTTCTTCAGTGAAACATTCCCCAAACCATCACTCCATATTTCTGCTTTAGCATTCCTGGTGGGATTGGAATGAGAAACTTGTTTCCTTCTACATTGCAGGACCAGGGTGAGGCGCAAAGCAAATATCAGATGATCCTGGTGGGTCCCTTCCAACTCAGTATATTTAATGATTTCTATGATTAATTTAATCAGCAGAATCCCAGATGCTGTGGTTGACTTCACAGCCAACTTTATCTGGCAGACTGAGAGATGGCCTTCCAGGTAAAGCATTCTTCCTTTTCCAGTAATCTTTTTCTCCAGTGTTAGAGACACAGTTTAGGCTCAGGCCTCACCCAGACCAAGCAGTGCTGATGGGCAGGGCTTCCACTGACACTTTTTCCATTACAAAGTAATGTTCTGCCCTAACATACTTTGTTTGACACCAATAAATCAGGGCAGCTCTTTTAATCATACCAGAGACTGAACTAGGACAATTTTTAAAGGTTAAAAAATTTGGTGACTTTTCAAAAAACTGTTTTTTTTTTTTTTTCTTTTTTAGTGGCACAGTCCAGCACTTCCTGTTCCTGGCAGCAGCTCAGAAGTGCTCTGAGACATGCATCTTTTTGTGTCAGTTCTGACCCAAATGAAATGAAGAAACCTTGGAAATCTCATAGGAGATGGATTTTTGTGAGTTTTCCAATTTAAAGAGGTGGAGATAAACCAAGATAAGTGTCTGAGAAAAGATCTGCAGCATATGGAAGGTTCATCTATAACTAGATATGTCTGCCTTTATTTTTATGGCCTTACACTTTTCTAGAGATATGCCTACAGGCACTTGATTAACACTGGAGTAGTTATGTAAATGAATGAATGGGACAATAGGTGCAGTAGAAGAAAGCCTTCATTCTTAACTCTGACAAATGCTTGGTTTCCAAAGGAAAGATTGTTTTAATTGGCCAGCGAGTTCCTTAGAATGGGTTACAAAGGACAGGGAGAGGACCTTCAAAAGCCAAGCAATTCTGAGGCTTTTCCCAAAGAGCAGCAATGATAAAAGAAAAATGTTGTGCTTGTTTCTGTTACTAATAATTTAAAATGCTAATAACTTAAAAATGCTGCACTCTGTCATCAATCTCAATTTGCCATAATGAGCCTTGCAGGAAGTTCAAAAGTTGCAGTGGAACAAAAATGGGCTTAAGGGATGTTGGGCAATTCAGAAACATGATTCCAATTGCACCAGATAATGTCTGTGTTACCCTAAATAATATTTTACTATTATGCCTGTTGTAAAGTGGAGGCTGTATGCATGTATAAGCACATATATATTTATAGGTATACATTAATATAGAGAATCCATGTGTCTACATGAATGTTCATATTACAAATGTCAAGGGGAAGAATCCTTCAAAAGCTATAAAGGTTTAATTTCTTATCTAGCGTGTTCCATGTTTTACTTGGTTGAAGGCCTAGTATTTACATGTTTAATTATTTAAGATTTCCCCTCTCCCAAGGAACACACTGGTTTGCCATGTTCAGTAAAGTCATGAAATGTAGAATAAATCTTTCTAGTGGAATAACTACGCGATCCTAAATCCATGTTTTATCTTATCCTCACCATGTACTTCAGTTTCTTTAAGGGTATCTTTGTAGCAACCAAACTTACCATAAATTAGTCATGATGATATTACAGCTGAATTTAATTTCAAAGTCTCTCAGCAAGTTGTTAAGCATTTGTTGTCTAGGTCACTGCTGAGGAAATTTGAAAATTCTGGTATGATTTATGAATATTACTATATTAGTACTTTATAAAAGGCTATGGGGAACACAAGCACATAAACCTTTGTTTGATTTCATTCCAGTAAAAATTTCATTTCTTATAGCAAAATAAATAAGTAAATCAATGTTGAATGATTCTGTTGTTTTATTATGTAACTTATAATTTGCCTTTAGACATCCAAGCCAAGTAAAATCTGAAGCCTTACTCATTTTTGTTGAAACATAATTAGTTAACACTTAGTATTATTCTGCAGAGATTGCTTCCTTGAATGGCATCCATAATGTGATGTAAGAGAAGAAAGTCCAGGAACAAAAGGCTTTTTTCCCCCTCTGTATAATTATCTTATCCCTATTATTAGCCAATTTCTCAATGTAAACCTTTTTCTTCCAAAGTTTACTCAATTGTTCAAGGGATAATTAGTTTCCTTAAATTCTGACAACATCAGTGTTCAATTTAAGAGATGTTGTTACCTTGAGATTTGATGTTGTACGAGTTTCATGGACACAGAACTTCTGTTCCTCATCATGCAGCCCATCCCCATAACTGGGGAACAGTCCCATCTGTGTCTCTCTCAGCTCATGGAATGGGAAATGCTGAATAGGGAGAAGACAAGGTTAAAAGAGTCAAACCTTTGGCCATTTTTACCAAATCACAAGCTAATCACAGCTTAGATTAATTACCAGCTGAAGATTCAGCTCTCCTTTAAGAAACTGAAGTCTGTGGGACTTTCACGTGGAGGAACACAGTGACATTTTGGAGGATCTGGCTGTTGCTGTCTAAAGCACCAGGTCTGCTGGCTTCTGCAATACCATGCAATGAAAATGTCTCTCACACTAGTGAATGACTAACCTAAGCCAGTATAATTTTAAAGTTATTGTAGGTGCATATATGTTAACTTAGAAGTATTGCACACATTTCTTGATCACTGGGAGGCAGTAATCACCAAGTTTAACTAGGTTTTCTCTTGGGCATACTGGTTCACCTTAGGTGGGTCACTTAATCTTTCTTTCTCTCTGTTTTGCTGTCCATAAAAGTATGATAATATTGGCTCACATCACCTGCTGAATAAGCCAATATTCAACACAAATAGCTGATGTGAGATTAATATATCTAAAGTACTCTGTTGCTGAGAAATGCTGTCAGTCCAAAGTGTATGCTACTATAATTATGGTGTACAATAGAAATCAGGCAGCTTATGGGTATTCCTGAGCCAGCCTCTGTATCTGCTACCTGACTTCACACGTACATGTCCAATGGAAATGAGATTTAAAAATAAAAGTGTCCTTGAAACTAGATAAGAAACTTCCAACCAGTGGAGAATGTCCATCAACACCTATCTGGGGCTACAGGTTTTTTTCCAGCCAGTTCTGTCTGATTTTGTTTCTTCATCTACTCAAATCCATCATTCTGGCTGGCAAAGGAGGAAGGGACAGCTTTGAGAGAAGGATTGCGGTAGGTCAGGGTACAGTAGGGTTTAAAAAAAACCCCTCAGAGTTTTGACTCATGATGTCTGCCAAAGCCACACAGCTGATGATGGCAGAGCATGAAATGACACATGTATATGACACAGTCCTGCCACCTCCACATGTCTCTCACTCCATGCCCAACAAGAGGATCCAACAATCTGTCCACTCACCAATGAATTGAAGTACATAACTACTCCCTTGGCTGGAAATTCCCAGAGAAAGGGTGGCTGGCCCATCCTTTTTCTATCCTCAGAGAAAATATTAGTTTTATTTTCAGAGGAGAGCATTACATACCTCGTGTCAAAGCCTTGTACAAAGCCTAATGCAGCATCTTCTGCCACAGAGCAGGAGGAACAAGGAGCTTTCCAGCATGCCTGGAGAGCTCAAAAATACTTTTTTCTTTAAAACTGTAAAGTCATCAGAAAGGGCTGAAAGGCAGAATGAATGAGATTCCACTTATACTAAAAAACTGCTGAGTTGAATCTTCTCTTTCTTCTGTATCTCTTTAACTTTCTTCTACCTGGAAAATGCCCTGAACATTTTCAGAACTATCGGGAGCAAGAAACAACCATTCAGTCACAGCTGGCCCAAGACATTTCTGAAAAATAACTCACTCTATTCTCACTGTTGGGCAGTGGATTTTCCAGCAAAGTGGAACAGTGGGTAGAACAGGCTTTTTTTCCCCCCAGCTCCAGGGAATTCCTATAGATTTCTCAGCATCCACCCAAGCAATGTCAAGGTGCAGCTGTACTGTGTTACACCACCCCAACATGTGTCCCCACTGCCCTGCAGATTTGTACACTTTTGAGGGGAGGACAGCATTACACAGCTGCTTTGTCCAAAGCGTGGGTTGGTTTGTTTGCATGCTGCTTCATTATGAAAAAAGATGGGCTGCTAGCTTCCTATAAATTGAAGAAAAAATCCACGAAGAAAACAACAGCCTGAAGATAAAAAGTCCCAAAGTTCTAGAAATTGTCAACTCCAAGAAATGTGGTGGGTGTAAAAACCACAAATTAAGCTTTACATCCACATACAGCATGTATGTTTGTTCTGAACAATGCTCAATGGTGAGAGTGGGGAGCCCTGTGAGCACTGCCTCCCACTGCAGACATGCCTCTCATTCCTGGGCATAGCAAACTCCCTTCCCACAGACACCCCCAAAAAACCTCTGTCTGTTCTTCACAGCACTGGGCAGGGTTTTGCTTCCTCTTTGCAAAGCCCTTTGCAGCAGGATGGAAGTGGGCTTTGCTCCAGAAGCTGAGCAGTGCGTGAGCAGGTGCCAGTGCAGGTCACTGGACATAACACCACCTTTTAATTTGTGGGGACCTTAGGAGCCACTGCCTCACTGCAGGTCCAATTGAGGACTGGGTTATGCTCAGCCTTAGCCCAGATCACACAGTGTTCACCTAGTACAAGGAATGAGACAATAATTCATCATTTTTAATCTACAATAAGTCAAGAGAGGACAGAAAATGTTAGTTATGTGGCTAATATTTGCATACTGCCATTCATTAAAAACTCACTGAAACTCACTATGACTCAAGAGGAACTAAATTAGAGATTTTTCAACCAACTCTTCTCCAAAATTTGAATAACATGGATTTTTTTAATCTTTTAGCAAATGTACAAAATTAAATGAACATGGAAAAAATACCAAATCTATTTATCATGAACATCCTCATCTCTGTGAGATCTCTGTAGCAGCTGAAGGTATTACAGAGACTATAATGCACAGAGTGCTTTAGGGTGAGAAAGTGCTTTTGAATAGGTTATAATTCATTTAAAACACACAAAATTAGTTTTAATGCATGCAGTAAAGGCATTAGAAACTCTTTTAAAGGAAAGGCTTTATAAATATTGGGTTATTCAATAGATGTAAGACCTCACTGATTCAGTGAGTAAAAATGAAAATTACTATATAAAACTACTTTTACTGTGTCCTTTGCTGCTTTGGAAGTCAATCTAGATGCTATTACATCTTTACATTGGTATTACATCTGCTATTACAGAGATGACAACTCTGTATTAGGACTTAAAATCTTCAGTCCTTCCAGAAGATATTACACAACTCACTTGCACCATGGTATTTGGGAAAACTAAATGTTTACCCACCTTCATGACTTTCTCAGAGAGGCTGCATGGCAAGTGCACATAAATCTTTCAACTGAGACTCAAGCACTGAATTGTAGGAGCTACTGAATTGCTGGCAACGTGAGCTAATATGAACTAATATGAACTTCATGCAAAATTTTGCTTTGGCCGGAATTGCCGTTTGGAGTGAGCTTGTAGTAACAGGCTCGTCAGAAACCTGCCAGGGAGTCTCTCTGGCAGGCTGGGAGCTGCAGCTGGAGCTGCCTTTCCTTCAGCTTGCTCTGAATTTGGGACATGCTTGTGCAGCTCTGCTATAAACTTTTAGCTGGAGTGGGACAGAGAGGAACCCAACAGACCTGAAGCAGAATCTCAGGATAACCCCAGTGCAAAGTCAAGCCTTGGGTGAAACTGCAGAGTGAAAAGTTTATTGAGGCTCACACTGGGTCTAAGGCCATCTCGTCTGGGCTGAGGAAGCTGTGGACCCAGGAGAGATGAAAGCATGCAGTTTGCTTGTTTTAATGAGTGTCTGGGATGCCTGCAGCCAGAAAGGCATCCCCACCCCTGGATGAGAACTCACCACCTCCATGGAGCCACACACAGGGAGCTCAGTTCCCACCAGACAGCAGTGCAGTCCATCCTTCCATCACTGCCTACCTGACCACAGCAGTGAAGCAAGTTTCACTGGGACAAATATCACCTTAAACCTTTTAAGAAACCAAAGAAAATCCCAACTGGACAAGCTTCATCAGCTGCATCACTGAGTCCAACAAAGCACATCGCTGTCCTCACAAACTTTGTCTCAGCAAAGACAATATTTAGGCTTGACTTGTTTTCTGCTCTCCCAAGTAAAGAAAGAGTTGTTGTTCCCTTAAGAAAGCTCTTCCCCATTCACAGTCAGGAAGGTTTCCCTGATATTTTGCCAAGAGTTGTATAACAAATGGCTGATGAAACAAATAACAAGAACAGGCCAGAGAAAAGAGAGGAAATATCTAAAAAGATGAAAAGGACAAATGAGTCTTCAGAGAATATGAGCTATAGAGGATGAGCTGAGTTTATGTCTGGTAGATTTTGCTTCATTTCCAGTAATTCATGCTTGGTATGTTTCTAGAAACAGATAGATGAAATATTTACAAAACCCACACCAGTGGATCCAAGACAAGTTGTGAGAGAAAGAAAAGTTTTCTTAAGTTTTGACAGTCAAAATACATTTGTCACTAGGCCAACACGCAGAATTTTTCCCTTTAACGGGCTGAAAAGAGCAAATAGGATCATTTCTTCTGAGCCTGATTTCTCTGTCCAGTGGATTTGCTCCACCACTGCTACCCCTGCACTGAATGGTCCATGAATGGATCTCAGTCAGCTCCTTTTTGTCACAGTCCTTATTCTCTTTCAGGAGCTGAATATTGGTTAGTGCATGGACAGGAGCATCCGAACCTCCAAGGACAAAGGCACCCAGCAGATACTCTGAAGGCATTTTGGTCAAGGGTGTCTGAACAAGGTGCCATCACTGCTGTCAGGCACTGGGACAGGGACAGTGAGTGTGCTGCTGGCACACACCACACAGTCCAGCCTTGACACTGGGGAAGACTTCAGAGGGGTTTAGAAGCAGAATAGCTAGGAGGAGTAAGAGGAAAAAAACACAAATAGGAGACAACAAGAAAATTAGAATGAAAAAACCCCTATGCTCTGTAAAATTTGCGCACAAATAATATTAAAATAATGCTCATTTATAGGCACATTATGAACAAGCAGTGCTTGTTATTAACAGCATGGTCCTAGGATCACTTTGCACATCTGTGTTTTCCATTAACACCAAGTAGCAGCCTCTGGAGCACATGTTTTTCTGTGTGCATCTACCCTGTGACTGTGAACACCAAAACTGTCTGGTACACAGATATTGGGGAATAATTCCCTAGATATGCTGTGCATGTATTCACAAGTCAAATATGCAGCCACACCAGTGTGCACACAGAAAACACTCAATTTGTATGAGCAAAACAGGAGCTCAAGGCAGGGCAGTACTACAGAGACCGAGCTCTGAACTGGCAGCAGCAATCCATCAGGATCTGTCGCTGCCAAAAGACAGTGTAACAACCTCTCAACATGAGCCACATCTTAATTTTTGTCTGGGCTGGTTTCACCAGCTTTCCCCAAGACCCTCGTCTGTGAATACAGAATATAACTTGGACAAGAACATGCTTATTCTGACCATTTAATGCATTGATTAGGGAAATTCAGGTGTAATTAAGTCTCATAAATTATCACTACCTCCTTCTGATAAGAGCCACCTAGCAAGCAAAAAATTGTATAAGTAGCAGTGTTATTTTCCTTAATGAAGTTTTCATGTGTTTCGTTTTTACAGTATTGGTACAAAGGAAACTCTTGTGCATACAAATGGAAATTTCAGGTGACAAATGCCAGCTGATTACCAGCAGTTAGCTTCAAAACACAACCTGATTGCAAAAACTAGAAATTTTACCGTTCTTATTAAACCAATTCACCATTGTCTCAGCAATTCTCTGTGTCTGTACAGTGATATTTTTCCCTGGGATAACAGTATCCATAGCAATTTTATGGGTGGGGTTCAGATCAAGGACATGTGCTGCTAGCTGGAAAATTGCATTTGATCTCTGCTTTTCCTTATCTCTTTTCAGGTTTTATTTTCTCTTAAGTTTAAAGACACTTTCATTAAAGAAATTATTTCCTTTCTTTGGGAGGCTGAATCAGAAGGCACTAAAATCAGTGAGTCTTTCCATTAATTTAGAGGAGCTTTACATTAGACTTTCAATTAGAAACACTTAAGTGTAGAAGTATAAAGGAACCAAAGATAAAGGAGAGGGGAGCAGGAGGTGGAAATGTTTCATGAACATTTACAAACCTCTAAGGTTTCATTTGGCTTCATGTTAAATTTAGGTCAAAGGTTTGGGTCAGCTTTTGTTCTCCTCAGCCCCCGTTTGCTCTGATCTTCTGTTCCAGAGTGGGATCTTGACAGGTGCACTGTGAAAAGGGAAAAATCAGTTTGAAAAGCTGGGCTCAAGACCTGCTAGAGGCAGAATGATGAGGCTTTGCAGTTTGTTTCATGTCAGAGGGAACACAGTTAGCTCACATAAAGTTATGCAGTATTGGACTGAACGCTGCAGGTATTTTAAGGAAATATCATGAGAGGGACACATTAGAATTAATGCTTGTGCTTGGCATCTCTGCGATGACAAACCCTAGAGTTTGGGGCTGTGCCAGGCCCTGAGGCAGCAGCATTGGCTGTGTTTGACACTTGTAAAACTATTCATTAGAGGACAGCATTTTGTTGACCAGTGGCAAAACACCAAATCTCCCACAGGGAGATGGATCACTCGTCCTCCAAAGGTCACAGGACACCAGGGTGGCAAAACCATTGTCCCCAACAGCCTTTGCCTGCCATTGACAAGAGATGAGTGAGGAACAAGAAGATTTTGGCACTTGTGACACAGACATACAAATAAGGTAACTCCATAAAGAGAGATTGATCTTCAGGTTAATTTATTGTAGTTTTTATTATTTCTAGATAATATTGTGGGAGAATCAGAGCAGCTTCCTGACATGTCTTCTAGCTAGCTTCAAAGAGAAGTAAAAGTTGAAAATAATTACTAAATTCAACTAAATTATGTTAATCAACTGGACAAATTTAGAGGAGGGGGGAAGGGGCAAAGGGCGGCTGATATATGAAAAGAAAAGAAGGATGTTAGAAGCAGAAGTGATAAAATCACTAGCCCTGGGGGATAGCAGGAAAAGCAGGCAGCTTTTAGCCCCTGAGCACTAAATGTTCTGTCACAACACAATTCCTTCTGCTTCATTCCCCAGCTTCCTGCTCCTGCCTGAGTCCCCTCCATCCCCACCTCAGCCACATCAGCACCAGGGTTTGCAAGACCCCTCTAAAACTAACCCAGACCACCAAGACCTGAGCTAACACAAAAACCTCCTGCATGGCGTGGGTGCAGCATCACTGCATGGGGCTGGCACTTCACACGTGTTTTGTCTCAGATTCATCTCGTTTAGTTTAGGCATTTAACCACAGACTAAGTGTCTAATTCCCTTAAAATCCTTCTCCAGCAAGGAGCTCTCAGGGGCAATCCCTGCTGTTGGAGGGATCACTGCTGGTGATGTGCCCAGGGCACCCTGCTCAGCCCAGCCCAGGACAGACCCTGACAGCCACACCTTCCCTTTGCTCACTGCTGCCACACAAGAATAGGGACAAAAATAGGTCTCTGACCTACTTCTGGGCAGCAGGCAGCATTCAGAGTGGCTGCTGGAGCCGAGGGGGAGCAGATCATAACCACACAAATCACACGGATGTGTTGTGAGCTGGGAATGACATTGCCTCTCCATGCTGGCTTTTCCAGCTTTCCTGTTGAAGCCTTTTCTCTCTGTTTTTCACCATTCTTGACACACAGACCTGGGCAATTTCCCCCCTTTATTTTCTGTTGATATCACATTTTCTTCTGTTTATGTTTAATAATATTATTTTCCATGGTTTTGAAATCAGCTCAGGACAAGTTGTTGTCTCACAACATTTTGGAAACAGCATTTAGGAAACATTTTCAGCCATGAATATTTGAAGATTATTATATTGAAATCACTTCCAAATATGAGATTCTTTCTCTTCTCAAGGGAATTGTGCTGTTATACTTAAATCCTTTATATTTTTTCCCCTTTTTGATTTAGATTCAGACATACTGTGGATTTATATTATTACTTTTCATGAACAGCGAGTACGTTCTCAGTGGTGTCTGCACTGAACAACAGAAAATACCTATTCCTTGGAGGAGTTTTCTCGAGATAATTTTTTATATCTAGTCTATGTTTTTAATTATCAATATTATCTAGTGTTTAATCTTCTACAGAAACTTTATTTTTAGGACGTCTTTTCAGACACCCTAATTGTTTCCTTGTGGAGACTGAACTGGATCCATGGGATGGTCAGCCTTAAATACCTGACACCTTTTACTCTTGTTTTCTCCCATGGGATGGTTTATATCAGGTTGGCCAAAGATCTGCTCTAACAGAGGGACTGGGAGCTGTATGCTGCACACATCCAAGCAATCCCATTGTAATCAGTAGATGAAATAATTTCAAAGCATACATTTCCTTTGTCCCATGTAAATAACATTTTCATTACTCATTTCAACTGGCTAAACAGCAAAACCAAAGTCTTTTTCTTAATAAAAAGAGAATGGTCTTAAAGCAAACACCACAAAGAGAAGAGTTGCTGGAAATTTCCTTTCTGGGAAGGGATGCAACAGAACTGGAGTTTTATCCTTGAGTCACCAATATCTGGGGTCAACCAGGGGACTATCTTTGAAAAAATTAAAACTCTCCTGAGAAAAAGAACACATTATTCCTGCTGACCTACTCCAAAGAAGAAAAATCTGCAATTTTACCCAACATTTCTCATCTGGTCCCTGTTCATGCCTGGGAAGGTGCATTTCTTTCAGAGCAAGCCTGTTGCTGTCACATCCTCCCATCAGCTGAACTCTGGGAGGTTTCTCTCTGTTGTGCTGCCAGGATGCTCCTTCTGTAAATACACAGGACAGGTCTCAGCACACTCAGCAGGATACTCTCAGTTCCATTTACACAGAGCACTCCTTTTTCATTACAGGAAGTCAGGGAATGAGGACTCAGGCCTCCCTTTGGTAGAGAATCACAATTCCTGGGCATCTGTAGACATGGCTGTTTAGGGTACACTCAAAAGACCCCAGTGAATCCTTAAAACAATTCCTGAGCTTGCTTAGCTTTAAAAAACATAATGTTGTCACTGCTGTTGATGCCATTGGGGCTTAGATTTATGAAAAATAAAGTTATTTTTTGATTAAATAAGCACTCACCTGTACATATACTCACAGTTCAGAGGTTTGGGAGAATTAGATGTGAATGGCTGTTGATGAAACTCAAACACTGTGTGCTGGTGCTGGAATTCAGAGCCAGCTTTCCGGGATTAGGTGTCCCTGACTAACCTCAGCTGTTAGAAATTATTTTGGAGCTTGGCCCTGGCAGGTGAGGGGTCACTGTGAGGAGGAGAACAAAAGCTTTTCTTCTCTCTTCTGCCCCGCCTCCTCCCTCTGCAGATTGGGCAAATGTGGTTTTAATTCAGAAATACAAATGTCATCTTCAAAGTCACTCTGAAAAGGAAGGGCGGGGGAAAGAGAGAGAGAAAAAAAAGAAAATAAAAAGAAAACCAACCAAACAATTGGATTGCAATTTGTCAAGATTTTTTTAACTGTGAAATTGAACTGGAAAGTCTTAACAGCTGACTGATGAGCCAGTGGGGAAGGAAGAGAGACTGGGAGTGCTGGAATTAGTCTGCACTGCACTTGAAATGCAATGAAATTTCCTGCTGTCCCAAACAGCATCTCATATTTTGCTTTCTTCAAGGCCAGTCCTTTTCTGATGTAAATAATCCTGTGATCCCATGTCATCAGGAGTCTAGGGAAAACAGCTCCACCTTACGTGCTGTTCTTGGAGCACTTGGAGCAAGGCAGAACTGCCACTAAAAGCTGTTTGGGAGCATCATTAAGTGATAAGGAAACATTTTTTTTCCCCCCTCACCTTGCACTTTTGGAAGTCTTCAGGCTGGGAGGTGTTTTTGTTTCAGGTTGTGACAGCAATGGCTGCATACATGCTGCAGTTGTGAATAATGGAAAGGGCTCTGAACACGAGAAGTCACTGTGAGTGCTTGCTGTACTTCCTTAATGTATGTGACATTGACATAATACACCCCAGGGCTTTCTGGATCAGATGGCATTTGCCTGTTCCACGTGCTGGTTTTATGAACAGCAATCAAGCTGTAAACATGTAGGCAGCTGGAACACATGTAGGCAGCGTGTGTGGTGAGTGCTTCCCAGGCTGTCCATGGTGGCGAGGGCAGAGCCAGGGTCAGGACAGCAGAAACAGCGTTCTGCCATCAGAGGAGAGCACTCCTGCTTGCTGGCAGGGCTCCTGGTGGGCAGCCTGCATGCTGGTGGTGCTACATCACCACGTTGTCTGATTGTGTAACACACACAGCACCTGCAAACAGCTTTTGTGATGCACAGAAACGTAACCAGATACATGGCACAGGAGCTGATGTGTGAGCTACGCTTCTCACCAATGTAAGAAATTAAAGTCTTCATTTCCAAGCACAGAGGCTGGACAGCAGGGTGATCCAAGCCCCTCTTCCTTAGTCTGTGAAGCAGTAGCCCATCAATCAGGTACACATTTCACAGAGCTGCATTACTGAATCAGCAGCACTGAGAATCCTCCACCTCCTACATCCCCATCCTTCAGAAGGAAAAGTCTGTTTCTACAGGGACTGAAAGCAGGATTAATCCCTCTCTGATTTCCCCCTCTAACTCCTTCTCCCTGACACCCCATTCCAGCTTTCATCCTATCTGGGTTATTTAGTCTAGAGCAGGGAAGACAGAGAGGAGACATGATAACAGTCTTTAATTATATAAATGGCTTATGCAAAGAGGAAGGCAATAAATTGATATCCACATCCATGGGGAAAGCACAAAAAAGTAATGGGTTTAAATGCAGCAAGGGAGACCTGAGTTCAGAACTAGAATAACTTCCCTGCTGCAAGGGTCATTGGGCACTGGAGGGGATTGCCTGGGCAGGCTGGGGGATCTCCACGGCTGACAGGGTTAAAAAAACACTTGAGACAAACAGGTCAGGAGTGGTTTTTGTGGGGGTGGATGAGGTGACCTCTTCAGGTCCTTTCTAGCCCTGTTTTCTTCTATACCATGGTAGTAACGATTCCAGCCTCACTCCTTGGCAGACCACCACAACAAAACTCCACTCCTGTGTGTTTTGGTATAAATTGACAATCCTGTGGTAGCAACACAATTGGGTGAAGGAGGAACGGATGAAGCCAAAAGACAGGATATTCTCTCAGCACACAACAGGCATAGCTGTAAGGTACTGCATCACCCAATTATTCTGCCTAATCCTAAATAATTTAATTTTCTCTTCAACGGTCAGCAAGAGAAACTCAAGCTCCTAAGAGCTCATCAACTCTGCACAGGACAAAGGTTCACACTCACAAACACTCACTGATTCCAAAACAGTGGCACCTTACAGCTCCCCACAAGTAAGACAAGCAGAGTTACTTTGCCTTGTGCAAGATTACCAGATACTTTGGGGTGTGCTTGTGTTGCCAGCTGGTACAGCCTCATTCTGCACAGCCCTTGCAAAAAGGAGCACCCCTGGAGATGCTCTGCTCTGAAATGCACTTCTCACCAAATTGCACTGAAAATGGAATGGATTCTCTGTTTACATAAGCATATCCTTAAGTGCATTGCTGGACTGGGGCCTTACCCAGATATATTTCAGGCTCCTGGAGGTCAGTAGGGATTGATTGGCTTCTCTGCATGACCTGGGCACTGAAAGCCTACACGTGTCAGAATGAGGATATTTTACAGTATATAATTTTTCTCACTAAGTTTTAGATATCCTAGGCAGAAAAGATAGCCTATAGCAACAAAGTCAGAATGTGGTCTCTCCTTCTAAAAGAGAGGCATGAGTGAACCCTAGCAGATGTAATTTGTATCATTACTGCTGGTGAAGTTAGCAACCTTTAACAAGGAGATATGATCAATAGCTACTTGAGAAGATACAGCTGCAGATATCCAAATGGACATGAACAAGGAAGAGAAGCAATAGCTGAATATTTAAACCAGATGAAAGCTGTAAGGTAGGTTATTGACCTTGAAAGACCCAGAAAAAAAACGTACAGGAGGGCAACAATGATTTATGTACTTACCCTGCACAAATATTAGAATGGCTTAATCAAGAGTGTAGTAAATTATGAACAAAGTAGAGCTTTATTAGATTAATGACAGAGGACTTTATATAGAAAGGCTGGCATCTTCAGAAAGTGGCTAAGATAAATTAATTTTAACTCTTTTGTTTCCAGGCTTGAACAGTCCTTTTTCTGCCATGCAGTTATCTGTCTTACACTTGGTAATTACATATCTGTTTCCAGATCCTCTGTGACAACAGCAGAACTCAATGTATGGAAAGCAACAGGACACCAGGAAGGGGCACCCATGGAGACAGAGATGACAAGTGCTAAAAGCTTTATCAAAGATTATAAAAGCTAAAAGCAGTTCAACAAGGATCTGTTTCTAACACTGTAGAAAGAGGTGGGAGTTTAGGAAATCACAAAGAGGCTCTCAGACCTTTACCATGGTTACTGTGGTGGTGTCCAGAATCCCTAGTCTTGGATCATACATGCCGATGTCCCTAAAAAAGACCAAAGATGAAAACCACCTCCCATAGGCTGTGAATCAAGCAAAGCAGGGTAAAGTTTGGTATGGGAACAAGGAGCCACAGCATGAAGTGGTTCACATGTGGTGGCACAGAAAGTTGGGCCAGGACGTCCACATCCCATTTCCCATCCAAATGCCCAATCTAGACCAAAGGAAAGAACACTTCTGTCATTAAGAACAAACTTTTTAAACTGGCTTAAAGAATTCTGATTAGGAAAAAAAACCTCAAAAACCCCCCAAAAACCAACGAACCAAAAAAGAAAACCAAACAAAAACCCAAGCCAAAAACCACCCCAAAACCAAAACAAAAAACCACCACAACAGTAATAAGAAAACCAAACAAAAAACCCCCCAAAAAACCCAAGAAAAAAAATTCACCCAGTTTTTAATGTATGTAGTTTGGTTTGCAAAATATGTGTATTATTCCTGACCTGTTTATATCAGTGGAAGGGACAAATCAGTCATCACAGTACTTGTAATTGAACATGGAAATTTATCTGTTATCATATCAAGTCCCAGCAGTGACTCTAACAACTTCTTGGACCATTGGCATCAACAAAAGAACTAATCCACAGAGAAAACATTCAGGGGTGCAGTTTGCACCAGTTAATCAGGGCATGGTCAGCTGCATTGCTGGGACACAGCAGCCTGCTGGTCACTGAGGTCTGTGACTGCCTTTTTCTGCAGGAGTGGTGGCTGTGCTCTCCTCCATCCTGAGACTGCATTTGATGAGATCAGTGGCCGAATTCTCACTTCCATCCTCAGGGTCAGGCCTAAGGGGCTGGCACTGTGCTGCTCATTATTCACCACTTGCCATGTACAGGTGACCTGAAAACTGACCCACACCACACTGAGTCCCCTTTGGATTCCTCTGTGCTCCAAATCAAGCCTCAAGAGAACAATTAGAGTGAATGAGCTCAAATAAAAATGAATTTTTGGGAGTGTATTTATGATCAGTTTTGTGTGCTGCCCTTTGTTCCCTGCAAAACCCCTGGCTGAGGTGTAAAGCAGCTGAAGAAAGTTCTGGTAGGAGAGGATTGCATGTTAATAGACATACACAAAATAGCTGCTTACAGGGGAAAAAAAATAAAGATGGCTGAGAAATAAAAACTATTCAACAGCATCACCACCCACAGAGAATAAATTTCACAGGTAGGATAGTGCAGATACAGCTATTATGGAAACATGAATCTTCAACTGCTTTACATTATTATATTTTCCCTTCCTTGTAAGGTTTGTTGAAAAAGCAGAATATGCTAATAGACCTCTCTGATTTGTCTCCCTTGAAGTGTGAGTAAAGCAACACATTCTATTTGAACTTCATAATTCATATATCATTATTTTTAGTTATGTTCTCTTCAACCCTCAGTGGTCAGCTAATGAATTTAAGAAAATGTATAATAGTGTCCTTGAATTACCACTGTAGTTTCTCACCAACATTAGCTTGAGCTCAGTTGGCAGCTACACTCCATAAAAATCATCGTTAAAACTTATCTCAATGCAGGTGTAATCTGGACAAAGAAGTTTTCCCCATTCTCCTGCCTCTGTGTTGCTCAACATCTCATGCTGTGCAATTCAAGGCTGTAGTATTTGAAGGCTGAAGTATTTGGGTTCCTCCATCTGCAAGAATCAAGAGATAAATATGTATTTATTGGTCCACAACAGGTGTCATCCTGTTATAATGAGATAATTATTTATATGCAGGGAGAGTATTCCCATGGGACCTGGGGTGGACAATTTGAATTAGGCTGGAAAGGCAAAAGCTGGGATGGGGTCTGCAGCTTCTGCACAGCAGTGGCACTGAGCACAAACACTCCTTGGCCCCAGGAAAGTGCCAAAAGGAGGCAGAAGGAAAAGGAGAGCAGCTCCCTTCAGTCCATCCTGTCTCCACTGCACCTTCACAGTGGGAAGCAGTGGCTGCCCAGCTTCACCCTCACACCTGCAAACCCTTCCATGGCCTCATTTCCTCCCTCCTCCACATCCTCCCACAGAAATGGGTTTATTTGTTAAACAGAAAGACTGACTTCTTTCGGTGAAGTATTTTAAGATGGTCTGTCTCTGTGTATGAAAATGGGGGAATTATTTTCCTAAAGAATCTCAATTTTCTAATTGTTACAGGAAACTGTTTTTAAAGGAAATTCATAACTATTTTTGAAATTTTTTGCACTTGCAGTCTCTTCCTTGCAGGGGAATCTCATCCATATTTCTTAATGAGACATTCAACATGTGCATTTGTTTCCTGTTTAAAGTAAGAAAAAGATCCAAACCCCATAAATGTTAATAGAAAATAAAACTTTTTGTCCTGATGCTGCAAAAAGCTTTCACAACAGTGAAATACAGAGTAAAAAAACACTAATATGGAAAAAAGGTAATTTGAATCCATCACAGTGAAACACACTAGTCAATACCACCTTAACACAACACATCAAAAAAACCAAAGTAACACCTGCCTGTGAAATGCTTGATTCTTATGAAATTGTTCCTTGACAAAATGGTCCCATAAAACTTTTTAACTCTACTTATTCAGCACAAAACAAATCAAAGAAGATGACTCTCATTTCCTTTTCTAAATGAAAAATGTCCATTTCATGAAGGAAAGGTCAGCTGTTAGGCAGAGTGCTAGTGCACTTTAGAGAACCTGAAATCTGCACCTGGACTTCCTCACATTCTAAATATTTCCCTCCTTCAGTTTGGCTGAGAATTGCTGTTTAAAACTACCTTCTTCTTCCTGGTCCCTTCATTACTCTGATGGTTATGTCTTTCTTAGAATTTACTCTATGTAACATTTTCTGGATAAAGTACAATAAATTCTGGTTTATGTCCTAATTCCAGCTAGACAGCTATAGAATAGCTGTTAAATAGCTACTGTGACATGTCTAATAAATAGCCATCTAACCACATTATAAATATTCTCAAATTCAGCCCAATAAATATTGCAATAAATTTGTGTTTGCCAGTACATCTGTATAAATATCAGTAATAAGATAGACCAGAAAGGCTAACCATACTAAAGAGCTTTGATTTTGGAAGAAGGCCATGTGCAATATTTCATTCTTCTTAGAGGGGGAAAAGAAACCACAAAAAAAAAAGAGACTTTTTTTTTTAGCAAATAATATAGTGTTGGGAAAGGAAGAGATTGTTCAACAACCTGCAATTTATTTAGGTGACAAAAAATGAGACATGCAAAGTAGGGCATGTTTAGCTGAATGTCTATGGCAGTTGCACAACATTTGCATGCATTAAAAAGCAATAACTTTCCAATTATTAATTAACTTCTATTGCCAATACCATTACCAACAGCTGGAAACATCCACTGAACAAGACACACAGATCTTTCTCTTCCAGACTGCAATCCTGTTCTGACTGCCAAAAGTTTTGAAAAATATTCCAAATATTTGGCTGACTGTTCAGTAGCCTCATCAATATCCCCCTCACCACCATTTCTTCACCTACCCCCCAATTTTGCCACCCTCTCGATGACAGAAGCCAGGAGCATCTCAGCTGGAAGAGATTCTCAGAGACTGACAACTAAAAAGTGCTGAATTGCAAAGAAAGGCTGCTCTGAGCTGGTATTTAGTATTTGTTTTAGTTAACTAAGAGAATACACTGATATCTCCTGGTAGGAAGGAGAGGTCTGTCCCCACCTGCCACGCCTGGAGCTGTGCACTTGTGCCCCCCCAAGCCCTACCCAGAGCCACCTTGAGCCACCACCCAGGGTCAGACTCCTCATCTGTGCTCTACCTCCCAGAAAAACATTCTGCATTTCCACTGCTCAGACTTGGACACTTTTAAGGTTCCTTCCTGGCTTTTCTTTCTCATTAGCCAAAAGACCATTCACTCGTGTGAGCAGTGATGACAATACCTGCCACAGTTCTGTATTTGTTCCAGTCTATTTAGTTTGGGTTGTTTAGGTTTTATTTCTGTTTCTAAGCTTAGCAAAAAATAAAAACCCCTTCAGAGCAAGCTTTTAATGCCACTGTTCATTCTTCATTCCCTATTTATATCCTTCTGGAGCTCTGTGATCAGAAGATAGTACTACCACTTCCTCATGTGTAAGTTTGCTCATAGAAAAAAAAAAAAAGGCATGTTACACAATAGCTCTACCATTACACAAAGAATGTGCCTAAACATCTGCATAATCTAATATTTTCCACAGGGTTACACTAATGGGTCGTGTACTCTGCATTAATTTCTAATGGCTCAGTTTTGGTAAGGACTGTGGAAGCACACAGATTATGAGAAAAAGAGAATATTTCTTCTGCATTCAACTTCAGCTTTCAGTGGTGGCACCCCAGGGAAGTGGTCACAGCCCCAAGCCTGGCAGAGTTCAAGAAGTGTTTGGACAATTCTGCCAGGCACTCTGAGAGCACTCTGGTGTGTCTCTTGGGGTGCAGGGCTAAGAGCTGGACTTGATCATCCTTGTGTATTCCTTCCAAATCAGCAAATTCTGTGATGTGCATTGAAGATACGAAAGGTTGCCCATGGAAACCTAAATTTTGGGCAAAGCAGTGCAGATGTGAAAACAGCAATTTTCTGGGAGTCTATGAGCCGTGTAAAAAACACATCATATACCTACACCCAAAGTGGCTTCTCTTCTGCTGCTTAGAGAAAACTTGGAGTTCCTTCATCAGCTGCATGGATTGGCAAGAATTTCCCAGGAGCTGGGGTACCTGCAGTAGGAGAGGCCAAAGCTGTTTGCTCTCCCAGGTGACCACTCTCCATTCCATCCATGGTCATCCTTAGACTGCCCCACTCTTTCCCCACACAACACCCCACAGCATCTCCCACCTCTGTAGATGTCTCAGCATGGAAGGAACAGTCTTGGACCTCCTCAGATTCTGCATGGTGCCATCAAAATCCACTCCATCTTCTCCAGTCATAGAGAATATCAGTTATGATCCTCTCAGTTATCATCTTTTCCAGTTGTGATTGCTTTTCTGCCTGAGGAGAAACATTGCAAATGCAGAGGCACTGATCATATAGGGTGGTTTTCTCCAGATGGGATCTAAACTCTTAATTTTATAAATAAATAAATACAGCAGAGATATTGACACAGTGTCCTGTTCATGAGATATCTCAAAGAGGGACAGAAAGGCTCCCAGCAGAGCACAGGACAGGCACATTGAAGCATTTTCCCTCAACTGCTTTACATCACAATCTCATTACAGGTAGATGGAGGGAAGTATGAGGCTCAATTAATAGGTCAAGGGCTGGAACATATCTAATTATAAACCCATTTAGCCCTAGCCTAAACATCCTAATCTTAGCCCCAAAATATACAAGTCTGCCTGGAGCGACACAAAGCAGCGAGAGCCCATGCAGGGACTTGCCAGCCTCAAAGAGTCCATGTTGTTCTTTCAGTTATCACAGTTTATTTTTTGGACATTGAGACTCCAGAGGCTGCAGAGCAGCAAGGCACCACAATGAATACAGTGATTCAAACATGAGGGGAACCTTTTCTACAATACCACTGTCTGTCTGTCTGTCTGCATATGATGTACTGCAAAGATTAATTTGTTTTGAAATCCTCCTTTTTAATTTGCATTGCTGATCAACCTAGCAATTATAAATGTTAATCAATTCTTCAGTGGCCTTAAATTCAGAAATTGAGACTGTTGATCTCAATAAAAATTCCATCCCTTGCTCTGATTTATTAAAACTTGAGTGATATGGAAAACCCACTGAGTCAGAGCACTGATAGGAGCATGCTTTCAGAGCACATCCTTAATTAATTTTAAAGCAGGATGGGCCACTTTATATCACTTTGATTTAAATCAGTTTTGTTAATTGTGATTTAAATCACAATTTAAATAATTTAATTTGCATTGCAATTGTGCTTTCTAGCAGATATTCATGACAAAGGGTTATTCTCAGAGACTGACAACTAATAAAAATGCTTAATTGCAAAGAAAGGCTGCTCTGAGCTGGTATTTAGTATTTGTTTTTGTTAACTAAGAGACTACACTAATATCATGTCACTATATATCTAAGCATTTTTTCTGGGGTTTGATTTTTATGTTTGATTTATAAGAAAACAGGACATGGAATTTTTAGTCACCTGATTCACTTTAATATGTGCTTTGTGTCATGCTGCTTCTGAACAAAAATATCCAGAAGGACATAATTGTTTAAGTGGAACTACATTGTGTTATGCTTTTTTTAGGAAATATTATCAAAATAGTCTTTGCATTTCAAGGCAGCTGATGTACTGAACAGTGCAAATATCAACAGCAATAAATCAGTTGAGCTATTTTTTCCTTGCTTCCCTGTTCTTTAAGATTAGAGCTGGTTGATCTCACATCTTCCCTCCCCTCCACCCACCTTTTACTAAGTAAATGGGAAAGGATAAGCAAATTTTCCTGTTCTTTCCACTACCAGTTGTTTTCCCAACTTGGAATATTCTAGTCATTAAGTGATGTAAAGCAGATAAAACAAAAATAAGAAAATGTTCTTTTTTGCACCAAAAAAAAAAAAAAGACTGCAGCTGTCAAAAGCTAGTTTATTACTCAAGAAACTCCAATTCCAGGTTAGTTAGTAATTTCTCCCCTTTAGTGATTTGGCATTCTTCAGAATTTTGGCAATGCATATATACTCAGTTGTTATTTTTATGAAAGAAGTTTTTAATAAGAAAATAAAATTTTATTTTGGGCATTCATAACAAATTTAGGCCATCATCATTCCAGGACACAGGACTTCAAGTTTTATTTTCAGAAGAAAAAAACATATTAATTTAAAAACTCAAAGATGAATGAATGAATGAATGAATGAATGTGTGTTGTAAAAACACACACAGATTTCTTGGCACTAAGGAACCACAGACAAAAGGACAAGAATGTGAACGGACTAATTGTCACCTATTTTAAAAGGAATCATAACAAAAACATGGTAGATTTATATTTTCTAGAGGATTCTTGTCCTGCCCTCAACTGACAAAGTATGATTTTTGCCACCTTGATAGAGATTCTTCCCCTATCCACAAAGAAAACACTGGTCAATGAACTCTCCTCACACCATAATTCTCATACAGCATGACAGAAAAGGCACAGCTCTAAAATCAAAGTGTTGTTTCTTAATCCAAATACTTATTCTCGATTCTATCTAAACCTCTACCAGATCAGAAATGAGTTAAATAAGTTCATGTGGCTGCTGGCTAGGAGCTTTCCCATCCAGTCACTTGATGCAAGTTTACAGCACAGTTTCTTAGGGCAGTGATTTGTTTCAGTGGACTCAATCTAAAGGTTGGACACTATTCTTTTGGAAGTCTTTTCCAACCTGAATGATTCTATGAGTCCCATCCTCATCAGCAGGACAGGCCATCAACACTGACTGCTCAGGCAGGCTGGCAGGAGGGCAGGACTGGGGTCTGCATATTTCCACTCTGGGCAGCAGCACCAGAGCACTCACAATGCCCTCTGGAGCTGGGTAATAAATTTCCTCCAGGCTATTCTTGTGTTTGGCACTAGGAAATCATGTTCTGTGGGCCAAAAAACTGTGGTGTAACAGAGATCACATAAGAGATGTCCAGACTGCAGTCTGCAATGGGGGTTTACATTAAGTCCTTCATTCCTTAGTCAGCCCCCAGAACATGCAGCCTTATAATAATTTTCAATCAGTTTTCTGAAATAAAAGACATTTGTTTTTAATTTCTGCATGAAATGCTGAAGATGCCACCTGGTACTTAGTTACTGTAAGAATTCTGTGTTGGTGCTTAGAAAAGAATGAATTCCCCAGTATGGTAAGAATTTGAAACTAAATTGAACAAGCAAGTTAACTTTTCCTCAGTTCTGAGTGTGCAGCACAGGAATATGCTCACCCAAAAGATGTGGGAGTACTGGGAACAGGAAGGCACTCTCGTGGGAGGGAGCAGGACAAAACACCCAACTGACTTTTCCATACAGTCTTGCAGAAGTATTTTCCAATCAAATGAAAACCTGAGTGAAAAAAAAAAATCAAATGAAAATCTGATAAGTAAACTAAAAATTTATAAAAGGGTAAAAGTGTTCCTGTGGAAAGAAATTTTTTGCTTACTCTAAACTTCAGAGCAGGCACAGACTAAAAAGAGGTGCCAAAAGCAGTAACTGAGGAGCTGTCACTGTGCTGCAGTTAAGGACATACACCCACAGGTTCCCTTTAGCAACATTTCCTTTTCTGCTGAAAACCACCATAGCTCCCAATTCCTCTGTGCAAGTGTCAGCCTACCTAGAACTGACAACTCAAACCTGCAGAACAGAAAAAAGGGATCAGCAAATACCTCAGTCCTGTATTTGGAAGCTGCATTATACATTCAAGACCAATTAAATACTTTAAAACTTCAGTGAGTACCTGCAAGAGTTATGTCTGCTAAGCCCATCAAATCTGCAGAACTTGCTCAGGAGAATTGCAGAGGAATTTTGCAAGGGAAGGCTCAACACACAGATGTAATTTTATGCTTTGGAACACATAGGAAATTCCAGCAATCGCTGAATGAACTCTGAATGTCTTGCTGAAAGACATGCATTAAGCAAACATAAACCACTAAGTAAATACATGGAAAAAGTAGTGCCTTGGAAGAAATAAACAAATTATATATGGCATCAGACTAAACAAGCTAGTGCAAGGCCAAGCTGGAGCAGTTATCTCCAAAATCACTAGGAAGTAATCATAAAGAAACACTTGAAATAATAAATAAAATAGAAGAAGTAGTTCTTTTCCCCTACCACTCATATCTGAAGCAGTGCAGAGTGGCTTAGAGCAGGATATATAGTTTTCCTTTCATCCCTTCATGCTGACATTGAAAGATGCTATACTGTGTCGACTGTACCTGGTCAGCAAGAAATTGCCTCTGTACAAGGATTCTTCATTTGCACAAAGCTGAGGAAATTAGGCTGCTCCTCCCAGGCAGCACTGGCTAAGACAGACAGGTGTCTGAGGAGCCACCACACTCCTGCTCATGATAGTGAGGTGAACCCCAATTTTGGAACAAGCCTAGCATGCACCAAAACAGCCAACGCTCAAATGACAAAATGATGAATATGGTACATTCCATCCTAACCTAATCCAAATTTCATGTTGGCTTCCCTGACACCAGCAGCTCATCAAGATGTCTGTGCTAGCTAACTATTTCACCTCCTGTGTGAGGAAGGAAAACTAAACAAGTAAAACTAGCTGACATCAGGAAAATTGAGAAGCTGTAACTCATACAGAATTGGCCCAGAAATAATCAGATTCCTCACTCCTTTATTTGTTCCTGGACCAGATCCATTCTGTCCAGATAAACTCCTCCTGAGTGCACTACACAGCTCTGGTGTAATGAAGTGATGGGTCATGCTGGTGCTACCACATCCAGGATTTATGAGGAGACATTATCACCTCAAATAGGGAATTGGAGGGGGCAGAGAGATTGTGGCTCTGCAAACAAGGCTTTGAGGCATGTTTAGATGGGTGGGATGCAATCAATCAAATTAAGGTGCTGTGCATGTATGTATCTCCAGTGACCTCAGAGAGAATTCCAGCACACATTGATGCAGGATCTGTTGGTTAGGAATTCATTAACAATGCACACATATTAGCAAAAGCAGGCACACCTCCTACAGGTAATTCAGCACATTTCCTCTCCTTTCCCAAAAATAAAATGTTCTGTACTGATACCAAAGCTGCCTTCCCTGCTGATCCCCTTTTGTCCCTGATTGGCATGTTACTTGCATTCTCCATTCAGCAGCAGCTGTGCATAACTGGTCAAACACTCCAAGTTGTTTGTCAAAGTTTTTCTAAGGCTTTTCATCTCCTGTTTTCCCCATGAGGTGCCCAAACACAAGTCATCTCTGTTGACTTTTGGAGCACATTAATTCTGAGCACGGCATCAGAACTGGCAGGTAATCAGTTAGCTGGAGGTTAAAGTGGAACATTTTTTCCTTAACAAGGGCAATAAAAAGGTGGGAAAGATATTTCTGAATTAGAACATTTTTATTCAGGTAATATATTTCCTAGAGGCACACCTTTAATACCAGCTCATGGACAATTCTTTCACTAGATGCAATCTGAAAAGCCACTGGAGGTGGGGGAAAACTAATCAAAGCAGAATGTCTGATTTATCACTTCCGAAATGCAAGGTGGGGGATAACAAACTGCAGCCCCAAGGCTTTGGGCCCTAAAGCACTGCCCCACCCTGGATCCATGATGACAGAAAGAGGAATCCTCCAGCTAACATCACTCACACTTATGCTCAGACTGTGGGAGATGTTACTGTGAGGGCACAAGGAGGATACAGGGACCCTGAAGAGCAAGGGCAGGAATGCAGGGGCTCTGGAGCACTCAGCTGGCAGCATGACACAGGAAAAGGGGTTTGGGGCTCTGACCACACACAGCTTTTGTCACACAGAGAAGAAGGAAATAGATCGTATCTGCCACATCTTGTAGCCCTGATCTATAGCCAGCTAATTGGTAACAGGAGTTTTATATAAAGATGAACTCCATGGAATCTTCTAACATGAATAACTCTCAAATAATTTATTTGATTTTTGAGCTATCTCCTAGGAAACAGTCCATTTGTGTCAGCATTAAGGAGTAGGATGCCATGCATAGTTAGGAATGCCTGTTAACCTCCACCTCTGAAATGCTCATCCCTACAAGACAGGAGGAGAGAGGGCAGAATGGGATCTGATCTCCAGGGACCATCCATGGGAGCCTAGCTCCTATTTGTGCTTCAAGAGTTCTCACACCAAATTTATGCCCAAATTCTGTAATGTGGTGTCAGGCCAAGTGGATGCACAGGTAGCTGAGTGAAGTCAGGAATTAATTTGACACATTATGACTCCAAATTCCACAATGATTTGTGCAAGTCAAAAACTGTCCTACCCTAATCGACAGGAATATTCATGTGCATGAAATTGGATGGGTAAGATCAGGGTAAGTCTCCAGAGAAACAAAACAATGTAAAGGCTGTTATTTATCCTGGCTATGCTATTTTTCTGAGAGGGAAAAAAATAAAAGAGGAAAGATTTGAATTACAGCTCTTTGATGGGTAACATAGAAGTAGACAGGTTAGTCCTTGTAATCTGCTGGCACCATCAGCAGAGCACTAAATCAAATATGTTTTTACTCATCTATTAATGCAATCCATTGCAATGGTTATTCAATACTTATGTTTGTGTGAATTACTGCATATTTCATTCTCTTTTGAAAACTAAGATAGTTGAAATAGTACAGAATTTTGTCTGACAGAGCTTTAATCTTTTGCTTATCATGGTTTCACCTGAACTGTTGTTCTGAAAACTAAATAAATGAGGTTTTGGTGAGATAAGAAGTTCCAGTATTAGACCCTGATACCACTGGTCATGGTGCCATGATACACTTGACATTCCTTATAAATAATAAGTGTGTGAAGATCTGTTTTTTTGACTGCCTGTATTAGTTTGAAAAAATAGCACTCACCATGCTCATTCTATAGTCAAAGTACTAAAATTCCACTCTTTAGGAAGTAAAGATAACCACTTGCAGAAGTCAGGAAAGACTTTCTTCTCTACTTATAGGAATAGACATAGTCTGTAGCTCTTCTCAGCTAGTCATATCCATCATGGCACTCTCAATTTGGTACAAAGTATTTCAGAGAAAAATAGAGCAGACTTTTCTAAATCAGAATATGCCTTCTGCTGCATCCTAGCACTGAGATTGCAACTCAGCATCTTGTTCCACTCTGCAGTGAAGAACCATCTGAAAGTTAGACTGAAGGACAAAATCTGCAAGCAGACTTCAAGCAAAAATCACCTGCCATCTTCTAGGTGCTCATCATTTCTAGGGTGCAGGTGAAAGAAGGTTTGCAACTTCTGTGACTAAAAAGCCTTCTTCTTCAACCTTGCTCCCAAAGAAATCTTGTAGTATATACATTAAGTCTCGTCCCAGGTCCAGGAAGACAAAGAGACATCAAGAAAGTGCAGGAAGACATCAGCATGGTTCGCAATTCAGTTTTCAGAATCAGTGGATATTTTTCTTTGTTTATTCTGTATAGGAGCAGTCAAATGGAGAACTTAGAATGACCCCAAAAAACTGAAAACAGAAACAGGAGACAACTCTTAATGCTGCTGTTCCATAATCCATGCTACCCCAAACCATTCTCCAATGCAAGGAATAGAAAAACCCCCATCAAGGAAATAGTTCCATAAAACAGAAAAACAAAGCATAAACAGAAAAATAAAACCAGACGCCAATGTGTACCCAAAGGAGCTATTAAAAGCCAAATGCTTGTCAGTATAGGATGTTCCACTGCACACATCTGGTGCTCTCAGCAATACAGAACATTTCTTTAATTGCTACACCTGAGACCTAGAGCGAGAAATAAATCTAGACACTGATCTCAACATATTTGGAGACAGGTAGAGATGAGTAGCATCACGAGGATTTCATTGATGATAATCAAGCACTTATGTATTACTGCACTGAACAGACATGCTTGGGATAGACCTATGCCTCTCTAATTTGATGTCTGTTTTTCAAATCCTTCTGGTGCCAGACACTGCAGAGATAACTGTGATAAGCCTCCCTGTGGTATATATCATCCATTACTTTTTGCACCACCCGAGATGTCAGTTCAGCAATATCCAGTGCAAGAGGCAATGGACGAGATATCAGAGCAGCTGGACTGACTCCAGCCTGTTGCTTCTCTCATGGGTTGTTGAGAGTCACTGAACTTTTCTGTTCCTGTTTTATTTACTCAGACTCTAAGTACTGGCTACATGTTTAGACAGCACCTTGTGTGATGGATCCTCATTCTCTGTCATGCCCTTAGAAATGTGTATGTCAGTATTATTCACATTTCGTGACTTTGACGTTTCCTGACAACAAACAGAGAAGACTATGTGTTTATTGAGAGGAAAGGATTCCAAGGCAGGCACAGCACAAGAAAAATATAACTAACATAACTAACACTTGCTCTGAGAAACTTTTTGGTGCTTTTAAACTGGAAAATGGATTTCCTCAGCAAGTCCTCTTGCTCAGGATCTCTATTCTTCACCTCTCAATAGGATGGTGAGTGGTTCCTCACCATTTTTGTAAGTGGTGTGAAATACTGATGTTAAAATGTTCACATCCTTATTATAAATAATAGGTTTTGCTCTGAATCCAAGCTGAATATTCTAAAATTGATTTTAATAATTTCTTTCGGAGTAACATCAAGGATTTCCTTTTCTTGGCTCATTTGCTATAGCTTGTCCTTTGTGAACAGTGGCATGTCATTGCCAGCTGTCATTATTACCTATACATTTCTCAGCTGTATTTGAAGACTTTGTGACCTGGCACTCCATTTACCCCAAATACTCAGTTCTCAGCCCTGCCATTTCCCAAATCTGAAATGACATATCTTGAACTACATTAACTACCTCAGAGCATTCTCACCCTTCACAAAATGAAATTTTAGCCATTTGTTGCCTTACAGCACGTTTGAGGTCAGGAAAAAATATTAGGTTCTCATTGTTCAGGTTGGTACTCAGGTGCAAACTCAAGTATAATCACATTCTTAGGACTGACCAGTACTAAATACAGGATGCCCTTTTAGAAAACACAAGCAGAATAGGATATCAGCAACTCCTTTCCTGAAGACCACTGGCTCATTTTATCTGCATCTGCTATGGACAATGTCAAAAGATGTTACCTCGAAATTGTCAAATTAAGATCAACCCTGAGACTTGCTGATCTCTCCTCCTTTTGATGCTCAGGGGAGCTGGACATATTTTGAATGTCTGATTTGGTTTGTAGGAAATTTAATGCTTTTTTAACCAAGCTGGAATTTTGACCCAGAAAAGAAAACCAAAACACATTAGTTATCTTGAAACATGCTTAATGCTGAATTAGAAGAGAACAAATTAAACCCAAGTCAAAATTAAAATTGTGAAAAAAAACCCAAACTAAAACAAGAATACCCACAAAATTCAAAATCCCAACTATATTGGTCATGAAAGATTTTCTTATGATAGTTGCTACACAACAATATATTTTCATAGGTACCCAAATATAGATCATAAATTTACTATGCCATTAAGAGTTAATAAGGAATACATATACCATGATGTAATTCCTTTTTTCCCATCTTTAAGAAACTCCTGAGTCACTGGACTTGCAGACAACATTTACCTTTCTCTTTCATGAAAGATTCCCCTATACAAAGATTTGTGACTAGTTCAATGACAGGAAATTTTTTTTTCCGGTTTAGAAATATCCTGAACATCACAAAGTTGAATTTTAGACTGCACATACCTCTTCATTGTGCAGCTGTCTTTTCCTCAAAATCACGTTAAACTTATTTAAGGCTTTTATTTCAATTTAATTTAAAATAGATTTCCTGAATAGATGAAAAGCCTTTGGGTTTCCTCCTGGCCTTCCCCTTGTTCCTACTTCCATGTAATGATGCCATAATGATTCACTATTTGATGTTCTCTGGCTTCAGACTTATATTATAATTGCCTGATTTCTTATGAGAAAGGCAGATAAGGAAATATTTCAAGAGGCTTGTAAATAGCTGACAAGGACCACAGGACTGCAGTTACATTTAATTTATAGCTGAAGTGTTTTGCTGTGCTAGCTGAAATAATGTGTTTGTATAGTTTTTCTGTGCAGCCTGTATCATTTATCACTCAGTAACCAGCATGAACTGCACATCCTGTTTTAAAACCTCCAAGTATTTTCCTAGTTACCATTACAGCAAGGTATTATATTCTTCTGGAGAACCTACAGTGGAGTAATAAACTGCATGACTTTGAGTAAAAGACTCTCCTCTTTTATTTAACTCTAACCAGTCTTACCAACTAGAAGTTCCAGTCCTGCATGGTTGCTTGGCTTTCCTTTGCCAAATGAGCGAGAGTATGATCTCATCCAGATTTCAGCCTCTTATAAGTAGTTTCTTTAACCACTTTTTATTGCACTCCTGCAAAATAATTGAAGAAAAAAAACCTTTAAGCTGTGTACTGAAAGCTGAACTTGCAATATCTTTCCATTTAACTCAAAGAGGGGATATGGGTTGTGCAATATATCCAGCTCCCAGCATCATGCTGCTGCTCATATGATGAATGTTACAGGTAGTGGTGCTTATGCTAATAAGGAAGTTAATGAGAAAAGCCAGGCTGGATCATGTTTTGTAAGAAAGAGAATTAAACCCTACATTCATCAACTGGAAAAAAACAAACATTAGAAAGGAAAGAATGGGTTCAAAAAAAATGAAATTCAAGAAAGGAGAAGGAAACCATCATAGCTAGAAATATCAATGAATAGTGTCTGACATTGCTATTGTGTAATGCTGCCTCGTTTACATGATTCATGTTAATATTGTTAGTTACTTCCTGAGCAATGGCTGAAATAAGGATTTATAAGGATATTTAAAAATAGGGTGAAAAAGTGGAAAGAGGAAAGATCAGAAATCCAGAATAACTTGAGTTTAGATGGGTGTCTACAGATCTCTGCCTTGTTCACTGGTGAAAACTTGAGGCCTTGTGAAAGGACTAAATGCAAAACAACCCCACCAAGATTTTAGTCACAGCAGATAGGTAATTCTTTACTGGGAGGGTGGTGAGGCCCTGACACAGATTGCCCAGAAAACCCAAAAACCTGTGGATGCCCCATCCCTGGAAGTGTTCAAGCGCAGCTTGGATGAGGCTTGGAGCAGCCTGGTCTAGTGGAAGATGTCCCTTCCCATGGAATGAGATGATCTTCAGGTCCTTTCTAACCCAAACTTTTCTATGCTTCTGAGATCACAGAAGTGAGAACATTTGGTATTTTAGGTTCAGTCCAGTCTGTCTTTATTTCTGTGTCTGCAGAGCTTTGCTTTGCAAACAGTGATAACCAGGTAAAAGTGAAGGACGTGCAGGTAAGACCAATTTCTCCAGTTACCTACACTCACACTTGTGTAGAGGAGAAATGAAATTGTGTGCATCATTCCCAGCTTTGGGAGAGTCCCCTTTCCCTCCCCTTCCCCACAGAAAGCAGTATAATCCTTTAAGTGGAGCTATGGTTAAAACCTACCCAAACACCACACAGACAGGTTTTGTTCTGACACATGTGGTGGTGCGCTATTTATTCTCTTTCTGACTAAAATTAATTGTAGTTAAGCACTTGACATTCCTCTCTGAGAACACTTCTGGTCTGGCAAAAGTTCAGCGAGAGTTAAAGAACCACTCACCTCCCAAAGCTATTCTAACCTGGAGAAAAAAAAAAGAGGATGGGCAGGGAGAGCAGGTAAAAACACATGGATCAATTGGTGCTAAAGTAAATTAGTATATCTAGAGAGAAGAGTAGAATAAAAGGAGGGGGCTGTAAGCATGGCTAGACCTTGAATTGCTCTAAGAAAGGATCTTAGATTAATTCCTTTGTTTCCTACTTAATGATTAATTACTGCTGGTGTTTTGCAAACATAGGCATGGCTACACCAGGTAATGCAGAGGTGTGCTGGAGATCCCCAAGGCACAGAGAAGAGGAAACCAGCACTTCTGCACAGAGCAGTGCTGGGCCACAGACAAACCACTGCAGGTTCCCAAAAGAGCATCACCTCAGAGAGACATCTCACTTGGGTACAGCACCTGATCCAGCACTTAGATCATGTCTGCCCACGAGAAAAAGTATGGGATGGAGACAGAGAAGTCACTGAACAGAAGAACACAAACACATTTCTTCAAAATATGGAAAATAAACATCTACCATGTTAGATTGCCTTGATGCCTCTGGGCCTGTTTTACAAGGGAATATTCTCAAAAATCAGATTCAGTGTCTGAGATAGATTATTCTGTGCTAGTTGACAGTCTGTGAACATCTCAAATACTGCCCATGAGAGGAATAACCCCATGGAGGAGGATTCCCTGCTCCATAGACAGACCTCAGTTTCAGTCTCCTCACATGGAATGTCCAGGAGAAGAAGTGTCAGAGTACATGGTCACAAATGGGCAGTGAGGCAGGCTTACCATCTAAAATTCTGTAGACCTCAGCAAAAGCCCAGACCAAACTAACTGCAATGGTGTTGCCTCCCAACCTGAGAGCCTCACTGCTCACCAGGACCACAGAGACAGTCACCAGATGTAGATGTGGAAAACACAGGCTCAGCAGAGCCAGGACCTGGGGTTTTTTGTTCAGAAATTTTCCACTGCTCTCTTTGGGAACGTGGTAGAAGGAAGCTCAGACAGCATTGGGAGATTCTGCCATGCCCTCAGTAGATTGGTTCGTGTGTACCCCATGAATAGCCTCAGCTTTGGTGCCTGGTGTGATGCCTAGAGAGGCTACCTGGAACAGAGGTTAGACAGTGTTAAAGGAATAAAGTAGGCATTTATTAAAAGGCCTTCAAAGGATTCACCTTGGGCAGCACAAGAACCTGGCTGTGGCTCCAGCCAAGATGGACCCAAGTTTTCACACTTTTATAAGTTCTGGCCCATTTACATACTGGGGTTAATTGTCCAATTCCAGCTCCAGGTTCTGCAGTCCCATCCTCCCAGATTCTCTCCTCAATTTTCTGTTGTTTGCACTTTTTGGGCCTGAAGCTGCAACAATGTCCTTGGTTCTCAGGCTAGAAAAGGACTGTTTTGTTTAACTAGATTGTGAAGAGGACTTGCTAAGACTTTGTATGAACTTCAGTCACACACCAATGCAGTACAGAATCTGAGAAATATAAAAGCTAAAACTTGAGGCATCAGGTGCTGAGTGAAGATACCAGAACGTGGTTCCCAAAGGAAAGTCCCTGAGGCTGCTCATAACTCACCCCATCCTTCAGGGATCTCCAGAGGACATGAAGTCCCTGAGAGAAAGGAACAAATCTAATAGCCTTTCCCACTTAAAAATAAACCCATTAAATGAGAGGAAGCAGGGCAGGTGGCTCATTTCCCGAGCTCTGCGACGCTGATTGCAGGGCGAGCCCAGCTCTGATTCACTGGCCAGGTCGGGGCCATTGTCCCATAGACCATGCACAGGAAGGAGAGCCCAGCAGGTCCCAGCACCTGGGGCCACACCCTGGCACCCCAAACCTCGGTGGGACCCACAGATCCCTGTGCACAGCCAAGCAACTTTCCCCTTCTTTGCTTTCCTCTCCTGATGTTTGACCACCTGCTGCACCAGCAGAGCCCTGAGCTGCTGCTTCCAATGGACTCCAGATACTCACAGGAAAAAAAAATATAAATAACCACAACCCACGCGTTTAGTACACATATGAGAAATCAGTGACATTTTCCTCTTCCGTGGTTCTGGTTAAAAGAGCAAGCACCAAACCGGGGAGACGAGTCACTTCCCATCCCAGATACTGTATTTAGGGATGTGCTTATCTAGAAAGCCATGCCAGGAACACTGTGAGCAGGAAAGCACTGATTGACAACCAAGCCCTTCCTCCCAATTTAAGACATTTTATTACCTCCTGGGTGTTTCTTTAAAGAAGCCTTTCCCTTCTACCAGTCTGGCTCCCTGTTCTCTGTGGCAGTGACTTAATTCTTAAGATGACAATATGGATTGATGAGGCTGAATCTGCCCCCAGCCTGGCTCATCTCTCTCCTTGATGCTGCAATGAAGCCACTGTCCCAGTGTGTGTCCAAGGAACAGTCTAAGCTGTCATAAATCCAGGCTTTCCCAGCAAGATCAAGAAGGAGGAGGGCTCTCAAAGGCCTCTGCTGAGACAGGGGAAGCTGTAACAAGTGTGTGAAAATTAACTAGATTCATGTTTACATTTGATATATCTAGACATATGGGCAAAGGCAGCCATGCATTGCTTGGGTCCCACCAGATGTGAATGGTTTGCAGCTGGGAAGTCTCTTTTTGTGTCACCCAGCCCGAGTTCCACTCCTCAGCACACAAAGCACAGCTCCCAGCCCGGGCTGCCTCACTTCCAGAAGGGGATGACAAACCAAATGCTTGCACCTGTGTTGTGCAGACATGTATATCCAGAGATCTTGCTGACCACTGTGAAAACAAAGCCTCTAACACATGGATTCAATGAAAATAGGGTGGGCAAAACTCTGCCCCCACACACTTGCAGAGCTCAGTAGGAGTGAGATGTGTTCATCCTGCTGATTTGGGATGTCACACACCGCTTTCTAGTAGCTGCTCCAAACATGGGATGAGCGTTTCTTGCTCCAAACTAAGAGCATTTCCCTGTCTGCCTCCTGGAGCTGCTTATCCTCTCTGCAGAGCACAGGGAAAGGCTGGCTGCAGATGCATCACTGCTCTGTCTTCAGAGGAAAAACAGCAGCAGCAGTTTAACTCCTTTCTCCCCACTGTCAGAAAACACAATTGCATTAGAACGAGCCTTTCACTGAAAAAGTTACATTTGTCAAATTGGCATTACATTTGTCAAACTGCTAAGTAGCTCATAAACCAAGGCCAAGGATTGTGATTCCTCTGAGCTTTCTGGTACTCACTCTGTCAATTTAATATCCCAGCAGAACAGGGCTCCTCTCCACTCTTTTTTGGCTGAGGATTGAGACTAGATTAATTAAAGTGACTACTTTAATCTTGGAGTTTATGAGTGAAAACTGAGCATAATAAAATGGAGAAATATGTTTTTTCCCCTTAGTATTTTTCATATTTCCCAGGAAAATGTCTAAATTGATGACAGCACAATATCTCTCTTAGTTCTGGCCTTACCTTCACTGTTTTCTGTAAATGAAAAAGGGGAGGGAAAGGTTCAGATTTGACAGACTTCAAAATTAAATATGTTACCACATAGCCATATGCAGAAACAGTCACAAAGTTTCATCAGTTTCCCTCTTCCGGAGGATTAATAATCTGTCATATAAGAGTTACTGTCTTTTTGCCATCTTGTTAGGGAAAAACCACAAGCATTAAACTTCTGCACTAGGTGCTAATTCTTTGACAGTTTGGGCTTTTTTTTGTGTGTAAGTAGAGAGTATTTGCCCTTCATTCAGGGGAAAAAAATCTTTACCTGGAAATCACCTTCTGTGCAATTACCTGTTAAGACAACAAATGGTACAAGGCTTCATTACTTTGGAGAAGATTTTCATGTGAAAATAGCTCTCCTCACAGGGGGCTGCCAACTTTGTTATTAATGGCTATCCCCTCACATTCTTTTCTTTGGACTATTGCACTATTGCTACTGCTGTGGAGCAGGTCTTGCCCAAGGGAGAGGAGCTGGTGGATTCCAAGGGTGGCTGGGTAGTGGCAGTGAGGAGTCAGGTCATTCATTACCCACCAGGTCTACCCAAAAACAATAATTCACAACTTGCAGAATGCAGTCAAGTGCATTCCTCTCCAGGGTGATTAAAGAAATATTCAGTTTGGTGCAACTGAGGTACAAAAGCTCTCTGTATCCTTCCTCTGCCAAGCATAGAAGAATGCCTTGCTTTAAATGATTTACAAAAACTCCCATATGCCAAAGACGTATCATTTACATGGAATCCAGGCAGCCTCATGCAATCACTGATTATACATAATTGTCCCAAAAGTGAGGGGCAGGGGGAGTAAATCAGCTTATCAGTGTTCAAGGTTTATTTTACTTCTCCCAAAGGAGGAGAAGCATAGGTTTGCTAGGAATCCTTATTTCTCTACTAAGGGTAAAAATCTGAAATGAAGAATAAAATGTAAAATAAAAATTCTTAGTTCTGATTTTGTAACTGCATCCGGTTTAAAATCAACAAATAATATAAAATTGATTTAAAGCAAATTCTCATTAAACAAGAAAAAGTAGAAGTGGGAATGAATGAAAAATTCAAGCAAACTGTTTGTTTTCCTTTTCTTGTTTCTCCCAGGCTTCTGCTCCCCCAAATCTCTAGCAATAAATCACATGCAGGTTTCTTCAAAACACTGCTAAACGTCCAATAGAAGAAAATTACATTTTATACAACTTAACAGCAGTTGTGCCCTACTGTATTAAAAATCAATTACACTTCACCTCATGCAGTCTCAACTTGTAGAATATATTTGTGGTGTTAATTTGAGTTGTCCTGGATAATTAGAGGATCTGTATCTCCATCATTATAAAAAAATTACTTTTGCTAAGATTTGCACAGAGATTCTAATAGCATTACCATCATAATGATTTTAATAAAAGCCAGATTGTGTCTAGCTCTAATATTCCAAATCTTTAATGAATTTATCCCATAATATCCACAGAAGAAAACTGAGCACCTTTATGCCCGTTTTCAATCAGTGTGGAGCTGAAGCTCAGCAGTAACAGGGTTTAGACATTCAGAGATGTAAAAGCCTTGCTTACCTCCACTGTTAACACACACATTGCAAAAAACCCCAACTCAACCACAGGGATGGTGACAGAGAAAAGAGCTCAGACCTTTCCTGGAGAGGACCTGAGCCTCCAACACCAGTGTACCCATGAGCTGGTGTCTGTCTTAATGCACTGCAATATTTCTAGTGTCAGCGTGGCTTTATCAGGGAGGATGCAGAGACACAAAGCCTTTAATAAGCTATAGAATGTGGTAGTGGAGAAAATATGAAAAGTACTGGAGATTTGCCTGCAGCAGGGAGAGGGTTATTTGCCTCAGAAGGGTTATTGTTTCAGAATTGTTTGATGAAATAATAAACAAAATACTGCAGTGCTAATAGTTTCTGTAGACCCATGCTGCCTTGCAATGCAGAGGAGGATGTGTACTCCCTGCCCAGAGAGGGCTTCCTGCATAGTTTCAGTGTGAAGGAACACGCACTCATTTGTCAATGACAAAGAGCTAGAAGGCAATTTCTTAGCCTTAGTGCTTTCTCTTAAGCAGAAATAGTCCCATCAACGTTCGAGGTGTGCAAGGAGATTCAAATGGTTTAAATGCTCAGGCTTCTTTTCTAAATTGAATTAAGACCACACCGAAGCAATATTGCAGAGGACAAAGGTCAAGGCGTTATTTATATAATACAAGGATGTAATGCAATAACCGGCTGCTGGAGGCACGTAAGTAAAAGATCAGGGACAAAGCTGCAGACAGGATGTCAGCAGTGCACGGGGAATTAGCCATGCAACTCCCTCTCATTAATTACAGATACGCACGTCCCAACCACCATACATCATTATGAAGGCAAACCCAGCAGTAACTGTGATTCATACTTTGCCATTGCAAGAAAAGGTGAAAAAGGATTGTGCTCTTCTGGCACCACTAGGTAATCATGTGGGTTCTTCCTTTGTCCAAGCTGAAATGAAACAGCAGCCATGGAAAAACATGGTAAGGAGGAGCTTTCATAATTTCCTGAAGTGCCATTTTTAGTCGTGTTACTATATAAGGAAGAAATATTTCCATACCCATTGTCAGGTAGCAATATAATATTTGTCTACAAAACCCTAACGAATATTTATATTGTTACACCTTGCAAGATCTCAATGAGCACATTATGTGTCAACACACCTGTCAGAGACAAAAAGATTTTAAAGCTCAAAAGGACCTTGAAAGTTCCATTTCTAAATATTGCTTTTGTCCAAAATATGTTGCTTGCTTAACATGGGGCACACCCTGCAACTTTACTCCCAGTCAAATACATCTTCAACTTATTGGAGTTCATCATACATGTTTGGGGGTACAAGACTACTTAGTTTTGTGCCAAACATTCTCTATGTTTTTGCAAAAAAACCCCTAAAAACCAACAACAACAACCAAACAAAAAAATCCAACAAAAACCCCCAATTTCAGCAGCTAAAATGCTGAAATTTCACTTGTTATATCTGCTGTAGATGCTGGTTTCTTCTTATTTTTTTTTATATGAGCATCAGATCCTATTCAGAATCTGATCTTCCAGTCTGTGCAAGAATGCCATAAAGACAAAAATCCATCTTAAGGTAACAGAATGTACCCAAGGCTTTACTGCCTTACTCTAAGAGCCTGTTGACATTTGGTTTTGTCCTCATGACATCTGTAACTAATGCAAGATTGGAGCCCTTACCAAAGGCTTTAAAATGAAGTTTACCAGCATTAACTGCCACGTAGCCTTTTTCAAATGTTTTTCATACACTTTCTGCACCAGATTAGAAAAATGCAGGTCTTCATGTAGTCTTTAACTGATGGAAAAGATCTATCAAATGTTTCTGGTAACCAGGTGTACCCCATTTCCCAGGCACTCTGCTGGCAGGGAACAGTGACTGATGTTCTTTACCTCAAGTGAACTGTACCCTGTAGGCTGGGAAAAAGCCAAGCCAAGAATCTGCTCTTGACCTGAGCTTTTTTACAGGTAAAAAAGCCAATTATGGCTCATGTTCTCCCACAGAGTCTTGAACAAGGAATGGGAACTCAGAGTACCCCTTGTCATCACTGGTCTCCAGAAAGACAAAGGACAAATATACACTATTGGTGGGCTTTGCCCAGTCCTCAGGGATTGCCCAATCCTCCTCCCTCTCACACAGGGCAGCACATGATCCCAATATCTGCATGTACTACAGTGCCTTCACTTACTTTAATCACAAGACTTTATTTTTTTAAAACACAAAACTGGTGTTTTCAGAAAAGAAAGACAATGTTTTAGCTTTTTTGCTTTGTCACAAAGCTGACAACATAACTTCAACTTGCCAAACGAACTATGAAGTGTCATTACACTTCAGCTGTTTCATTGTGGCCACCCCAATACAGCTGAGGGATGTAAAGACCTCACAATATAACAAAGAAAACAATCAATGCAAGATTTGCGATTTTTTCTGTTAAAGATAGTGATTTTTTTGCATTACAATTCAGTTTTTCAGGATGAGAATGCTCTCAGCTTTCTGAGCTTTTGGCAGCTGAAGATTCAGAATATGCAGGGGAGGCTGACTAACACCCCATTAGAGCCATCCTTTAATTTCTGTGATCTCCTGTCTTTTCCTGCTTAGAGCAATCTCTCCAAGACTGAAGCAACCCTTAATATTTCACTCTCTGCTCTGATGGTTTAAGTTCTGCAGTATAAAATACTTCTTATTTGAGTCTGTTGAGAATTAAGCAGCTTTTTGTAGAGGTAAAATTCATGAGTCCATGGTTGACTTTTCCAGACGCCCAGAGCTTTGGGCTGTCCCAAGTCCTGCAGTGCATTAACCCACCCTCAAAAAAGTACACCTCAGCTTAGATCAACACAAAAGGCAAAGAAAGGAAAAGAACACACTCTTTTAGGTCTGGTTTCCCTAAACAAAACAGAAGGTAAAGCACAGGTCTGCAATGATGTTTTGATAGGTGTTTCAGTCAGTTTTACATCTGGTTATGTAAATGTTAGGAATCACATAGATTTTTAAGCAAGCAACTTTTAGTGAGCTTGGTGACCTTGCTGAACACATAAATGCATCCCTCAAGAGGGAAAAAAGGTAAATTGGCTGTTTTGGGATTGATGGATTTGTTGTGGGTCTGTGCTTAAACAAAAGAGAGGGAGGTGAGAAGAAAGTGAAGGTTTAGAAACACAGTCTCAGAAAAAAAGGGGATATAAAAAGAAAAAGTAAAAGGAAACGTTGTTTATTGTTGCTCAACACCCAGACAGACAAACTTTTAACATATAACAAAGTTTTAAACATAACATGGACAGAGGAAATTATTATTCCAGATCTACACAGAGAATCTCAGTCTCAAAGTGCAACTGCTTAAGAAGTGGGAAACTCCCAGTGACTGGATATTCCCCAACTCAATGCCTGTCTTGTGCATTTTGATGTTTCATGGTAAAAGACTTCTGTTTTGCATGATGGGAAGCACAAAGGCCCTTGTGTTTGCTTTGGGCCTCTGGCTGCTATTGTAATACACAATACCATAAATATTGCTGACATTCTTTCAGCACTACACAGCAATTCTAGAAAATGAAGAGCAATAGTCCAGGCTGAGGGTCCAGTGTATTGTGAGCACCAATGGCCCCTTCCTCCTTAAACAGCCATTGCAAAGGAAGAAGAAACAGAAGAGGGAACAGAGGGGAGAAGGGAACAGACAGAATGTCACAATGACAATGAGTGAATGCCTCCAGAGGAAACCTTCTGCTGCCCCCAGGAACCAAACTGCTGGAATAGAAGGAAGGTCATAAAAACCATCCAGCAAACAACCCTAATCCAATTGCATCGAGAAGCACATTCCTAGAGACTAAGGATGGATGGATGCAGCACCACAGAGTAGGAAAGAGTGACACTAAACATCTTGCTTAAATGAGCACATCAGCTGAACTTTCTTTTTGTTACAATAAAAGAATTAAATGCATTGTGCAAATAATTCAAGAGTTTATTGGCAGGGTGGAGAAAGAGCTTCTACATTCGAGGAGTATTTTATTACTGCCTGCTTTTGAATTGCCAAGCAGTGAGCTCAAGTGTATTTAGAGTAAGACCATTGTAAGAGGCATTTTTGTTATCCAATGCCTCAGAAGAGCAGGGGAGACTCCTTGAAACATCTCTAACTACATTTTTGGCAGCTGCTGCAAGCAGGCACACAGTTGCTTAGAGGCCATCAGAAATAGAATTAACATCCCCCTGTGTGTTCAAGACACATAGCTGGGTACCCCAAAGCTGTGTTTGCATTCTGCAACTTTTAATTGACAAAGACACACAACTATAACTTCTGCAAGTACAAGGTGTGTAGTCATACTTTCCCTGAGTAACCATTTCTGAAATGGATATCTGATCTTAGGGAGTGCAAAATCCTGGTCCTGAAATCAGATGTATAAACCCCATTCACTTTTGGACATCTCAATCTTCAGCAAGTGACTCAAAATCCTACAGCACAAAAATCATCCCTGTGTAGTTATGCTGCACAAAAGAAAGAGAGTTGTTCTCAGTGCTGCCATTGTCTGTAGGACATGCTATTCTTTCTAGAACTGTAGATTTTTGAAGCTGTGGTGATTTACACTTCTCTGACTCCGTCTCCTAGCTCCTATTTAGGCATGATTTAGGTGCAGCAATTGTAGGGACTAAAGAACTGTTCTTTCTCCTGGGGGTGGGAGATCACCCCAGTTCTCCTCCACACAATTTTACTTCTCTTCCACCTTCCTCCCTTTCCACAATCCTTATTTGCTTGTGTATGTATCCATCCCTCAGGCAATCCACCAAATCCCAGATTTCTTCTAACATGAACAAAATCTATACTAGATCATTCACAAGCCTTTTTTGCAGGTACAACATAAAAATGAAAAGAGGAGTGCTTCTTCACCATGTCAGAGGTTACAACTTAATTTGGCTTGGACTGGATCTGTCCTTGGACCACTCAATTTTATACAGAGCTCCTCCAGACTGAGGAGCATGTGAGTGCAACACCCAAAGGTCTCTGACCATCTCAGCTGTGGTGGGGATGCAGAAGTGTGCAGCACAGAGCCCTGACAGCTGTGACAGAACAGCCACCACTGAAGGCAGCAGTGCCCTAATGAGGTGGCCAATTGCTCCTGGCTGCAGGGATGGTGTCTGACCTGGCACAAAACCATCACTGCAATTGGAAATAATTGGAGGCCTTTCTGCCAGGCTCAGCAGGGAGAGCAGGAGCCAAAGGGCACAGGGGGACAAGTGGAACACAGTCCCCTTGGGGCTGGGCGTGCTGTGGCAGGGTGTGGAGGTGCCACTGCCCACTCCAGGCTGCTCCTCCAAGGCAGGGTGTGAGCCCCGCCCCTGCCAAACAGTCCTAACCACTGAGAGACATTAAAATAAACCCCAGCAAAAGCATTGCTGACACCCCAGATCATGGAAAGGGCCAGCTTCAGACAGCAGCCTTGTCTCTGTGTTGTTACAGACTCCCTTCCACCCTTCTTACTCCATTTCTCACCAGTGGCAGTGGCTCAGGTCTCATAATAGAAAGTCCCAGGCTTGTCCTGGTCTCCTCACCACACACCAAGCAGGAATTTGGAGCAGTGTTATTGTTTGGGGTACTTCAGGACACAACATTCTCCTGAAGTGGCTTTTGTTTCTTTTAAAAGCATTAATTTTTAACAGTTTGATTAAAAATAATACTGCAGTGTGAGGAGGGGCACTCATGACATGCCAAACCTGACTTACTAATTGAAATTCCCAAAAGCTCTATCACTGATCCCCTGAAATGGAGGGCATTTAATAACTGAATTTCTTAATGTGGAGGGACATTCTTGGATCAAATCCTTTCTGGTTTTGATGCAGCAGAGACACTCCAGAACATCCTCTCATGCCTGAGGTGCTGCATGTCTAAGGTGCAAACCTCACCAGCTCCCAAAAGCTACAGATTAAGATTGCTGTGAGTTACTGTAGGCACTAGAGTGGCAATTCCAGGACAAGACACATCACCCAGAGCACAGATGAAATTCTTCAGCATTCTACCACTTCCCTGGTAGCAAGGAAAGGCAGAGAGACCTGAGCCAGGACACCCACAGCAGCAAGGGGACGACTTCAGATTTTGGACAGGGCTATTTTCTGCACAGGAATGATGGAACTACTACCCCAGGTGTTATTCCTAGAGTCAAGACACCCAACAACATCCAAGATCCATGCACTTGCTCTCAGCACACAGCATGTTTTCCTCCTGCAGGTATCTAGCACTCCACTACATTAAAACAAACCAAAAAAGTCCTTCCTGACTGTCTTGTAACTGAAGATTTCTTAATAACCAACACACTGCCAAACACTGGTACACAGCCACTCTCTTAAATGTTTATGTATTTCACCTTTCCATTGGGGACAGTATGACCTCATCATTGAGATTCTGGCCCAGAAATCATCACAATGAGAGGGGAAGCCACAATCTCCCATATTGATCCTTCCTCCTTCAGTAATTATTAATACAACTGATGCTCTCAGACACTGAATTTTCTGTGTCAATTTGCTCTCTAACTTGGAATTTTTTCTTAACCATAAGATCTGACTGTATTTTGGGGTTGTTCTAGGCCAGAGGGATCAGTTGGACAAGCACAGAAAAGCAGAGACAGTGGTTTGGACAACAGAAAATCTGATTAATCTGGAGGGTAGAATGACTGAAATTTAGTCCATGGGAAGTTTGGAATAAGATTATCATCATTCTATTTTGGAGAGAAGACCAGAAATTAGAGCACTCTTTACAGACAGGAAATGAGAAAGAAAACCCATCAAAACAATATTAAGTTTTTCCAAATTAGACAACAGCTGAGATTCCCATTTTTTGGTCCCTTGAGCTGCCAGGCACTCATCCTTTCTTTCCAGTAACCCGAGAGGGAGCCAGGTGTCCCCAAGCCTTTCCCAGGCTGTCAGAAGGGTGCAGCAGAAGCTGCCAAACTGCTGCCTCCTCCAAATGGGAACCATGGAGCTGGGTGCCCTCAGCCCAGGCAGCTGCTGGGACACATCTATCCCAAACCTGCAGATCCCAGAGCCAGGAGCAGCCTGAATGGCTGAGAGGCACTGGGCCAGCAGCCCTGCAAACCCAGACTCCCTGAGAGCTAGCCAAGCAGCTTGCCAGCAGCCAGGCAAAGGGCCAGTGCTTCAGCACAAGCCAGTAGGATCCTCCTCTGTGCTTTGGTATCAGTTAGTCAGACTTCTCCTGAAGGGAATGCTTGTCATTCCTGCTGGGAAGCTGCATGTGTGGCCCTACACCCCACTTCCTACCAGCCCCTGCATGTGGGCACAGCAGTCAGTTGTGGGGATGTGACCCCAGAACATCTTGTGTCGCACTTGACACTTATTTCCTCTCCTCTTCCAAAGCCAGATTTAACACAATCCATTCTTCCTGCCCTATGTTCTTTGTTGAAGTTGTTTTGCCTCCACCCCGAGACAACATATAACTTTATGAATTTCATAACAGATAGGTTCCCAGCTCCTCTATGACCATTGACTGCTGTGGGATGCAGTTTGCTTTGTGCCCTTGCAGCATCCTCAGGCAAAACACTTTGGTAAAAGGTAAACATTCTAGAAGGCTATTATAAGATCTATGATCCCAAGTGAGTCTTTAAATATATTTTATTGATCAGTTTTGGCTGCATATGAACTAGGAATTGAGGATCTTTCCCGCAGATTTACTTAGGCTATTTGCATATTAGAGAAGGACTAACTTTTGTCCCAGTCAGAATTAGCCTTCATTCCTAAAGCCAACAACAACAATCTCCAGTGTGATCTTTGCATGACAGATTTGAATGAAGAATGAGCTGGGCTAAACCCTTGAATTTAACCTTGCATTTCCTCTTACAAGACACGTGCACATTCCTACTTGCTTTTGGAGCTCTGCTTCTACCTGGAAATTCAGGACAGACAAGACAACATTACAGTTTTCACTGCTTTTTTATGAGATACCCTGCTTGTCTTTTTTTCCATCCCCTACTTTTAAAGTCACAACGAGATTTCTTTCTTCAGATTTCTCTAATCTTTTCCCTGTGGTGTGTCCATTTTAGTCAGCCTCCCCTCTTCCCTCTAGTACTCAAGACTGCTCTCTTTGTCAGGGAAGTCTCAGGGAGTTCAGGTTTTCCCCTCTCCATTTCTCTTTGGACCTGACACTGCTCCTGACCCCTGCTCAGCCTTTGCTTTGAAGTGCTTTTTCTGCTCTCTGCTTTCCCACTGGATTGTGTTAACCCTCCTCCTTTCCCCGCTCCATCAGTTGGCTTCAATAAGCCAGAGGAGCTCACTGGAACCTCCTCTTTTGTGTTATCAGCATGCTTTCACTTCTCATAAAATCCTACCCACCTTCCACATAAAACAGTTTGGCAAAAGATGACGGCTTCCAAGGGAACACTGCTGAATTCCACATGGGAGCACTGCTGGCTGCCCCAGACAAGGCTGTCAAATAGCTCTTGTGTTTGACCTAGGCAACTTCACAGCAATGTCTAAAAACAAGCAGCCACCTTCTTCCTCCTCCCCAGGACAACATTCAAATGTCTTTTTTGCCATGTGCTGCAGAGTTACCCTGGTGGGGCTCTGCAACTTCTTTCCTGCTCCACTGCAATTTTAACAGAAAACACGCCCACAAATTTGGCTTAAGTATAGATGACTGATTTGATTCAGTCTCCTTGGTGCTATAGCTCCTAACTGATGGATGTTCAGGTCAAAGCAAGAAATGGCATCAGCACAAAGGATGGCTCAGCTCTTACTTATTACAGACTCCTGTAAGCTTTCCAGATCTATAAATATTCACATTATTCCCACAAGAGGAAGAAAGGATGATTTGTGTCCTTCTAGCTTGTTCTGTTAACACATTCCCATTTTTCAGTGTTTTCCAGTTGGATAAATACCACGACAAACAGGAAACCCTTGTGAGAGAAAATGCATTTCAGAGTAAATTGCACTGGTGTGTAGTTTATAAATATTTGCAATGGAATGTGGAAAATATCTCTATTGATCACATTAATGTATGCTGGATACAGAGGACCAGTCTTCTTTTTAAGACATGAAAAGAATTCCCATGATAGGAAAAAAAACTTACAGAATTTGTATGTGCTATATAAAAACATAGACAAAAATGCTTTGAAGTAGAAAATGCTATTTTAATTACAATGGTAAAACTTGATTTATTTTCTATACCTCTTTTGCCAGAAAGTTAAGCATCTCACAAAAATCTGAGTCATATTGCCTAAGGATCAAAACCAGAGAAAACTCAAAGCTTGCTAAAATGTTATAACCTCTTAACCACTCCATTAGTGAGAGCTGGTGATAACATTTAAATAAGAATGTAAAAACATTGTTTTGCTCAAAAATTACATTACAAAGATAAACAGTAAGACCTTGGGAATACCCTGATTAATACAGCAGGCTGAAGGACTTTTACAGACCTCTCCTCCACTCTTCTAAGTATTTTTCATTATTGTTTACTAGATTGTTAATTATTTTTGAAAGGATTATTGTAGTTACAAATTCCCACTCAGGCTTCTTCACTCACCACTTGAGAATACTGCAAGGGAACACCTTTCCACACATGAATGTGATCCACATGTGCACGTGGCTTTGTGCATGTGGGATCACCACAGCATTCCAGCACAGCTCTAGGGGTCTGACTGATCCCCTCCCTGACATCTCAGCACAGGTTAATTCCTCTGTGCCTCATGATGCAGCTGTACCAGCAATAATAACCTTTCCCTCCTCCCCCCTTTTTTACCCTGGGCAATTTAAGGCAAGCACTACCTGTGAGCTTTCAAACCCCTTTCAGCCAACACAATGGTGCTTCTTACAGCTGCTCATTCTCCAGCTTCCATCAGCATCGTGCAATTAAAGGATCTCTGCCATGAGTCATTAAAACCCCTCCCCATGAAGCTGTTCAAAACATAAACCAGCCAAAAAAATACACTGGGAATGATGCATGTGGAGTTCACAGCCCCTCACTTCACAGCTACCAGCCTGCTTAGGTGCAGTGACTTCTCACCTTTAAAATAGTAATGATATCTAATAATAGTAGTAATTATACACACTGACTGCCCATTCAGCTGTTTTGCTGGCAAGTAGCTTAACCAAATGGAAAACAGGGTGGCAATACCCTACTTTGATATCCTCATAGTCCCTGTGAAAATCAAGGTGGCCAAGGTCACTGGTGTGTCTTTCCACAGCTGCCAGTGCTGATCACCTGCTTGAGGGCAGCAGGAGCCCCAGGCAGCCCTCAGCGGAGCCTGCTCCTCCTTCCAGGTATCTCAAGGATTTAGGAAGGTGAGTGCTCATGGTTATGGAGCTGGCTAACAGCCATCACTCATTTTACACTGGCCATTAAGCAGCCTGGAGGCAATCAGCATGGATCTAAAGCTGCTGCACATGTTTACCTTGCCTGGGGGAAAACAAGGCAGGGGAAGTGCTGGCAGAGCCCACGTCTTGACTCCGTACACAAATATCCTCCCCTCATCTCCCATCCCAGATTCTTACATCCATTGCATTACATCCTTGTGTCTCAGCTGTGCTCTGCTGGGCTGGTAGAAAACATCAGCATCCTTCCCCCCAGCCCACGGGGCAGGAGCAGCCGTGTCCTCACTGGTGAGGTCAGGGCAGAAATGAGATGAAGGCAGGAAACCTGCAGCCCTGCCAAGCCCAAAGGGATCTGTGACAGGCCTGTACTCTGAGCCCTTCCACCACAGCATGACAGAAATGGCTTTCAAGAATAACAACGATTATGCACATTCTGTACCATGTTAAAGAGGGAAAATAGCAACGGGGACAAGAAAAGCTTGGGTTGTGAAGGATGTTCCAGCAGAGGTGATTAATGGTGTTGAAAGAAACCCCCATTGTTTCAAATTTCTTTCCAATTAGCCACGAAGCTGCTCCCTCCTTTTCCCTCTTTTTCTATTTCCCCCCCTTTTTTTTCTTTTACCTGTGTTTGATTTAGAATCAAAGTTCATGATTTGTGTTATGACAGCAGAAATAAAGGATTTGTGTACTGTATGCATGGGGATTTAAAGCATTGCCTTTGATGGCTCATTAGCTGCGTGTGGCTACATGCAACACTGCTCGACTGAGATATATTGCCCAGGATTTAATTCCAGAATTATTTCAAAGGCATTAAATCGAATTCTTGCCCTTTTCACCATGGTATTTAAATGGTACTTTGTATGCCAAGCTTAAAAAAAGAGCACAGGAAACACAGATGCACTGCTGCTGGAGCGTGTATTGACTTTGTTAATGTGTTAAACATTTATTAGAATTTTTTTTAAACAAGATAGTGTAAACCCAGTTGTTACTAGGATTAACATTCTCTGCTACAAGAGAAAAAGGAGATTTTTTTTCCACTAACAAACAGCCTTCAGAACTAGTGAACAATATCTCACTTATTCAGCAAGACTTAAAGATGAGAACAGTCTCAGGCTGGAAAAGAGAGATGTGCATGTTTCCATGCTGACTGAATAAAACAAACCAGACAAAGCTTCTTCCCCAATAGAGAAGAGATCAAACCCCAGAAGCTTAGCTGCAGGTCAGGAGTCTCAGAGCTCTCCAGGAACAGCCCCAGCCAGCTACTCCAGTGGAAAACTGCTCAAGGACCCTCTGGAGAAGCAGCTCTGAGCTCTCAGCTTACAGCCAGGCAGGGACATCCAGGGTGCACAAAAGCAGATCCTCCAAAACAGTCTGCATTTATTTACTGCTGGTCTACAGCCTCTCTTAAGAAAAGAGTCCTCTGTATTCTCATTTTTCCCCATTTGTCTTATCCCTGAAGATTCAGGGATGCTACTGGTAAAACCCAGTGCTTTATCCAATTTATAACCAAACTTTCATTCTGAAATAAAGCAAACCCAAATCACAGCCTCCTTGAACTCACAGTGGGGATATCCCCCTGCTCAACTCCCCTTGCCTACAATGGGTCACACTTTAGAGCAGTCAGTCCTGCAGGGGCAGCTGCCCAACACTCTGCCCATCCACCTCACCCCTTCTCCTTCTGGCAGCATCCCTGCACCACAAACACACCCACATGTCAACATTTCATACAAGAGGAGATGCATAACACAGCTATTCACATGATTTTATGTGTGGCCACGATTGGCTGGAGCTGGTGGTTCTGTTGGAACCTGAAGGACAGCAGGCATTACCAGAACTTGCATCTGGATTTGAAATTTAACACCATTTGGGAAACAGGCAATTACCTAGAACTGTATTTCCATGCAGCAACACCCAGGAGTCTGCAGCAGTATTACACCACAATTCAGCTTCAGCTGGGAAAAACATTTTACTGCCTTAATCACAGGACTTCTGAGCAGCCACTGTCACAAAAAGATGCAAGAGGCAGATGAATTTGCATTTTTGAGCTAATTTGAGAGCTTGTCACTGTGTTTTAAGTCCTCTAATAAAACAGCATTAACAAAGACACTGAATTCCTTTATGTGCCTGAAAATACACATGCACACACAGAGATCCTCTCCACCTCTGCCCTGCCTACCAAAGGAAGTGCAAAGGAGCAAATCTGCCCAAACACACAGGCTGCATCTAGCATGAGGTCTCTGGGGGGCTGCACAGTGGGGATTGCCCAAAGTGCTCTTTCTGGCCCAATTCCAGCACATATATAATTTAATTGATAATGCTGCATTACCCTCAGTCACTGTATAGCAATAGTTATCTTGGTTATTTAGTAACTAAAGAGTCTTGTACAATTTCTTATAGATATGAGGGTCTGCAAAGGGACCTTACATTGCCCAGAAAGATCCCAGCTTGCCACAAATGTACACAACTGAGGCTGGTCCCACGTGGATGAAGCTTGGTTTGATTTTCTGGGGAGATTCAATATAACATGCCCAAATTTCCATGTACCTAAATACAACAGCATAGATATTTCCCCACTTCCACCTTAACCATGGGATGTTTTGACTCCAGGCAAAGCTTTCAGGTACACCCTGTGGTATGGAATGCCCATGCAGAGGTTTTCCCAAGATCCACTCTTTTCTGCATTTAAGCATCAGCTTCAAACACATGGGATGTGAAGCCCTGCTTTCACCCAGTTTCATGGCATGTTGAGGAATGAAGTACTGGTGTTTGAGGCAAGTGATTTACTGCCATGGGGTTATCCAGAGGTTTAATTTGTCATGCATCTCGCTCACATGCTTTGTTTCCCTCTTCATTCTCTCCTTCTCAGAGGCAGCATGCTGCACACCACCGGCAGTGAAAGGGCCTCCCTTCACATAGCAGCAATTAATTTTTCTCAGCTTCTCTCCAGCCAGATATCAATGATTCCTCAGGATCTGCAAAGCCTTTCTAAGACCCTGTCAGAAACATGGAAGCCTACTTTTTCCTACTGCTCAGTAGTTAAACACAGCCTCTGCATTCAGATTACCCAGACTGATCAATCTTATTCCTTCTCTCTTGATAAAATATTGGGTGTCAGAGTCTTTTAATCCAACAGTCAGCCAGCCACAGTCCCATTCATCTGCTGGCATAGAGACAGAGTAGGCTTAAAGTGATTTCTGATCATCAGTGCCTTTGCTTTTGGATGTTAGATTATTGCAGTGTTTACAGACTGAGTCTGGTCTTGCACCTCACAGCAGATACCACAGCTGGGAGTGGAAGAACAGACACCCAATAGATTTGCAGCTGAAGCAAAACCTCCAAAGGGTTTTGTTTCCAAAGCAAATGAATCAACTTTAAAGCATTTTGCCCAACCCTGGATTCTTCTAGGGCTGTGCAAATACTTGACTGCAGGGGGATGGATTTTATCATAGCAACATCCAAGAGAAGAGTCAGTTCTGGCATTTCCATGTTCACTCTCACTTGCATCATGATGTCTCCATCCATGAGAGACATCACATATCCTCTGCCCTGGTCATCTTACACTGACTCTGTCACATACTAGTCATCAGAGAGGGGTGATTTTCAAAAGAGAATTCCCAAAAGCAAATATTTTGTTCAGGGATGTTATTGGATCACATCCTTCAAATAGCCAGAAGCTCCAGTGAATGCTCTTAAAAGTTATTTCTGATCATGCAGAGGCTCCTGTTTCCCACCACAGCTACTCTACATTTCAGGAGAGGCACTGGCAGGTTTGAAATCCACAGAGAACAGCTACAGGTAGAAAGGACTGCTTATTTATTTTACAAGGATATGCTAGCAGTTAGGACAAGCAATCACATTGGAAATATGCAGTTGCATGCAGTAATGTGGACCATAAAAACAGATTAATTAGGGATGCAAACCTAAAGTAGATTAATTAAAGTATACTAAACCAGGCATCATTTGCTCTACAACCTGCTTGATTTTAATCTGGCTTGCTCTATAAAAGTGTTTTTCTTTGGGCTTATTGTTTGCCCTTTTGTGTCCTCCAAAAGATAACTTCACACAACTGCCCAAGACACACTGTCTACACCTGCAAGGACAGGGCTCTTTGTGGCAATATTTATTTAAAAGGGGAAAACAACTGTGTACTTATTGATTTTGAGAGGAGCTTTCCGAGGGGATTAGCACTCAGCTCATCCTAACTGATGTTCACTGCCTGAACTCATGTAGCTCCTTCAATTAATCTGCTGAAGTAATTTAATGATGCGTTAGATGAATCCTAAAAATAAACTCTGGGCACTTGTGATGTGCTCAGGTGAGATTATGGCAACAGAACATGCTCAGGGGATGCCAGTGGCCAAACCCAAGAGGAAACCCCTACTGAGCCAAGAATCCTTTGCCCATTTACCCGTGATGATTATGACAATATCATTTACACTTCAAATTTCCAGCTGAGATGCAGAGCTGATGTGTTAAATACCATAAAGATATGGATAACTCAAGCCTGCCTGGTTTCCAGAGTGCCTGCTGCATTCAAGAAAAGAGGATACTAATGGGAAAAAGCCATCCCTTCCTTCCAACCCCAGAGACCAATGGCTAGGGAGGTGAAGGATGAAACCTGCCCTGTGACCTTCAGCCAGGACTTTGGTCCCAACTTCAGCACAAGCTGAACAAGGGAATCTGAACATGAGGGGAAAAATGAGAATTGCTCTCTGGAGCTGCAGCCTGCAAATCTGGGTATGTACCATGTCTCTTAGATATGGGAGATGTCTTCCATGTCACTGTCACTCCTGGTGCTCTTTTCACCTGTGTCAATTATCTCAGGATGCCTTTTTTCTTGTATGCCCACTGGCCATTCTATGGACAAAGAGTGGTGAAATTGGTTCCACGCTTTTTATTAGTGTGGAACCAATTTACTGAGACTTTCTCAGCATTCATCTGCACTTCACAACCCACGGCTCTCTGCCACAGATTTGTGACAAGCACAGAAGCAGCTTTTCCTTACAGTTTAGTTTCTTTAATGTGAAATAGGGATACAACAGTCCACTTCAGTTCCAAATCCAGCCAGAACATTTCTCCTTCAAAAGCAGTAAAGCAATCTTAAGCTATTTCCTTGGGGCAGTGGAAATATGAAATACAGCAGAGTCTCCTGCTTTAAAGTAGACTTTGTTTTTAGGGTTTGTTTTGTTTTTTTTTTTACTGTGAGTGGTGTGACATATACCAGCCACCATTATACACCAATAAAAGTGAAACTCAATTTTCTGTCACAATGAAGATGACCAATAAAATTTTAAACATAGACAACACCCATACAATTCTATAAAACCTGAGCAGAATCATAAAGCTCCCTTTAACAGCACACAGACTCCCATAGGGGGGGTTCTATAGGTGTATAAATTATGCAGTTTACTGCAGAAGGAATATGCTGCACATCATGACACACTCTTTAACATTGCCTGCACTACCCCTCTTAACAGGTATGGGGCTGCTCTTCAGTACCACCAGATGTTTTGGCAATAGCAGCAGAAAAATTTCAGCACAGGCTGCATCACATCAAGAGAATACTAACAGTTAACTAAATTAGACCAAATATTAGTCTGTATTGTGCAGAAGCCTGCAGAGCTCAGCAAAACCACAATCATCCTTGAAAAGACAGAAGGGATCTGCCCTGCAGACTCAGTAGAAAAGACAGAGATGAAGATGGGGGAAATATTGCTTAGTGCAGAGACAATACAAGAACAGTTTGCAAGGGCCAGGAGTCCTGTGCGTACAAGTCTTAGGAACAAATTAACTGGAGAAGGAGACCAGGGAAAGAGATGATGAGGAAGGGCAGGGATGTGGGAGGGTCATACACATGGGCAGAACAGGCTAAACATGCTTGACACTTGCCTGCAGTGAGAACTAACTGTACCACACAAAGTCTATCAAAACCCAGTCTGGCACCAAATACAAATGGAGGACAGAACAGGAGAGGGGCTGGTACAGTCACAGGAGAATAGTGGGAACAAAATTTGGGCATTAAAACAGCAAATCAGCTTCTTGCAGTAGATTTGAAGTGGTATGGAAAAACCCTAAGAGCACGTGGTCAGGTTCCAAGTCCTCTGCCTTGGAAGAGGAAGAAAGGGAGGTGGCTGCATATTCAAGGTGCTGCCAGTTCACAGACAATAGGATGTGGAGAGCTTGGGGAGCCCCCCAGCAGTGAGGGTGGGCAGGGGGACACAGCTGGAACACACTCAGCAGTGTGAGCAGCAGCTCCTGAGCCCTATGGAAAGGTCCTGACTACATACCACACCAATTTTATTGCCACTACTTAGAGAAAAAGAGCCCAAATGCTTTCAAACACTGATAAGAGGTTTCTGTGAGTCATGCCAAGGAGGCAAAAATTTTACCATGTTTTGCTTCTGTCTGGAAATGTGGAAACACAGCCCAAACCAGGAAAGGAAGGGCTCTGGGAATATTTGAATTAGAACCCAAGGATTTGATTAAGGAAAACTATTTAACATGCTTAAAAAGCTTTGCGGTATTAAGACTGAAATCAAGCAAGATACAGATGTAAGGTAATTAGAGAAAGAGGATTAAAGGGTGAGATTCTTTTGTCATTTAGAAAAAAGATGAACAGAGTTTACCATTTTGCAAGGCATGCAGAAGATAGAGGCAACCCAAGGATTTCTCTTCCCAGTTTTACTCCTCTCTGCTCTATGAGGTTATTTGGGCTCTCCTGTGCTGGATACTTGAAGATTCACTCCAGAGTATGAGACACATTTGCCTCATAGCAACAGCACCATTTATTCCAGGGGAAGTTTTAGAGTATTATGCAATGGTTATACTGTAATTATCAGAAAACAAAAGTGCCTTTTTTTTTTCACCCACTTTTAATTCCACTGCAGTTGGAAATAAAGGAAATAAAAGTACAAGAAACTACAAAATTATTTCGCATAGCAAAGGCAAGACCACAACTAAGGGTAGTCTATTCTTTAACTTGTAATCTTTCCATAGGTAACAAAACAGTTATTTTCTGGTGATGACTAAATTTTGGTAGAAGTGAGTACTTTGGTAATTTTTGGACATTGGCAGCATGTCAAGAACCCATGAAAAGGGTCAGTCTGGTTTTTCAGGACAGCAAGAGGCTGGAACCAGCAGCACTGAGCAGGTCTTCAGCCAAGCCTTGGACTGGCACAAGCAGCGCTTGCTGTTTCTGTCTGCTGACATTACTGAAGTGTTGCTTATCTGCTTGAACTCATATTGACTCATGCTGTTCCTGCAATAATGGAACAAAACTGCATCATTGGCAGGATGCTGATCCATCTGAAATGACAAAGGATAGACTGGAGAATAATGAAATCTGGGAAGTTCTGAATTCTTATCTTCCGTGCATCAAGTAAGCCAGAACCATAACTCCTTAATTCTACTCCTACCTAATGTAATCTTTTCTTGCCAGGAAAGATAAAAAAGAAAGTCAATCAAGGATTTGTGCTATAAGTTATTATTGAAACCTTCATATTCACTTATTTTAAATCTCTAGGCATTGAATTTTCAGCAATAAGCCTGGTATTGGATAAAACTGAAAATTAATGATGGAAAAATATTCAAGAACACATGCAAGAGAGTAACACTTGCATCATAAATAGATTTTCCAGAGGAAGACTTAATCAGAGAAGCAGAGTAGGACACAAGAACATGCAGAAACCACTTCTCCAAGTACACAAGGATGAAGTAAAGCACATGGTTTGCTGAACTTAACTCCCCTTGGCACAGCTGCAAGCCACAAATATGAGGTGACTGGAAGATGTAAAAATTGCCCAGTTTAAGGACTCTCCTGAAACAGATACATGTCATTACTGAGACAGATTGTGGTTGTAACTCCAGCTCTGTCAGTATCAGAGGGGTGTCATCATCCAGGTCATTCAAACCAATACTCTTGCAGGAAACTGTCTCACATGCAAGGATGAAGCAAGTGGTCAAAAGCAGCAGCAAGCACTGATGAAAGATTATAAGTGAAAAAAATCAGGAAAAGTCCCTTTTATAGATTTGTACATCATTAGGGAGAAAAAGAAAATAAGATTCCAAAGATTGCTGATAACTTAGAAACTGAAGATTCAATGTTTATTTTATCTGTGGCTGTGACTCTAGAGTACCATAAAGAAAAATCCTGCTGAGAATTCAAAATATGCTTTCTCAACAGAACAAAAAAAAAGCCCCAAAAATGCAAGACTGATGTAAAGTATTTGCAAGCAAATAGACAAAATGCAAACCTCCCAAATCGGAAAGAACATTGTCCCCCTCCGGAACTTCCTCCTGAGAGGAGTTATTAGTTATAGCTCTCATGAAATCCTTACAATTTCCCAGTGTATGTATGAATGCAAATAGGTCCAGAGGGTGCAGGAACAATCATCCCAGCCCCAGTGATGCCATTGCCTGCCAGGGTGAGGATGACATTGCCACTGCCTGCCCTGGGAAGGCTGGTATTGTATGGGAACAAGAATTCTCAGCATGGGCTTCACAGGGCAGCATCGAGGAGCTGCATCTTCCCTTTGCTGCCCAGGACAAAGTGCTCTTGGTAAAGCACAACTGAAATGGGAGGAAGCTTCAATCAAAGCATGGGAAAGAAGAGCTGTGCTGTGCTGGGAGGCTGGGATGCATTGAATGGAAAAGAGAGGGGGAATAACGAGCAGCTAAAGCAGCAGAAACAAGAGGATGAATTCAGCTCCTGCAGACAGATAAGGCAAAATGGCTGGGGATTGTTTTAACTTGTTTGGTCTCCAACCAGAGAACTGTAACTCTAAAGCCTTCGCCAGCATGGAATAAGTTTGAGTTTATTGAGCATCTCACTAAAAAAAAAACCCAACAAAATCCAAACCAAAACAAAAGGAAAAACTACACCAGGAGAGACACAGGCACTCAAACAGAACTTCTGATGATAACAAATACTGTTCAGCACAGAGGGTAAGTTGCCAGAGGATGTTATCAAAACCAGTGGATACAGACAACTTTAAATACACATCTGGACTCTGTTACAAGAAGAGCAGTTTGCAGTACTCAAGGATAAAGTTTTAATGAAATTTTCTTAACAAGAGAGACTTACTATGCCTAGTCAGTAACGGCCACAGTTCCTTAGTTTTGCAAGTAATACATCATTGAAGCCAAAAGTTCCCCTCTAGGAACTGGGCTGAGGAGGTGCTGGCAGAGAATCTGGCAGGGGCTGCCTGCTGCTGTTACAAGCAAAGCCCTTTGGCATCAGGGAGAGTAAAGTATTTTTTCCCTTTATTAAAAAGGTATTTATTCACCCCAAGAGGTCTGTTTCTCTCAGACGAGGCGTTAGCACCAACTGAGCTTACAGGAAGGAGACAGAGTAAAGGCCAGCTATACACTTCTATTCTGACACTAGCTCACACACCAAGGGAAGGGGATTAAGTGAAGAGAAAGAGATCTTATCAGAAATGCAAGATGAAGGGAACAACTGATCAGCATCAAGACATCAGTGTGCAACAGCTCTTCCCACACCCAAGCAGTGTCCAGAGGCCCCACACCATTTGTTCTGGCAGTCAGACACAAAGCTATCCCAAGACCACTCATGGACCTAAGAAGACACCTGGTTTTATCCAAATGCAGGAGGAGGTGCATTCTGAAGTCACATAATGTACATAATGCAGAGTGCTCAAGTGTTAGGGGCCAGCTCCTCCACAGTTTCTGTCTGACCTGAACAAGAGCTTCAGCTTCCACAAGCAAAGGCCAGCTCAAACACAGTGCTAGAGCACTGATGCTGTGATCCAGGGCTGAATTTCACAGTCATTCCCCAGTTAGGGATGGCAAGGTAGGGGGAAGCCCAACAGCCTGCCCAGTCCTTTCAGGAGGGTGCACAAAGGGTTGCAGCTTTTCCCAAGGATTCTTGCACTGCTTATATATTCTTGCACTTGCCTCTGTCAAATTTTGCAGTAAAAAGCCACACGTCTGTTCCAGATCTTCCCACTAGTACCCACAGAGTATTTGGGGCATGATGGAGACTGTCTTGAACCTATCAGGCAGCATAATCATCCCCCCACACTTCTAGGGTTTTTTTTTTTTCTTAAATGAGCACTTGGGAAATAATTGTTCTGCTCTGAATACCATTATAAATCACACATTACCATTTCTCACAGAGATCCTCTATGAATCACAACCCCCTCTTCCAGAGGGCAAAGAGCAGAGCAGCACTCCAAACCACACAAAATGACCACAGAACCCAATATACCTAAGAACTTCACAAGAAAATATACATTCACAGGAATATTTTTCACTCAAGGCAGCGAAAAATCTGTATGCCCTGTCTGTGGGTCTCCCAGAGAACAGGATGCATCAACAGCCAGACTATTCTTTGAGGGAAATTCTAGAGGGCATTTCTCATTACAGACACATTCCTGTAAATAAAACAGACTACTGTACAGCATCTCCATCCAAGGCCTGAGAGCCAGGACTGCTCAGGCTCAGAATGTGATTTAAGCCCTGGGAAGGGATCTGGAAAATGCCACTGCTGACAGCAGAGAGGAGGGAGGGGAGGTGGAGGAGGCTGATTTTAAATCACAGAAGGAGCAGACTGTAGAAGTGTAGACTTCATCATGCTGTGACAGAGGAAAGTGAGGGGCACTGGTGCTCGATCTTCATCATTGTTAAATCCTGGTTTACCTCTCAAACGTGTGCCTGCCCTGAGCAAACCTTGGCTCAGTTTCTTTTGTCTGCTACACACATGAGAGTCTGAAGTCAGTTGTGGGGCACTCCTGGTCCTACTTATTGCACATTTATTCAAGGTAACAATCTTTTCCCTCTACTTCAGGGCACCATTTCCTTCCCACAGACATCTCCTAGCTGGAAGGTGACCTCCTTAGGCTCAGCTGAAGTTAGCCAGCCTTAAAAGGAGAATATTACCTTAGTAAAATCACCAGAATGTTATCCCTGTGGCTTTCAATAATCAGTCCAGAATATCCTCTGGGCCCTAATGCTACCCTTCTTCATCCTGTTGAGCATCATTCTTCCTTTGCAATTGAAATCCTTCTTCCACCTAGGAAGAACACAGGCAGAGAGGACTTCCACCCCCCCAGCCATCTAAATGCAAGTAGTTCAGTGTGAAATGACAAATCTGTCCCCCTGCTCCAGTCAGGCACTGCAGTAAGAGACATTTTCAGCACCTGGTTTTATAAAAGACAATGGACCTCACTATGGAAAAACCTCTTTCTTTCAGTTCTTACAGAAGCTGAGAGTAGCTTCCCACTGCAGTATTGTAAACAGAGTAAAACATTCAAAAAAATATTTCCACATCTACTAAAGTTCAGCACTCCCTCTAATCTGAAGCCCTACAAACAAAAATGTAAATCATTTCCCCAGTATAAACCCCCAAAGGCCAAGTGACTTCAGTTTATTCCAGAAGAACAGTTCATAAATTTTCCAATTAGATCTGTATAAGTTTTACAGCAAAGCCCTGAGTCATCTGTATAGAAAATTCAGACCACTGTCATCAAGAAACTTGCAAAGATTTTTGAACAAGAACAATCACAGTACCAGGAAACAAATTCTTAGTTTGACTTACAACAGACTCTATTTCATGAATTCCCATAAAGTGACCAGTAGAATAGGTTTGACCTCAAAAATAGAGCTTTGGCATACAGATGTAAGTTAATTTAAAAAAAAAAGTCAAAAGAAGCACTTTTGAGAACAGACATTCACAAAGCAGTTGCAGCAGTATAAAAACCACATGGTGCCAAGCAAAACTATTATATAGGAGTGACACAAAAGCAGTGCACACAAAAAGAGAAAGCCTGGAAAATTTTGCCACTACATTTCAAGCTGATACTACTCCACATATTGTCAGGAGGTCTGTGCAGTGAAATGACCATTTTAAAGCAAGAGAGGCTCTCCAGCTTCCCAGTACTTCCTCTAGGAGCTCCACAGACAGGGTTACTCAACCCTTTGCATTATTTCCTTCACTCACAAGAGCTTAGAAAATGAACTTCCAGTAAGGATTGGCTTTTTGTCTGCAACTGGGACAGATCAGAAGAAACTGCAATCTTAGATGCTCCTATTGTGCAAAGATTTAATAGTTTCCATTTGCAACATGATGATTGCCTAAATTAAAATGAAAGGAAAAAAAAAGAGTGGTGTTGGAGGTTTCAGATTGGGAATTTAAATACATGGTTGCTGTGGGTGTTTGCCTTCCTGAGAGGAGATTTACATAGCTAAGTTTGGCATGTCTGCAAAATGTTAGCTCCTCACAGAAAGGAGGATTGCCAGAACAGCCTGCAGGATGCCCTACAGCAGCTCAGCATTCCTCCAGAGCAGGGAATTAGGCTCAGCCTAACTTCTGCCTGGACAACCTAGGTCCCAAATAACGGTTTGAAGTCATGCCTTACAAACCCTGTTTTGGTAAGCTGTTGGGCTCAGCCCCAGTGTCTCATCTACTCTGCCTTAAACATCTGAACTAGCAACCTTTTTCCTCTGCTGCTTTCCAGTTATTTTGCCATATTTACATAATTCCTCTAAAATTACACATGCACTATTTATTTTCTGCAGTACCTGCAGCATTACTTAAGAGTTATTACATGCAGCAAAGGAAAAAATACATCTAAGATAATCTAAGTAGAAATCTTGGATATGGCCTTCTATTTATTCATTCTCACTAGGAACCAAATAAAAATAAAATTGCAGTGAAGCTGCAATAAAGCAAATTTAAAATGCTCAACACAAGAGTAAATTTAGGTAATGCACTGCCATCGAGTATTTTTGGGAGGTTTGTGTTTTTAAGTTTAAAACAACTTCAAGCATGGTTTAGCATTACAGTATTTCCAAAATAACAGTATGAGATAAAGTCTAACTGAAATATGTTAGGAATAAACACCGAGTTTTTATTTAATTACTCAGCATAACAGCTTCTTACATAAATGCCTGCAGGTGCTCCCTACCAGCACCAGTCCACAGCCCCAAGTATTGAGGTATAAAAACTCATTCAGGCTCAGTTCATTCCCCAGTTTGGATCCCATTTCTGGGTTCTAGATATCTGACATGCTCTTTTTACATCTGTCCCCCCCACCATCAGCCTCACTCAGCTGAAAACCCCTTTCTCTCAAATGAGCATCCACATTTCTCTACGGGACAAATTCTGAAATTTGCTTCTGCTTAATGCCCTGCTTTTGTCAATATTCCTTTTCTATGTCTATTGCCTGACAGTTGAGTTTGTTCCCTTTTCAGTCAGGAATCAGAGTTTTTACATACAGCCTCATTTATTAAGATTCCTGTGGATGGATTTGCAGAAAATGTGTAGACTTGTGGATGTTCAGCTGTATTTGAGTAGCCCCAACCTGTTCATGATTCAACCACTCTTCCACAACTAGAAGTAAGATTTTAATGAAAGAAAAGTAAGAAAAGATGGTGTCCCTTCTCTTTAAAAGTATTAAGAATGCACAGGCATTAAAATAACTATAAAATGTAACAATTTCTAGCAGAAATAGTTCTTTTTCAAAAGTGGCAGGTGACTATCTGAGAGCAGGCAAATCAGATCCTCAAAATTGCTAAATAATTGCATTTCCCCCCCACCCCCCCACCTTCCCCTGTAAGTGTTCTGTTACCAACTTTTGCACAACTTACAGCCCTCACCCAGTTACACTAAAACACAGACACACATCACTGCAACAGGACAAAAACCAGCAGGGACTGGGTACAATTACAGGGTGTTTTCTGGGAGCACAGTTCACCTCAGGATAAAGTGTTCAACCCAGCCTGCTTTGTGCTTAAGCCTTTTGAGGCAGCCAAGGGAAAATTTCATCTCAGAAGAGCAGAGACTCTGCAGTCTTAATAAAAGGTGACACAGAGATAATCACATACTGCAGATATCCCACAGTGATTGCTGCAGTATCACAGCAAGGACCCCCAGTCCACCCCAGCAATATTTTTAGAATTGTGTACTCTCAGACAGCTCACAAACACCTGAAGATTTTTTCAGATCAGTGGAAAAGGCTAGGTTTGTTCTCAGCTGCTTTCCCTGCCCTGCCACAGTGCTCTGCCTGTGTTTCTTGTCCTTGGGGTATTTAGCAGTAACAAAGTCATTGAGACGCCCTTCTGTTCAGCAGATAAAACAAGCTTTCTACCTGATTTCAGTGATTACTACCTTGCCTCCCAAAGAGGCCTTGTCATCTGCATTTCCCATGGACAGAGTATGTACCAGGTCCCTAATAAAGGGGTGCTGCAAATACCTTTCAGTCAGTGCAAAAACTTTAGATGTCACAGCTCATTTAACACAGCATTATAACTGCTTAGGAACAGCTCTCCAGATCTGCTTCTTCCACAGCTAGGAGCACTCCAAATAAATGGAGACCCTGCTCCTGGCAGAGCTGGAACAGGAGTCAAGGATCAATAAACCTCAGTCAGGGATTTCATGGAAGATAACAGGCATAGAAGAGCACAGCTATGGATGATAAGATCTTGCTACAAAGCCATACAACAGAAAAAAAAGTGAGAGATGTTAGTTACAGTGAAGAGATAGATTTCTTCGTGGGACCTTGTGAAGTGGGGTCATGAACAAAGCATATCAGCCTGACCCTGCTGTAGAATGAGCATCCCTAACAAAATAATCAAGATTTTACTTCAAAACCACTGCTTTGAAGCAAATATAGCAAAAAGTTTCTACTTTTGAGTGAGAAACAAATGAATGAGAAGTAAAATATTTGTGTGTTGAAAGCTTTGGGTACAATATTGCAACAGAAATAAAAATATTTGAATTTTAGATTGCAAACATCCTGATTCTGGGGACAAAAAGAGAGACAAACTAATTTTCAAAGAACACCACAACTGAAGACTGAAGCCTCCACTGCAAAAAATCCTAAAACTTCAAAACGCACTTGGCCACAAGTGCCCAGCCATGTTAATTTCTATTTGTCATATATAGTCTGGATTTCACTGTGGTTCTCAAGTTTCTGCCAAGGTTTATACAAAACCTGAACCTCAGATGTAATGAAAGAAGGCTGAAAGAAGAGATCTGGCAACAACCTTTCAGGTTTTATTCAAGTAGGGCTTTCATTATGGAGGAAAGTGGACCTGGACATCTGTCAGCACTTTAATATAGTGTCTTCAAGTGTGACCACATTGTTTAACTCCTTCAAATAAAATTGAAATGTTTATTTTCTAATATCACTCATAAGATTTAAACAGAATTGTTTGGGGTTTTTTTCTGGACATAGAATATCAAGGAACAGATTAATCAGAAACAATATCTAATCCAAAACAAAACCAATTCCCTCTTGAAATTTTGGCTTCTTCTAAACAGAAATTGAGATCCAACTTTAACAGCTCTTTCCTTGAATACCTTTCTCCTTTCTGTCCCTGTAGGCCCTTCCCAGGTCCAACCATTTATAAATTTGCCCTTTTAAAGTACTTTGAAGTTAGCCTCTTACAATTGGTTTGGAACCAGTGCAGTGGGACATTTCTGCTTGAACTGGAGCCATTGGCTTAATGTTGCACAGGCTGATGTGGCTTGCACAAGACAAGTTCCTAAACTATAGAGAAGCCCAAAGACTCTATGGATGTTGGGAGAAAGACTTCCAAAGCCTTCATTTACTGAATGCAGGAGGAAATGTGTGCATGGAAGATTGGCAGGGGAGAAAATAGAGCCTGTAACCAACACTATTCTTTATCCCATACTCAAAAAGAAAAACTTACCTGGAGACCTAGCAAGTACAACTAAATTTCAACAAATTTGTTGCTCAGAAAAGAGTTAGGGTGAGCAGCAGAACTCTTCCTCCTGGTAGATATTTCATTTTCACTGGTGGCATCTTAAGTTACCTCACTAGTACCTGCTCTTGGTGTCTTGCCTGAAACCTGAGTGGTCCCCTAATGTGTCCCATATTGGTTCCCCAATGTATCCCTTCCTGAAGACATCTCCATGCACCCTCTGTCCACTCTCTAAAGTATCCTATTCCTCAGCTCTCCTGATGGCTTCGTGGCTGGCACACCTTCAGTCCTGTGTGTGTTCTTCCTGTTGAATTGGTCAGCTGTCCTATATCTGAGGAGAGCTGCACCTTAATTATTTAATTTGTAATTGTTTCTTTTCTATAAAGTCATTACTTTGCTCTTCTCTGACCCATTCTCCTTCAGGGCAAAGAAGAAAATTTGAAGGTCAACCCCCAGTGAAATTAATTTTCAACATCCATGGCACTTCAGTAATTGACTGCAGCTTTAATGAGAGCTCTTTTGCCAGTGGATGGGTGAGGAGATCCTCAGGTATACTGATAATACTCTTTATTAACAGGACCTGGCAAATGAGGAATGGAGTCCTTTTTACTCATCAAATAATGCCTAAGACTTGAAAAATGGGTTTTTTTTTCCCCCAGCACTTGCTCCCATACACAGGTTTTGGATAAGCCATCTTTGCCAGCCTGGATAGTAATGAACATCCCTGAGTGATACAATCACATCTCTCTCTGCTGCTGCTGAAAGCATGGCCTTGATCCTCTGGGCATGGCCCATTCCACAGTGTGGGTGCAGAAGGAACAGCAATGCCATGAGGAATTCCCTTTGCTTCACAGAACTGAGCTGCTCCACACCCCACAGGAGTGCTGGGGTCTGGTTCCCTGCTTCCCTCCCTCCACACAAGGGTGGACAATGCAGGATGGGGTAAGGGCTTATTAGCACCACCTGGCAGGCTCAAATAATACTGTTCCCATGGTTATTTGTCACCATAGCTTTTTGTATGGAATATGTTATGTTTTCTCTCATTGACACCTCAGGAGGACACTCCTGCCAGTAATGTTCCCTCCAACATTCAATTATCCAAGTCAGTTACACAAAGCCTCACCTGCATTTTCTTTGTAAAACAAACCTCATGCTGGATCAGATTGACAGATCCAAGGGGTGACACAGCTCCTCAGCTGCCATTCAGCTAAGATTCAGCACATTATGATGAACCAATTAGCCAGGTTGGGGCTACGTGCATGACACTGCACTGTTGGTGTCATCAGGCTCTGAATTAGGCCTTCAGGTGAGAAACTTTTCACAATGCTCTAAACAACTAGATCTACCACTTATTTTGTCATCCTATACTAAATTTTCCAAATTGCCAGCATTTTGTCCCTTAGGAATGCTCCAATATAGGCAATCAGTGCATGAAGAGCTTGTTCAGCTGTTGAAGAACCAGCCTAGGACATGGGTTTCATGATTTCTGATTTCAGAGGAGTCAGTCAGGAGTGTGGTACTTTGTATTTAATGGGAAGATGCAACAGCCCTAACGGTTTCCTCATCCCAAACTCCAGAAAATAATGACTAGTCACATCAACACAGGGCAGCTGCTGCTTTGAAGAAGAGCAGGAGAGCACACTTGCAGAGAATCTACAGCTGATCCCTCTCAAAGCTGAAATCAGAGCCATTGAGTACAAACTTTCCTTCTCATGCTGTCATTTCCAGCCATGGCCATGTTTCTTGTCACATGGTTCACTTTGAGCAGATTGTATTTGGAACCTGGACAGGTCAGTGCTTCCCCAGAGCACTACAGGCTGACCTCTAAGTGCCATTCTGGGAGATGTGCAAAAGAAAAAAAAAACAACACAAAACCACAACAAACGTATGACTGATGACACTTCAGCACATTTTATTGTCTGAAGAGCCCTATTTGGTGCATATGCTTCAAATAACATATATACACTTACTTGTACCTGACTCCTGTCTTCTGTAGTAGCTTTGTTCCTTAACTCCACAGACAGAAAGACACCCCTAGAGCCAATAACAATGGAAAACTCAAAATATTTATTCCAAGCAAAAAGAAGATTACTGCCCAGCCTGATGATAAAAACCCTGAAGCTCCTGGCCTCTAATGGATATTATGCATCTGTATATAACTTATTGGAAATATTTAATAAATTATTATAGAATGTCATGTCACTCTCAGATGCATGCATTTCATTATTCTTCATTCAGTCTGACAAACAGCTTTAGTTTCCACTGCAAAAAGTCTATAAATATAGGAGTAGTTATAACCAGAAAAATATACTATTTTCTACATGCTTGCTTCTTTACAGAAAAAAAGTAGTTCTGGTGTCCAGCACTATCCCCAGCCTCATCTACACTGTAATTATCAAACCTGCAAACTGACAGTGACACTGCATTGCACTGCTCAGTACTTTCTTTTTAATATACCAATATGTCACCCTTGAAACATTTTTTGAGCAGTTCAAGAGAGTACTCTTAATGGAGATGTTAATCACTGACAGCATCTTACACTGATTGATGAAATAGCAAGACAATTTTGCGTTCTTCACTTAATTATCTGAAAGTCTCAAAAAGCAATTCTTGCATCATGAAACACACTTGGAATCACTGCATTATCTGTACAAATCACCAGGAAAAATGTTACTGCATCCACTCTCCGAGGAGGAGATAAACACTCAAGTGTTCTCGCTGCTCTAAATAATGAAGTGGAACCAGCAGAATTGAGAGACTGGCAGGGCAGATGTTTCTCAGCATTGTTAATACAGCCAGTAGGCTGCAGATTTCCCAGCTATCCTGGTCCTTCAGCTGTTTTCAGCAGCTTTACACTCACATTCCATTAAAGGGGGACAGTTAATTCTGTAAACTATTGCTCTGAACATCATGGAAAATATAAAACCAACAGAAACACAACCAGCTTCTAACTGAAGCCTTTCCCTTCAAGAATATAACAACTTTTACCAGTGAGAGAAATTCTGCAATGAGTAATAGCAGATTCTTGCTCTGCTGAAGCCTCCTGCAAAACTACACAGCAAAGCCAAAGATATGTTATTCATATCTTTGCAGGAATCACTAGAGCTGAACAGGAGTATAAAACAAGGTGGAATTTGATTAGACACAAACACATTTTCTTTTTACACTGACAAATCCTGCTTAAATTTACATCAGCACAACCCAGCAAATGTAACCACAGCAGCATATGGCTCTGGTGGCACACACATTGAGATTTATTCAGAAAGCTGCCCATAACTGAACAGCCTTGTCACGACAGGCACAAACTCCACATACTCAAGACCTACAGTATGTGTAACACTACACCCTGATTTGTTTTCTGAGCAGAGACATATTCTCCATGGGATAATCCAGTCCTGCAATTTAATTCTCTTAAAAACATATGCAAGGCACATTTTGGAGGATTTCAGCTCCCTGTGCAGTAATAAGGATCGTATCCCTTTTCCAACCGGAGCATAGCATGCACACACGCTACTAAAATTTTACCATTAAATTTCTTGCACCACATCTAATGACTCCATCTAAAAAGCCATTCCTAGAGGCTCCAAAAAAATCTCTGTAGTACTCACAGGCCAGGAAGCACCCCAGATGAAAGGTTATTCTGCTGCAGCAGTGTTAGAGCTGTTGACTACTTTGCATCAGACTCTCCTGGGATGAATCCTGTCTAGGAAAAGCAAGCCCTTATCACCAATCCACTTGGCTTTACTTCATTACTTGGAAAAACAGGTTCTCTGGTAGTAAACAGTCCTTATCTGTGCAGACTGTTGAGGATGAAGAGCCATTCACTTATTGCAACATAGCTGGATATGTCTATTTAGAAGTATAAACCAACTTCAGGCACCCAGTAAGAGCTCGTAGGAGGACCCAGAGTCTCTTAGAGTTTGCTGGAGTGACAGCAGATTTCCCTCTCCCCCAGTGGCTGGCTGTTCTGCCTCTACTTCTAATGCAAGACACTGGAAAGGAAAGAACTAGAGCAGACCCCAGCTTCAGACCCCTCAGAGCAGCCATTTAAACTGAAGAACACCTCTAACCCTTTTATCTCAGTAACACAAAGAGCCACAGATATTTATTTTAAGAATTGTCTTCTAAAGGTCTTGCGTAACTAAAAAGGGATAAGAACAAAGAAGCCAACATATTATGGTGTCTAAGCATTGAATTCCTGGATTTTATCCCATCAAGTATAGCCTTGGGTAGAGTTACATACATTGTATTTACCAAATCAACATGGTATAATTTAAAGTAGACATTACGATTTCACTGCCATTTATCATCCCAAAGGCAGAGTGGTAAATAGAACTGTTGCAACAGTAAATCTGGTGTAAAATAACCTTAGCCTGGTTGGAAAGACTATAATTTTTTTTTGGCTCTGGCTGAAAAACCTTTATTTGGGATATCTGCCTTGAAGAACATATCTTTATCAATCTAAAACCAACGGTAGAAAGATAGAGGGGACAAGATGTAGGGGACAGTGACAAGGAGTTGCACTTGTCCCACAGCTTATCCATGGCTCTTTTAGGCAGCAAGGATACTACCAGAAGTACTCCCCAAGCCCTCTTCCCCAAGAGGTCTAGGTGACTAGAAGAGCAGTAGCATTTAGAGTCAGGGTTATGCATTTCATAAGATGCTTTCTGCTTCCATGAAAATTTAGCTGATACCTTGAGGAGAGAGGACATTAGACCCTGGCAAGAGTGACTCAGAGCCACCTCCTTACAGCATCTGCCCTTTGTTAATCTTTCAGCCAATGTAATGATGACCCCCAGTGCAAGCCCCAGGAGGAAAGCCATAAACCAGAGGGGAATGAACTAGCAGCATTTTACAGTCAAGGTCACACCTAAAAAATGCCCACAAAAAAGAAAAGTGGTAACAAAAAACAATGTTTGGGTCAATGTGCCCTTGTTGCAAATAATCTGTGCTCCAGTGTGTCCTGTAATTTTGTTTGGATTCCTGGACATGACTGTAACCAGAAACAGCCATGAACCATCCTCCCTGTAGTCATGACATATCTCCTGATGCTCCAGAGATATCGGGTAGAACCAAAGACAGGAAAATGGAATTAATACCAAAATCCACCTCCTAAGATCATTTATTTTTCCACAAGTATGTTAAGAACATGAAATAAGAAACTCTTCAACAAAATTAATCTTTGTCTTTCTATGCCAAATGCAAAAAAAACCCCACAAAATGAGTTTTCACTGAAACAAGAGACATTCTGTCACTTGTCCATAGCTTCATCTGATTTCAACTACAAGCACTAAAGTAGCACAGCCATTTATTTCCAGGAATCATGTTTCAGTCTTGGGATTTTTTTTTTGTTTTGCATGGACTAACCTCCCTTCTTATATCTCGAGAAGTAAATATACCATTAGTGTGATATTGGGAAATGCATTTAGAAAATAAATCTCAGAAGGTGTCAGTAACAATACAGGAGCTGAAATGTCAACAATTTACAACAACTCAGAAAATAACCTTTGGCATTTGGTCAGTAGAGACCACAACAGAGAAATGGCACTGGAGAAGGGTTGTTAATTACTAAAAATAACAGAGTCCAACATCAATAAAGACTGACCACTCCTCTAAGGGAAATGGTTGAAGATAACCAACTTGTAGGCAAAAAAAGAGCATCCACCATAACTGAAAGAGAACTGACAACTCCCTGCTTTACCCAACACTGCTCCTTTGAAACTAAGGCATTGCTCTGACAGAAGGCAGTCAATTCTGGTATCAGCTATGAATGAACTAACTCCTTATCAGACATTTTACAACTTCCTGTGCTTAGGAACAAACCATCTCAAAAAAAGAAGTGCTGTGCCTGTTCTCCCTCCTCAAAACTGCCACCTGGGCTTAGCCAGCACAACAAAAGCTGATGCTGGCAGCTTCATTTGGAAGAGAAACAGCACAGGTGACAGTAGGGGTGAGAAGTACAGCAGAGGTGAAACCAGACCCCAGAACAAGAAGGGGGATGAAGGACCCTTCCCACCTCCTGAGTCCATCAGCAGAGCCAGAGGGGCCTGATGATGATTGAGTTCCACAGCAGCTAAAGGCTCCTTAGAATTTTTAGTGTTGGAAAAGAGCTTTAAAATCAGCAAGTCTAACTATCAAACACAAGTCCTACTTCAACACAAGTAGGAAATCAAGTCCGTAGCAGGTCTCACATTATTTCTCAGTTTAGGCAGCATCATTATTACCTGGCAGCCACTACATTAATTGTGTGTGAACCAAAACATCCAAGGAGAACCTCAACCTGGTTTTGGAAGCAGGGCATGGGGATAGAAAACAGCAGGAGACACACAGTGCTTGGTGCTGCAGCTCATCTCTTAGCATGACTCGACCTGCACTGCCCAGGTTTATTATAAGCAGCAAAACACCCAGACATGCAGTGCCCTCTGAATAGTACCAGGGAAAAGGCCTCAAACACTAAACACCTGCTTTGTTGGAGCTGCAATGGGCTTCCCACCCAAGATAGGTATATCACCCTTGAAATGAACCCAATGAACCCACTCACCCATATCCTAAAACAGTTTTGTCTTTTTCTTGGTAGGTCTCCCATGAAGTTCACACAAGGAAGATCCCCTGAGCTGGAATCAATGAGAAAATACAACTAAGAAGCTGCTTTTTACAGTCCTCACTATTGGTTCAAAGCATAAGATGTCCATCCTAATAGCAGGAGGAGAGCACAAAAACGGGAGAGAGTTCTCCAAGGCTATGGTGCTGCATTAAAGTGCACTATCTAAAGTCAGTTCTGGCTGGTAGAAAACAACCTATGGCTCATAGCTCACTGATTTTACCAAGGCTCCCTCACAGCCAGAGGGCTGAGGAACAAATGGCTCAAGGGCAGTGCTGCAGACCTGCAGCTGAGCAACACGCAGTAGCTTTCAGTCCTGGTGTGATCCCTGCACATGGAAAAAATCACCCCTTGTTCCAACCTGTTTGTTTCAGCTCACTTCTACAGTGAGATGAAGCTGATCTCAAAGCAAATCAGCCATTTTTGTCTAAAGCCAGGAATTCTTTAAAAACCCAAATCCATGTTTGCCTCATAAAACAGATCTCTCTCAGATTCAGCAACAGCACATGCAAGGAACTCTCAGAAGTCGGCCCAAAAGCAGAGGGAAGGGAGCAGAAATTACATTTACAAAGCAGGAAGCAGACATTTCTGCAATGATTCTGCTCAGCCACTGGAGCACCTCAGGGAGGATTACACAAGAAATAAACTCTCTGCTCAAAGTATGTAAACTGATAAAACACCCTTGCTTTGATGTTTGCTCTGCAAGAAGCATTTCAGCTGAATCAGTAACACTGCTTGTTCTTCACTGCAGTGACACTGCAGCAGTTGCAGAAATATATTCACATTTTACTGTGGCATTTATTCCTGGAAGTGCAAAGTTTGTGGTGCTTGATCTGTGAGGGATCATTGCTGCAAGCATTCAGGCTTTGTCATAGGACTGATGATAAAAGATTCAGCCTTCTGTAAAAAATGGCATGCTGGATTTATGTGCATATTGCATTTCTCCTGTAAGAATGCCTGACTTTTTATGGAAACCACAGAGAGATCCAGGTGGAGAAGTATTCAGGATATGACAACCACCTATTGCAGATTAGATCAGAAAGGGAAGCAGCAGCTGAGCTTAATATATGGAGAAAGAGTCAAGTTTAGTTTATGGTCTTTTCAGAGCAGCCAAAAAAATAACAATTCATTTTAGAGTCCTAGTGCATCATTGGTAGTTTTGCAATGCCAAAGCTTTTAAATTTGGCAAAATGAAATCAGAAGGGAATATAGAGCTGTGGATGAATATCAAAACAAGGAGGATAGGCAAGGAGAGACATGCTGCATTTTTGAGTGCTCTGGCTTTTGAGCAAACCTGGGTTCTGTTATGTTCATCTCCTATCTAGCACTTTTTTAATGAAATGCAAGTCCTTTGCTGTGTCCCAGGTTTAGTATATCAGCAGTGGTTGCAGAGGCAGGGCAAGCAAAAGTCTGTTTTTATAATAGAGGGTTTCATTTTAAAAAAAAACAACAGTTTTATTTTAAGACAAGAGAGTTCTCAAAACCTCTATCACGCTCAGTATTTGGATTTATTCAATCTCAAAAGTGCTGTTGCCAATTACCACAGTGTATACCCAGACAGAAAATACCTCACTTGTTTTTCCTATGGGCCTTCTGTGTTTTCCCTTTCCTGCCTCACTCTCCTGTCCTCACTCCTTTTGCTGGGAGACTCCCTTTTGTCATTGGGACTTGTACACTGAGGTGACAGCACCCTGTGCTGAACCAGCCCCCTGCACCCACAGCTTCTTTGGGGCAGCCAGCAGATCCCACTGCCACACCCTCAGTGATTCCAGTCCAGAGGATTCCTCCTTCTGTCACAGTTCCCTTGGCACCACAGAAAAGACACTTATTTTTAAAATCGCTAAGAGGTGCAAATGTTTGGGTGGCTCCTAAAACTAGGCCAGCCTCCCCAGGTGCTCTGAGCCTACAACACCATCCATTTCTCTCTCCATATCTGAAATACTTTGCCAAAGTTTCTCTGCCAATGGACCCGATGTGATTCATCAAGCAGCAGCACGAGATGTCAGCTGAAGGGAAACCTGCTTCAAGCACTGAGGGCAGCATCAAAGCTCTCAGTATAAGCTCCTATTTCCTTGTGTGTAAACAAAACCATGACAGGGTGCACAGCACTCACATTTTGACTTTTTGTAGAGGTGTTTCACACTACATAGGCTTAAAAAGTCTTTAGAAAGAAGATAGAGGCATGGCCCTGTGACATTGTGCAATGCTCTATTTGGGGAGCAGTACTTGAAAGAAGTTTTAGTAACACTGTATTTCAGTTTGTTTCCTTTGAAAGTTTCTCCATAACTTTCATCTGGGAAAAAATTTGAAGAAAACTTGAAAAAGGTCTGATTGCTGTGCTAATATGCAGAGTCAAATTTCAGATTTTTTTTTCTTTCTCCTTACTCCATTATCATCAGTGTTCCCAGCAGATCGAGATAGCAACAATCTGTCACTCTCTCTCCCCACAGTTTTGACCTTTACATTGTGTATGGCAGCAGCTATAAACTCCACTTTCACCAACCAATCCCTTTCTAGTGATGACACAGGTTTCAAGAGCACACGTTCTCTTCCTTCATGCTGGTAGGGAAGAACTGCTGTCAGTGATGACTCCACTTACTCCACAGTGTGACCTTTTTAATTCCAGACAAATTGTTTAAGATGGCTTTTTTCGTGGCAGCTTCCCCCTGTTCCATTTGGGCCTCTCTGCCTTAGATCCCTCTTTGCTCCAGCACACGGAAATAAGTCACAGCATCATATGAGCTGTCAAAAGAAGAGGCACTGCTCAGCAGTCTGATGCTGCTCAGTAAGTGCAGAGTCATAGGCTCTCTCCAAAGAAGTTTGCCAATTTTCATTACGCAGGAATTGGGAAAGTAAACGCAAGTCATTAGAAAGTGCACGGTCAAACTGGAACTGGTGAGTTCTGGGAGGGACGCTCTTCCCCTCTCAGTGAAGCAAGGGTCACCTCCCCTGGGGTAGGATGTAACAAGTACTGCCAAGACATGCATGGGAATTGCATCAGTTGGCCGGGTGTACAGCACAGGGAACAGACTCTGAACACCAGATCTGCATTTCCCTTTTGTGTTTGGGTAATACGGTAACTGCTTACGTTAGTCAGGGCTTTTTCCCAAAGGACTGTCAGTGCATTTGTCACTGCTGTTAAATATTATTTGAAGGTCAGTTAGATAACACATTTGCTGATGTCACTCATATCCAATTTGTCTCTCTAATTCAAGTAGTGATAAGGGTCTACTCCACTGGCCACAGCCTTCAAACCAACCAAAAGCCCATACCAGCTGTTAAGGGTTTGCAGCCTGCACAGAAATAATAGGGTAGTTATGTACCATTCATACACAAAATACTCTTCCCTCTTGATGCACTGCCTCCCTACAGGACACATCAGCTCCTCTCCTCCAAGGATCCACAGCAGTTGGATTCACAAAAAGCAGGTCACTATAGCACATACACAGGTTCCCACATCAGCTACACTAGTTCCTTGCAGCTCATCTTTGTATTGTATTGCAGGTCAGTTCCTGAACTCACATTTAAGATTAAAAAAATAGGGAACCTAAGCCACCACCATATTTCTCACATACCCACACCTCCTTCTACACCAGGAAAGCAACATGCAGCTTCTGGCAATGAAGTTTTTCCAAGGAAATGAGTTCTGAGCTGCACTGCTGTCACACAATAGGTGCAGCTAGTTAAAAAGCAAGGCTACATACACTAGAACACTCTGTACATTAAAATCACTCCCTCTACAACTCTGACAAGACTTTCATGCCATCACTCCTGCATGCACAATTCAAATGCAGCAGCCTTGCAGGAGAGAGGGAGTCCATGCACTTGGAAGTTCCCCTCACCTCCACACAGGTGGGGTGGAGGAGGAAGTGCCATCCTGCCCTATACAGCTGCCTCCTGGTAGTCACAGGAGTTTCCTCTGCTGTTAGTACGTTCATGCAAGGAGCAGAAGAAATACATTACCCTTTGCTTAAAAGGTTCTCCAGCAAACTGCTGCTATTTTGAATGGCACAGACCTCAGAAGGATTCTGGGAATTTGGAAGCTTGAAAGAATTTGCTTTCTACACGTTACTGGCACAGCCAATGCAGCCTTCCAAGTCCCATAACAACCCGTCCTCCCCAGATAATCTGTTTCCCCAAACATTTAGCCATCTCAAGGCCCTGCTTGGATCTCTGCAAATGTTTATGACACTGCTATGTCACTTCTCCGTGGTGCTGCCCGAGTGCTTGCCTAATATCTGACTCCTGAAAAAACATGGCTGTTTATAAAAGCTTGAAATGATGCACATAGTGACGGGACACAGCAGATTCAGCACACTGTGTCCAAAGCTCTGCTCTTAAAAATAGCCTGGACTGCATCACTGCATTTGTTCCAATCTAGAGAATTCATGTGCTCTCTCTAGTACCACTAGTAAATAATTAACTGTTTAATGAGTGTCAGAATAATTTAATGTTTAATCTGTCTAGAGTTTTTGTTGTCGTTTTTAACTCTTTGCTGCCTCATACCAGCCACTTCTTTATAGCAGACTATTAACAGAAGAGTTACAGGAAAATATTGACTTCTAGTTACCTTTCTGGGTCTCTACATGCTTAGCAGTGACTTCTACCCACTACCATTCAGAGCCATGCAACAGCTTCAGTGAACCTTCAGACCAGCATATCCATGTGTGCTCTGACCCAAGGATCTTTAGGGAGCCCCAGCTGGGGATAATGCACCAATTCTTGCTTCTCTCACCAGGCACTGCTCTGTCTTTATACTGCAAGGAAAAAAGCAAACACTCTTTCTGCCTCTTCAGAAACACCATGTGGCAATTGTTGTTTTTTCTGGACCATATGGAATACTTTTCCTTATTTATGCATTTCAGAATGACCTCTTAGCAATAGCTGTTCAATGGTTACACCCTTAAGACAACAGCCACATAATTTCATTTCTAGGTTTGTAGGAAACCAGCACTGACACAGAAAGAGCACAGCTCAGTATTTATGGAGTGCTGCCTTTCCATAAAGGGTGAGAACCTGGTTATCATCATAACTCTTCATCAAATCCAAAACACAGCTACAGGTGAGCAATAATTAATCCAGAACAGTATGGTATTTAAAAACTGACATCTGTGGGGCCAGACCTATGTCCTGGCACACTCATCTTAAGCACACCAGAGTCACTGGAAATGCTGGAGGATTCAAGAGATTTTGGATCACACCTGAACAATGCTGTGAGTGCAAGTCCTAGGGAGCTGCTGGAAATAGAGATCATTAATAACACACAGTGCATCAGCACAATGAACCATCAGTCTGCAAGTTGCCACAGCATGTGTCACAAGAAAACTTATTCCTGTATCCCTCAAAAAGGTTCAGAAAACTGCTGCAAAACGGAGTTGTCACATCTGCTTTGTTATTAGCCCTAATAATCCTTCAGGGAGAAGAGAACATTTATCCCTCTGATAGCTCTGTATGAAAATATACATTTAAACCAATTGCAGTAGTGTTCAATTAATTGTCAATATTTTGGACTGATGAGAGAAAGATTTGTGTTGTGGACTAGCTACTGGCAAATACACATCATGGGTTGTTTATTTCCTAACTCTTTCTGAGGCACCTTCATCTTTAGCTCTGGTATTGATATTCCACGTTCAAACAAGCTGGATCTTGGACTGACCTGGTAGAGCCACTGCTTATCTTTGTTGTCCTTATTTCCTTTCTAAACCTAGCAGCTATCCTAAAGCCTTTCCACAAAAAAAATCTTCAGAAAAAGCAAATTGAAATTTTTTGACCTTCAGCTCCTGCCAAGGCTGCCTTTGGTGTGGAAGTGGGGTGGCCTGTGAGAGATACCCTTAACAACAACATTACACTTCCTGAGATTGGCAGAATTATTCTTATAATGTTCAAACCTACAACAGCAGAAGAGCAGGAGATGCCTGAAAGCATCAGTCCTTCCTTCTAGCTCAGGAACCTCAGGAAGGGGAGATGAAGAGCTTAGTGAAAAGCTGTGATTTAGAGGAATATTAACCTTGAGTTGTGCACATCAAAGCATAACCAGCAATTTTACAGATTATAAGATATCCCTTACATCTCATGGCAAGGAAAGAAAACTCACAGTGAATGAGATGGGTCTGCCACTCCAGGACAGCAACCAGATATCCTGCTCCTAATCTAATCTGTAGAGTCCTCTTATGATTTGGGACTCCTTGAACAATTTGATGCACTATCCCAATCCCCACATGCCATATATTTTTTTTTCTAAACTGAATGAGAATCACCAGTGCAAACAAAACTCCAATATTTGCACCTTCTGTTCCTTCACCCACTCCCTCTGCAGATTTTCCAGAAGGATACTTTTATGCATCCTCCAGAAAGCCTCGTAAACCTGCCCTGCCTAAACGGCCAAAGAGCACTCACACACCTTTGTGCATTCTGGTACAGGTGTAGGAGGGAAAAGGGATGCAGATGGCCTCTTTAGCAGAGCTACAAGGCTACACCCAGAACTCTCAGACAGGCTTTGCTGATATTTTTTGGGAATCTGACCCACCTTCCCAAGCCAAAAGGAACATAAAGCCTTAATGTAGCCTCTCTCAGCAGGAAGAAGGAAGGTGTGGAAGCAGCACAGCACTAGGGATGCACTGGGCTGAGCCCAGTCCCTGATGTGAGACACGTACTCCAGGCCAGCTGATGGACTCTGCAGTTTGTCTCCATGTGTGCAGACACAGAGGCAAAAGCCATATTTACAGACATTTTAATTTTCTTAAAAGGCTGCTTTGCAGGCAGCTGCTTCAGTAAAGTAATTAGCTGGAGATTTTCAGAAACGGCCAGCTCCCATGAGTGTTTATATAGTGGCAACTTCATATCTCTCCTCAGTGTCTGCAAAACACCATTCTGTATTAGGGTCCTAAACAGAAGTAATTACCCTTGCTTTGGCAGTAATACAGCTCTAAAGAAAGCTTTGTTTCCTCACTCCAGCTTCCTCCCATGGAGCTATTTCTTTAATACCAGTCTCTACACAATGCTTCCAGAACTTGTGCTGCTATAAAAACCTTACTTCAAACCAGCTGACTCTTACTTTCCTCTCCCTAAAAAAATTACTTTCTGATATCTGGGGCTTATAATAGATGGGATACATGCCAGGGTGAACAATAGGAGGAAATGAAAGATGAAATTATTAGCCAGGAGTTAAACAGGAGATGAAATAACTCTGAAGTGTTTTGGATAGAAGAGAGCCTGTGTTTTTGGAAAAAAAAAAGCAGGATTCTGATTCTGGGTGGGGAAATCTCTAGCAAACAGAGACAATTGCTGTCCTCTTCCAATCCTCGTTTCACTCAACATATTTTAAGGATCATTTCTAGTTTTGCACGCCCACCACATTGCTTCTATATTGCCTGTGATCCAGCAGCGTAATCATAAAAATAATACCAATTATAACAATGCTAGTTAGCAGCAGGATAGACAAACCATAGTTGATAAAGGAAGACGTGGTTTTTGGAACACAACCCAAAGCCAACAGCCACAAACTTCCCTGGTTTAATCCCAGACCAAGCTCCACACAATTCAAGCTGATCAGGTACTGGGGTACAAAGGAAGAGCAGCACAAGCAGCAGCCTTCACTCACCATCCTGCTGAGAAGATGATGCTGGCAGTGCCACACACACCCTCACCTCACCCCCAGCTTCCTCAGAGTGAGGGAACTACATCCACCTCCTTTCCTTCTTGCTCTATTTAAAACCTATTGGTCAGACTGGGGAGAGCAGGTGGTCACTGGGCACTCAGGAAAATCTCCTGTGGCCTCTCTTCTTATCAGCACTTGATGGCTTTGGGAGAGGAATTCACTCAAGCAGCTTGTCTTCAGCTGAGGAGCCAGGTTGACTCAGTCTGCAAAAACACATATTTTCAGAATAAACTAAGATATAAAACACAGTATCTGCCCATAAGTTTACATGCCCAGGGAAGTGATGGAGTCACCATGCCTGGAGGGATTTAAAAGATATGTAGATGTGGCAGCTGGGGACATGGTTTAATAATGGCTTGGCAATGCTGGCTTAATGGTTGGACTTGATGATTCTAGGGGTCTTTTCCCACCTAAGTGATTTTATGCATAGGGGAAGGAAAACTACACCAAAAGCTTTCACAGACTTTAATGTGAGCAACTGCCTCAAAATAAAGCCCAGAAATGAGCCCTTTTTGGTCAGGTTGGAGTTCATTTAAAATATGAACACAAGTTTGGGTGCAAAACTTGTAATTTTTTTAGCTGAAACTTCAGGTCAGAATGAAGCATTTCTCAAGCAGCCAGCATAGCAGCTATTTTATTTGCTATGCTATTTTTCATACTGTGCTATCGATTTTGTTTGGGCACTGCAGATTTTTTTTGTGCACTGAATTTTTTCCCCTTCTTCAGTAATGATGTTTTCTAAACTTGGACTTTAGAACCACTTGCACAGAAGTTGCCCTGGAACAAGTGGTGGTCAGAGTGACCTTCACAGAAACTAAAAAGCATTTCCTCTACAACCTGCTATAAAAATAATAAAATATGGCTGTTACTATAAATCTTCTTGGCATGATTGCTGAATGATGAAGCCTATTAAAAAAATTGAAGTTATTGTTCTCTTGCTGAAAGGTGGAGTTCCTTATTATGTGTATTCCTTATAATGTGTATTATTCAATATTTAAAAGTTAAAAATTATTCCAAACAGATACTTTTATCTATGCTGAGAGATGGGAATTGTGGATAACAAGGCGTGCCCTGTTACTGAGTATTGGTGTACAGCCACTACATTAAAAAGGACTCAGCCATGTTGGGACATTTAGCACCAGCCCTGCCCTTTCTATGAGCTTATAAATTATAATCACTTTTCAGTAACCACCTTACCATTCTTCTGGGGAGATTTTATATTGCCCTGGCACTGTCTGCTTTATGTACCATAGTGATGGGTCTATTAACTATTCAGTGCCTTCACATTTCCTGCCAGGCACTGTTGGTATCAATCACAACCTGTGGGTATTGTCTGGCTTTTGGTGCCTTTGTAAAGCTGCTCTGAGCCTGGTTCCCCTTCACAGATAGGGGATGAGTCTCTTTGACAAAATTTCCATGTAGTATATCCTCAATTGGCTTCTAACCTAATATTATGCAAATCTTTTCTCCCCTGGAGAAGAGTTGGAGAAATAAGAAAGAGAATATTCTAGACAGGAATGTAACATGTTAAAAATATATTAGACTGGTTTAAGAGAGGCTATTAAGGATGAATTTGAAATAGGGCATTATTTTGCATTAGGTACTTAGACTGTCTCTGATGCCTGTTTAATTTTCATGGTGGTATTCTTGTATTTCTAAGTATTACTCCTGGCATTATCAGAGATGCAGCTGTAGCTCAGTCTCTCTGAGGAATAAGTCCTGATTCATTAATGGTCAATAAATACAAGAGAAAAACTGGATAAACCTGAATGATTGGGCCAGTTGTCAGCACTGGAGCTATCAGAACATTGTCACTTCCAATCTGATTGAGAATATACACAAGACCAAGCTCAGACACCACAAGTGAGAGCATCAGATAATGATGTAAAATTATCCCAGCAAGGCTTATTTTTCTAGATTTTGCATGTCCTTCATCTACTCAGTAAAACCATCAGTAATGTCTGATCTCACCACATTTCTTACTGTTGTTTGTGGCCCTACTGTATTTCTCCTGTATTTCTATCAGTCAGACACTGCTGCCAGGAGCTGGACTCAAGGATCCTGATGGATCCTTCCAACTCAGCATATTCTATGTTTCTATGATTCTAGGAGGGGTGTGAGAGTGGTTCTTCAGTCCACAATGGTCACCTGTTGCCTTTGGTAAAGGTACAAGGTACACATGGCCTGAAATCTGATGCCATTGCAGCAGCAGAAAAGCTTAATCATATGCAATATCTATGCAGCATAAAACCTGAAAATCTATACCAGTCACATTTCCTCACATTCAGCTCAGCCATGCTCCAGATTTATAGGCCATTTCTGAGTGATTTTGTTCCTAGGAATGCATCCTGGCTAAGACTGCCTTTGCATGCATCATGCTGCTTTTGATTTAATCTTGATTAATTATTTTTGTCCAGCCATTCAGAGCCCACTCATTGAGGGCACTGATTTATGATGCAAGGCATGAAATAGCCAGATTCTATTAGAAAGATTTGCAGTTACAAGACTGAAGCATTATTTATTGGGGCTTCACTGGTAATTGGTAATTTTTCCAGCAGCACCTGTGAGTGGGCAAGAGGATTCTGTTAGACATTTTCTGAGATGATTACTAGTTTTATTTACTTGTCTGTTTTCAACAGCCACGTGAGAATAACAATTGTTGTGGGTATTGAACTACATACATTTAAATAAGACCGAAACACTCTCAACAGTAAATGGAGAGGAGGTAAGACAGGTGTTTCCAGCACTGAGCACATCTAATACATGAATCTCTAGGCAAAAAGACACAGGCCTTATTGATTTTTAATGTAATCGGTTAAATGTCCAGAAATATAAGAGTTGAATACTGACTTGTACCTCACAAATCAGCTGAAAGCTTTCCACTCTAGGTTTCATGCCAATATAAAAAAATGCTGCTCCTGGAGTTTCATGCCTGGTATTTTTGTGGGAGTTAAAAATACATATATACATATTTGAACAAATATTTTCCCTCCTCCTCCCATGCAGAGCTGAGGCTGCCTGTGGTGAGAGGGGAGGCAGGGACAGCCCTGGGACTCTGGAGCAGCCACATCTCTGCCCCTCAACCCCTGCCTGGGCTGGGCTTTATTACCCTGCTCCTCCCTGATCCTCTATTATTTATAAACCAGCTTGTGGCAGCTGATCTTAATCTGGGGTGTAAATGCTCCAAGAGAAAGGTGTCTGGTTATTTTTCAAGGGATTGTGTATTTACAGTGGAGAGGTGGCAGAGGGTCCGAAGGGAGCTGGGCTCAGTAGGTCAGGCAATTCTCCAAAACCAAAATAGTTCAGGAAAGCTCCTGACAGGCACCACATAGATGAGGCTTAAGTCCTTCTTCTGTGCTGTGGTGCTGCTCTGTGCTCCTCACCAGGATGTTAGAGATACTGCCCTTGTTTTATTGCCCCCATGGAAATATGGGATTTCCAATCCCAATTAAGAAGTACTTAGATATTTAAATGAATTCAGCCTAACTTATGTAAACTTGGTCAGGAAATGGTCCATTTTTGTCTTAAGGTACTGATAACCAAATTTAGGATGCAAAGCCATCCTGTTCTTTCAGCAGCCCAGGGCTCACACCCAAAAGGTGGCTCTGGACAGAGCCACACACCCAAAAGCTCTTCGTGTCTCTCTCCAGCACAAAGCCCTTTGCATTATGTGCAAAGAGAAAGCTCTAGTTAGTAAGAAATACAAGTTTTCCCATTGCACCTTGCCCTGAGACCCATCATTTTTAGCAATCCAAACAGGACTGGCCTCCCTGAGTGTGTACTTAGAAGCCCAATGAGTAACACATAGGAAATGAGAGGAAGGATGCTGGAAGTTCTGTGGCATCTTTTGTAATAGATAGGGTCTTAACCCCAGTGTCCTGGATAAACTCCAGTTCTGGTAATTGCATTCTGCATAGTTAAAATCCCCCTGCAGTTTCAAATGAATCCATTATTGCTCACTTCCTTCCCCAAATTGCTGTGCAGCTTTGCTTTGTGCTGCTGAAGAGTTGCTTTGTTTCACCTGAGGGATGATGGCATTTCATGACTGTATGAAATGGGCCTGAGTGCACAGTTTGTACAACACTTAGTGAAACACTTTGGGATTATTCATAATTAAATATCCGCTCCCTGCTAATGAATGGGTTTATAATGTTGGGTGAAGTAGGGCAGCACAAAGCATGACTTCCCTCTGTACTTGAAAGTTGGTAATATAAAACTTAAAAGAGCAGTAAAAAGACAGAAGTTTTCTAAAATTCCCCTTATGCAGCTAAGCATGCAAGCTCTAAGTGACTGTCTCAGTCTTTACTTTCCCATATTGTTATTGATTAATTGCTCTACTTCAATTTCCTTGTCCTAAGTGGAAACATTACAATCGTAACTTCAATCTCTGGCCATGATACAAACTGAGCCTAAATCTTTAAATTGTGTCAGTGGGAGGAGGTGACGGGGGGTGGAAGGAAAGCTTTTTATTTTTATTACTAATTTTCATGTGTTCCAAGACTCACTAATTTCACACAGATGGAGAGAAACCACAAGGTATTTCTGCTGCAGTCAAACCCGAGAGATGCCTCAGCATCATAAACTTGCTCTGGCATGATCTTGTCCCAGCAGTGTGTCCTGGTAAGAAATCTGAGGATATTCCACAAACATCAAAACATACAAGTCTTTCTAGAGCTGAGCCAGTGACCTTTTTCAACTCCAGCTGGTTGACTTATAACTTTGTTCTCTTTTGAGATTCAGGCTTGTCCTTTTTGTGCTCATTGCTTGCGGTCTTGCAAGAATGTCACAGGCATTTTGTGCATTTCTAGACTGTCCTGGAAGGAAATGGTACCACCTAGAAGATCTGTGTCCCATAGGTGAGAAACACTTTCTAGGAGCCTTAGCAGGGGAGAAAATAGCCAGGACTCCCACCCTTGGGAGCAGCATTTTTCAGTAATACCATTCCTCTGACCCAAGGCTATTACTCACAAAGCAGAAGGTCAATATAATGGTGTAAGTAGATTCCTCATGCCCTTTTCTTCTCTGCAAGGTAGGTTGCAATCTGCTCCTCGATTGCTCCAGCACTGTTTTGATGAAGGCTAAGAATGAAATCAATAGAAAAGATTATAGAAAATTATGTATGATGTGGCATTCTTGAGGAAAAAAAAAAAAGCTTAATTTGAAACAGAAAATTGCCGGCTTGGGAGCCACATGTGTATCTCATTTGGAAAAAAAATCTGTACTGTTATTAAAGTAGTCACAATGAGAGTATTAGCTACAAATTAGGTATGTGTACTGGGAAAGCAGCTTTGTGTGGATGGGAGAGGGGCAGCAGCATGTCTTACACTGGGACACACTTCAAATGAGAAACCAAAGGATCTGCGGGCTGGGCAGAGGTCAGCTCAGGACCCAACCGAGCCTCAGTGCTATTTTATGCATAAACAATATTTTGAACATAAACCACAATATCTTAAGAACTGTCCTCTGGTAAATAAATTGTCAGGGAGTAAATACCAAGCCTTTCCTTGAAGATTTGGAGGGGTAGGGAACCCAGCCTGAGTAACAAACCACAGCTGACAGCGTGCCGTGCTTCAAATGCCAAGGAGCACATTCATGGCACTGACACCCCAGGATTTTGGCCTCTCCACATGGCAGCCTCGTGCCATCAGAAAGGACCCCCAAAGCCCAGCTAGGGCTCTCTCCCTTCCCAAAACATTTATTTTTCTGCAGCATCTGGGACAAGGATCCCTTCTCCTTCCTCCATTCCCAATCCCACATTGCAGGGTGGGTCCTCTGGAAGAGAAAATAAGCAGTGACTTGCTTCCCACATACCACCCAAGCTTGCTCCCCTTCATCTTTCAGGAAGGAGGTGCTATTCCACTCTCAGCTTGAATATTAACAGTCTCTTAAAATTATATGAGAACTGGCTGCGTTGGGCTGGAGGGCTTCTGTCCCAGGCCCCAATAATGCCCTGATTTTGAAACAGAGAACTTTCATAAGCAGCGCTTCCGAGATTTTGAAAGTTTTGAAACACAAAACTGGGAAATGAGTACTGCATTTTTTCCATGTTCCCGCCTGCCCTTTTTCCTTTTTCTCCAGTGAGAAAAGCTAAAAAAA